>OZ012661.1:61717736-62188299 GCA_963942545.1 Oxycera nigricornis | reverse complement strand
ACACACACATAGCGTACCCCGTGGCGCGCCACGGGAGTACGCGTGCACGTGTGTAGCTTGAACTGCTTCGAACTGCTTCGACCTGCTTCGAACTGCTTCGTACTGCTTCGAACTGCTTCGAACTGCTTCGAACTGCTTCGAACTGCTTCGAACTGCTTCGAACTGCTTCGTACTGCTTCGTACTGCTTCGTACTGCTTCGAACTGCTTCGTACTGCTTCGAACTGCTTCGTACTGCTTCGAACTGCTTCATACTGCTTCGTACTGCTTCGAACTGCTTTGAACTGGTTCGAAGCTTAAGCGGTGCGCGTTTCGATGAAACGATGACGTCATCGTTTAGGGGGGAATCCGCCACGTGTCTAGCTTGAACTATTTATCTGTTAATGAACTGCTTTGCTAAAAATGGGGTTAAAGTCCTTCTGTTTACTACCAAAATACAATTCTATGCTAAACCAAAATACGATTCTATGCTTTACATTAAACTTACTATCCAACAATACAGAATCAATAGTTAAGGCTCCTAGAGATTCTAATTAAACTATTAGCGAGTTGTTGAATGAGGTTCTCTAGTATTTAATGAAATATTATTTGTATGATGTGATAAGAGATATAGTTTTATCTATACATTTAATGAATTTATTTTGTAAATATGAAGAGAATTTGAAGGTCATTTTAGGTTGGATTGTTTATGGTCAGTATTATGGTAGAGTGATAAAAATTTGCGAGCGGTGTTTCATTGAAGCTGCTGGATGAGTTTATAATAAGAGGAGACTCCGAGTGTGACGTGATGTCTGGAAATGTGGACTCTGATTTTAGTTGTGGAAAAGATGAAAATTAGTAGAGGTAAGCGATGTTATAATATTGTTTGTGTATGTGTGTGTGTGTGTGTGTGTGAACCAATATGGGTAGTTTTAAGATTATTAATGTGAGGATTTGAAGGCCATTGAAGTTTCGTTAATCTGAGTGTGTGATATGAAAAAAAACGGTGCTTGATGGTGAGTCATGAGAAAAAAAATACGTTTGCTTATGAGGAAGTTGCGGATTTGTGAGTTGGGCCCGAATTGGCTGTTCAGTATTTTCCTTATACGTGGTTTCTAATATCAGTGTTTTGAAGGAAATGTTTGTATTTGATTTGCAAATATGTTTTGAGTGATGGATTTTAGGTGGGTTTCAAGATATGTAGCAATGATTTTCGTGAAGGGCATGGTAAGCAAATTAAATGATTAGAGAGTTGTTTATTGAGGTTTCCCTAGTATTGCTTAAAGTCGTCATTTTAGGTTTTTAACGAGATAAATATACAAACTAGTATTTTTGGATAAAACTGATATCTTCAGTCTATTTATACTGTTTTCATTTTTTTATCATTTCCTTTGTTCTTGTTTTTCTTTGAAAAAAAAATATATTTTTAAATTCATTCAATTTTATTTATTTCAATCTTCCTATTCTACATCCATTACAATATTATAATGTCCCCATGCATATGTGCTAGCCCCATCTTCCCTTATATATCGCTTATCATCTAAATAACTTAAAGAAACCTTATTTATACATTCAGTATATAAATTGTGAAGCTTAGATCTAAACACGTACATAATACCTCTAAATATCTTTTTTCTAAACAAGCAATTTCTATAATCATCTAAATTTAGTCCATCCATAATAAGCTTCTTTACACCTTTTGCTTTTTTAATTGTATCACCATTTTCTATACTTAAAGAATACATTTTAGCTCTTAATCCTATAAACTCCTTCATGACTTTTCCATTATTTTCGTCTTTCATCATACCCAACACTTTTCCTTTTTTCAGCGGAATATTATATATGTTATCTTGGGGGTACTCAGAAGTATCAAAGTGATTGTCTATATCCGGTATAATATCACTGTAAAAGTCGTTTGTTTGAATAGTGTAAATAAATGAATCCGTATCCATATAGTTGAGAATAATTTTCTCATTATATTTGGGCTTCATGAAACGATAATGAAAATCATACATTTTCAATTTTGATAGATCAAGCACAGTGAAACCAAGGTAAGTCGGTTTGTTGTAACATGTGAATACTCTATCCATTTGAATAGCTGCCATATTGGGGGTAAAAACGGCTGCACTATGAAAATTTGGCTTCGATATAAGATTTCGTGCGCCTGGGTGTCTGCCTCGGCTTTCCCAATCCGTCACAATCTTCACATCTTTCCTTTTATCTACGTTTTCCATCGTTTTGCCACATACTGCGTTGTTTAAAAGCTTGAAATAGTTTTTCTCAAACAAATTTTTACTGGCTTTGCGATATTGGGTGTTCAAGTCTATGTACTGTTCGATCCAATTCGATTGTTTAAGCTGTAAAACTCTATGAACACGGGTCAATTTCAACGCATTCGCAATGCATTGCTGCAGATTTCGATAGTGAATCACATAATTTTGCTTGTTAGTTAAGTCAGTGATCAATTTCGCAATTTTCGAACCAGGTGCTTTTTTATTTTCTGCACAGAAAGGTAAATCGTTATGCTCATCGAGCTTTGTTGTTGGATACTCCAAATCAACTTCCAATATGTAGCCAATGTCCGCGTCTATTGCAATATTAAGAATATCAACCTCATCTTTATTTTCAACCCACTGGAATTCAGAAGAAGGATCCTCTTCTTTATAATCTTTCAAGTATTTGTTGTTAGCTTTTGAGTGACGATGTGAGCATTGAGTAATACCACCTCTGATTCCTCGTTGTTTGAAGTGATGCATGTTTATATCTGTTAGAAGATCAAGTTTAACAGATGTTATTTTGAGCATGGCATCCCACGATAAACCAGGAGTTGTATAGTATTGGCAAGGGTCAAGTCCATAGATATTTTTACAAACTTTCCTGAAATTTTCGAAAACGTCTGTCAGAAGCAGCACATCTGTCTTCAGATATAATTCCAAATAGTTCCAAATCGTTGTGCAATTGAAAACTTTCCAAAGATTTTCAGCGTGATTATAGTCAATCTCATTGCATTCGCTATTTGTCATTTTATTGTAAAAGCTTTCTCGAGGTGGTGAACAAACTTCATTCAATCGATCCCACGAGTTAATATAATCGTAGGGAAATACACCCTTTCTTGTAAGCAGTTGAAATTTCTCCCCATCTTCATATACTGATCTTACGGTTTTCAGATCTACTGGAGAAAGGTTTTTCACTAGAGCATCCAAACTACTCTGCATGAATCTGGCTGAGTCTAAGAACCTAAGCTCAATCGTTTCAAACTCATCGACTTGAATTCGTTTAGATAATGAAACGTATAATTCCTTATTAATGGGTATAATAGATATTTCCTCATCAATGCTATCTAATTCTTTCACAAACAGATGAAAATCATAGCCTGAAAGGTTGTGAAATAATATTGGAAAGAATTTCGGTACTCGATACAATAAATTGCATTCGCTATGAGCGGGGCTCTATATGTTCCAGTAAAGTGACAATGGTCTCGGACTCTATAATTGTCAAGCTCTTTTTTACAAATGTGACAGAAAATCGATTCCCTTTGAACCTTTTCTTCTTCCGACGATAGAGCATCCCTTGACTTTTGGTTCTTGATATGATTTATATAAAACCATTTTACATCATTTACAATGGAATCAACGAATTCTTTGGGTGAATCCGGGCCTTTGTTTAATCTGATTCTGTCTAATTTTGAATCGAATGAACACTTGATGAAATAAGAGAAAGCACAAGGGGTATGTTCTTGGATTGTTGACGTTGATGAAAGTGTTGGATTGGGTGCACATGTAACGACGTCCTGAAGAAGGCATTCAAAATCTGCATAGATGACAAAAGGTACCTCGAGTTGTCGTCCATAGCTTTTGTACTGCAGCGTTGCTTTCTCCGGTTCCACCATTTTCGTGACTACTCTGCTACAGCTGTTTTTATGCATTTGCAGTTTCTCGCTCGAAATAAAATATTGAAGGCATTTGTTGCAAACATAGATAGCACAATTGTGTAGCGTTTGTTGATAGCGAATCAACCTTTAAAGAAGAAAAAAAAAATTTACAAATCCCAAACACATACATACACACACACACACTATTCACTATTACATACCTTGAAATATGTTTGATCCAAACATAATGACAATCTTAGTTGGATTTCAGCAGGAGCAGATTGATGTGATGCGATTTTTCTTGCTTTGTGATATGATATGGACCGAAAACCTTTCTTAACTCTTCATCGTATCCAAATAAATTAACACTGATTGATTAGTTTAATTCCTCAAATTTGTCAATATCTTGCACCTGTAGCGGAAACTTGAGTCCCCGAAAATTCAACACTATACCGTTTTGAAGATGTATAATGCTGTCTGCAATGTCATCAATTCGGTATGATATCGTTCTTTCTGAATTATGATCTATCGGACACATTGCGGAAATTATGCACCATTTGAAACAATAACTGTCGCGGTTCTTAATATTAATGCAAGCACGCTTATTGGCCAATTGTTTTGGTAGTGGAATATAACTTGTTCCTCTCAATGGTTTAAAATCGTTTATATTTAACTCACAGTGCGTAATTCTAACGAGAGCCCATCCACTGTCTTTCTCCTGGAATTCCTCCATTTTGTTTTGAACTTCATTAACCATATTATCGAAAGCTAATTTCAATTCACTTTTTTGAATTATCGCTTGCATTTTTGTATGGAACGACTTAATGCTTATCATGCAATCGATTTCATCATCATCATTCATTTTAATGAATTCAGCAAAGAATTCAATGTTGAATTTGAGTGTCACGCGTTCATCTAGTGCACTCATCAGATAATTCACTAACGGATCTTCCATCCTCTTCAAAAACTCCGCCGAATTTAAAAGACCTTCATCTTTGTTTTCAAAAACAAGAGTTTCCATTCGCTGTCCAAAACAACTTTTTACCCTTTAAAAATGTTCGTTGAGGGATTCTATAGATTTATTTTTGTGAGCATTGGTTCTCACATGATAGTTCCAACAAGCACTATTGACTTCGATATTACAAGATTCACAAAACATTTTAAGGAATACAATTCACTTCGTGTTTTTCACTGAGCTCAAAATAAAAACTTTCCTAAATTGAGATGCAACAATTTCTTTTATATGGTAGAAAAAACCACACACACACACACACAATGCTTTCCCCTATGAAATTTAAAAAGACAAATTTGATGATAGAGTTTATTTATTTATATTTATATATGAATCTGTATATTTTTTTTTACATTATATTTTAAACTTAAATATCTAACTTACTTAATTTTTCCTTAATTTGACTTATAAAATATTCCTTATCTACATTTATGCTAGCTAAAAACTCACTTAAGACTATTAATATGAAGAACACCTTCTTCATGTTATTGGTTGTTTTAAACGACATAAACGAAAACCCAAAGCTTTCTTCGTGGTACAGATCCACGTCGTGGCATTCCAACCTCCTCTCGATGAATTCCCCCGCCGCCTCATGTATGTCGGTGTTGTATATCAGCTTTGGTCCGACGCCTGGAAATATTTAAAAAAAAAAATTTTTTTTTTTAATTAACAATATGATCAAAGTTTTTATTTTTTTTTAACTTACCTTTTATTACAACATAATATTCGTCTTCTAACCTGTTGTACCTGCAATGAATGTATTCATTGCTGAATACAACTTCCGTCAATATCCTCTCCTCCTCAAATAATTCAATGTTCTCCATCTCTCAATTTAGCAACGTTTCGACTCAAAATTCGTTTGCAAACTTAATTTTAATTCAATAAATACAGTTTCTTTTATATCAAAAAGTTTACACTCTGCACTATTCATATCAATAAATTTTCAGCAAAACTAGCAACCCACAATATACAATTCTATAAACATTTAAAATAGCCCTCACTCAAGCTCTTATCAACATATCGTATTTCTAATTTTGAAATGTCTGTGAAATATTCGAACCCTATAAAAGAGATTACGCAACCGGCATCAATAAAAGCTCACCTCCGCAGCGATAAGAAATGAATCCAGCTGCTATTTTAAAACACATCTCACATATTCATCAGCATGATTCAAATTATCTTTATTTATTATTTCCTTCTTTTATCTTTATCTTTCAAATAAGGGCAATTGTTTACGTTATGCCGATCAGATTTGCAACTAGTGCAGTAATACGATCTTTTGTATTCCACCTTATCAGTGTAATTTCCTGTGATTGATACTTTCGTTTCAGTGAAGTTAACTTGATCTTATTGGATTTCAAGTGGATGGTTATTATTTTTGTGGTTATGGGAATATTATTTGTAGGATGTTTATATAGATGATACAAGGTTTAGGTATTTGGGTTAATGTGATTCAAATATGACTCAGAATTGAGATATGACTCAGAATATTGCATTTTGTTGCGAAATCAGAATATTGCGTGTTGTTGCGAAATTGAAGATGATGTCATAGGTGTTTCCTGGGATATGACCAGGTGCTTTTATATCAAAAAGTTTACACTCTGCACTATTCATATCAGAGTTTTTTCACACTTATCAATAAATTTTCAGGAAAACTAGCAATCCACAATATACAATTCTATAATCATTTAATTTTACTTACCATATCAAAAATTATCAGCATGAGAATTCGCATTTAAAACCGCATATTATTTTCTTTTTACATCTCTTGTTTTTAACGTAACATCCGGTCGCATGTTTCGATTATGGTTTTTAATATAACACCAAGAATATTAAAATTTCCTAATCAGCTAACATTCTTATCGAAGCCAACTATTTCAAATGGTCTTCATACATTCCCAGAGAAAACATCCGGTCGTTCACAAAATTCTTGCACGCTATTCAAATTCCAACGTCTAATCATTTGAAATATCCCTCACTCAAGCTCTTATCAACATATCGAATTTCTAATTTTGAAATTTCCGAATCAAGATCTAACTTTTATTTTTAGCATGTCTCATTCTTATCTAATTCACAACTAAAACACCTACACATTATGAGAACATAATTATCAAACAAGGTGTCGCACTCACATTAGCATTTGTCAAGACATCTAAAATTATCACAAAACGCCACCAACTCATATGCTGATAAGAACTCCAAGCACTCAGTACGTATCATAAACAAATGATAAACTACTCGCGTCTGTCTGGTAGGAACTTGAATCATTCACACCTACTGAACTAGCAATTTATTCGTCATCCATCTAACATATAATACGTCATCCATCCAACGCTATTCAAATTCCAACGTCTAATCATTTAAAATAGCCCTCACTCAAGCTCTTATCAACATATCGAATTTCTAATTTTGAAATGTTTGTAAAATATTCGAACTCTATAAAAGGGATTACGCAACCGGCAGCAATAAAAACTCACCTCCGCAGCGATAAGAAATGAATCCAGTTGCTATTTTAAAACACATCTCACATATTCATCAGCATGACTCACCGCGGTTGGGAAACACCTGGCCGTGGGAAAACACCTGCCCGTGGGAATCACCCCGACAGCGATAACAGGTGACGTCATCCGTGGAAATCACCCCGACAGCGATAAGAAATGGCGCCACCGGAAGCGATAAGAAATGGCGCCCCAGACAGCGATAAGAAATGGCGCCCCAGACAGCGATAAGAAATGGCGCTACCGGAAGCGATAACAGGTGACGTCATGCGGGGGCGGTAATCCGATACCCGTGGGAAAAAATGGGCGCCACCGGAAGCGATAACAGGTGACGTCATGCGGGGGCGGTAATCCGATACCCGTGGGGGGCGGTAATCCGATACCCGTGGGAAAAAAATGGGGACCGTGAGAAAAAGTGGTCCAGAGTCCTTATATTCTAACTACTATTTTCATTGTTACTACACTAAATGTTTTTGTAAAGAAGTGCTAAAAACTATTACATCATCCATATGTAAAAAACAAGTAGAACCTATTAAAACTTTCAAAACGTAGTTCATTCATCTTTGAAATGTACCAGGTGCTTTCTTATGGTCTAATGGCATTCGTGAAAATTCATGATAACCGAAATTCTTTGAAAAGTGTTATGTTTGCATATTTATATATTCCAAGTTCGAATATTTGCGCACTTCTCTCTTTTAGCTAATCCATAGCATAAAGATTATATAGCACTGACATTCTGAGCTGTCAAAACAAACTTGTGACAAAAGATGCCAAAACTACCCCTACATCAGAAAGAGCGCTCTGGCTTTCGTTTTCAAGCTCGCGCGAGTTACGGCTACACCATAGCCGTCCACCATACACTTATGTGAACTATGTCTTATGTCTTATGGCAACGTTATCGTAGACTAAACAAATTCCAAATTTGTCCAAATATAAACGGTAAGTGATTCAAGTGCAATAGTTAACGTAGACTAAACATGAACCAATTTTCACACGTTTCGGCGTGAGAATCTTTTTCATAATATAAATACAGTGGAACCTCGCTATTCGTCCGCCTCTCTACTCGTACAATTCATTATTCGTACAACTTGTTCAAGTTAAATTTAAATCGCTATTCTTACGCTTTTTCGCGATTCGGACTGCGTGCACGCGCAACTTTGCACCGCACCGGCCACTCCCCACTCCTCGCTGTGCTGGCCACTTCCTGTTTACTTCAACACGTGTTCAGTCTTGTATGTACTCACTACCCTTTGTGCAGTTTTTTTTTAAAATAATAATAGTGTTGCTATAGGTCCAAAAATAAAGAGTGATTCTTCCAAACGGAAAGCAGTGAGAAGAACGATTGAAGTTAAAAAAGAAATCATTTCAAAGTTTGAAGGTGGGACTTGTGTGACAGACTTAGCTACTCACTATGGAATGGCTAAGTCAACAATATCGTCTATATTAAAAAATTAAAAACGTATTAAAAGAGGCTATTGTAGCAAAAGGAGTGACAGTTCTTGCCGTCAATAGACCACCTGTAATTGAACAAGTGGAAAAACTTTTGTTAGTTTGGATCAACGAGAAGCAACTTGCAGGTGGCAGCATTTCTGAAGCAATTATTTGCGAAAAAGCGAAAAGATTTCATGACGACCTAAAACAAGACACTCCCGGAACAAGTGGTACAAAAAGTGATGTATTCAAAGCAAGTAGGGGATGGTTTGATCGATTTAAGAAGCGAAGTGGAATTTATAGCGTCGTTCGGCACGGGGAGGCTGCCAATTCAAACAAAGATGCTGCTGAAAAGTTTGTTGGTGAATTTAAAACCTTTGTAGAAAATGAGGCATTTTCTCCTGACCAAGTTTTTAATTGTGATGAGACTGGCCTCTTTTCGAAAAAGATGCCAAGGAGGACCTACATCACAAAAGAGTAGAAATCATTGCCAGGGCATAAGCCTATGAAAGACAGGCTTACACTCTTGCTGTGTGCCAACGCAACTGGAGACCTCAAAATAAAACCGCTACTAATCTACCACTCAGAAAATCCAAGAGTTTTTAAGAAAAATCATGTCATCAAAAGTAACCTGGGTGTAATGTGGTGGGCTAATCCTAAAGCTTGGGTAACAAGACAGTTTTTCACTGAGTGGATGTATGAAGTGTTTGCCCCAAGTGTGAAAACGTATCTAGAGCAAAAAACATTACCACTCAAAGCTCTTTTGGTACTGGACAACGCTTCTGCTCACCCTCCAGGTTTGGAGGAAGATCTGACTGGTGAATACAGTTTCATTCAAGTGAGATTTTTGCCCCTAACACCACTCTACTTATCCAGCCCATGGATCAGCAGGTCATTTCAAACTTCAAAAAACTTTTTACAAAAGCACTGTTTCAAAGATGTTTTGAAGTGACCTCTGACACAGAACTCACCCTCAGTGACTTTTGGAAGAACCATTTTAATATCCTCCATTGCTTGAGAATAATAGACAAAGCCTGGAATGAAGTTTCTTTGAGGACACTGAAATCCTCCTGGAGAAATCTGTGGCCAGACTGTGTGGCCCTGAAAGACTTGGAAGACACTGTCACAGAAGCTTTTGTAGTGAATGAAATTGTGTCGCTGGGAAAATCCATGGGTTTGGATGTAGACAGTGATGATGTGGAGGAGTTGATTGAAGATCACCGAAATGAGTTGACAACTGAAGAGCTCCAAGAACTACAGAGAGAACAGCAGGAAGCGATTGAAGATGTGTCTTCAGAGGAAGAGGAAAACTTTTCAACTAAAAGAATTGTGTCACCATTGGGAAGATATAGAACACATTGTCCAAAAATGGTATCCAAACACAGCTGTGGCGAATAGCAGCGTAAACTTATTTAACGACAATGTGATGAGCATTTTAGGAGGATCCTAAAAAAAGACAAAAACAATCAACATTGGATACCTTTTTAATATGTAAAGGACCAAAAATCATCTAACGTTTTTAATATAGAAAGTGATGAGAAAGTGTAATACATATGTAAGTAGAGTTTAAATAATAAAAATCGTATTAAAAAATTATACAATTGTACATTTATTACTTCTACTGTTCAACGCATTAGTTTAAATAAAGAGTATGGAACCGATTAATGCAATTTACATTATATCTTATGCGAAAAAATGATTCGCCATTAGTACAAATCGCCATTCGAACTGCCTGCTAGAACGAATTGTGTACGAATAGCGAGGTTCTACTGTACACAATTAGAAGTAAAAATGACGAGTTCAATTTTGTAAGCGCAAGCGGAAGCATCGGTTGGCAATTTTGAATTTTAAAGAAAAAGTCGTGTTTTATTGTAGTTTTTCTAGAGGATAACGTAGATCCTTTAACTCGCGCAGTCGACTTAAGGGCGGAAGGCGTACGTTTGGAAAAGTCAATTTCAAAATCGGAGTTATCGACGGGTTATCAGTAGCGCGAAATAACGCGATTCGAAACAGAAAATTGACGGAAAAGGTGTCGTGTGTGTGAAAATACAGCAGCGAGGGAATATCGCTGTAAAGTGCCGACCCAGACAGCGACGAAGAAGAATCGTCCACAAAGAAGACATAATAACGTGGAAATGATTGCGGAAACCTTAACATACATGTAAGTCGGCAATTTTTTTCATAAATTGTATATGTTTCCCACCAAACTCAAGCCTTCCTCCTCCAAACCGTACTCTATACCCCCAAGGCGTAGGCTTGCAGACTCCGAAAACTTAGTATTTGTAAGAAATAATAAACCTAATAATAATAGTGACGCAGTGCCAAATAATACAAAGCGATCATTTAGCCTTTCAAATAGTTCAAAAATATTTAAACCAAATAAAATTAAAGTTAGTTCGACAGAAACCGATTCGCTTACGAAGAAAAATAGAAGTAAAAGTGACTTATATAACTATAAATTTATTAGTGATTTATCTATTAATAATATGACTACCACTACCAATCCGGCAAGCATCGATATGTTCACGGCTCTGACGCAATGAAGGAAATCCCAGATTACTATTTGATTTCATCGATAACGTCAACGAAATTCTTGAGTTGATAAGTCCCACGAGTGGTACTCTCTATGGGCAGCTTCTAATGAAAGCAATCCAAAATAAAATTGTAGGACCCGCCAATGAAGTGCTTAACATGTATGGCACCACATTAAATTGGGATCACATTCAGGAAAACTTTATTTTACATTATGCAGACAAGAGGAATGAAACTTCCCTCATAAAAGACCTGCACGGCCTTAAACAGAGAAACCGATCAACGGAAGAATTTTATAGCGAAGTGATCGAAACTCTATCCAGCATGAATAATCACGCCAACATCCATGAAACAGATTTAAACGTTACTGCCGCAAAAAGGAAATTATTTTCTGAAATGTGTTTGAACGCGTTTCTGTCTGGACTAAACGAACCTTTTGGTTCCATGATACGATCAATGAAACCATTAACACTTGCTGTTGCTTATTCATATCGTGTCCAAGAACTAAACATAAATTATACTAAAGTGGAAAACAAACGAAATGTAAATGCTTTGAACGTCAAAACACCCCAAATCGTTCCACAAAATAATACTCAAACCAATTTTAGGGCATTCAATATCTTTAGACCACAACCACAAAGCTTTCGTCCCCCATTCCAACATCAATCTTCTGTTCAACGACGGCCTTTTGTGCATCAACCCTTTTTTCAACACCAATCTGTTCCACATTTTTCGCCGTTTCAGCAAAACCGCCCCCAAATGAATTTTTACCAACAACGACAGCCACAAACAAACGGATTCGTCCTCCCACGGTTAAACCAGTTTAATAATGAAAACATCCAAAGATTTGGTTCTTACCAAGCAAATAACCAGACAGGATCAAAACCGGAGCTCATGGATACAAGCTCAGCAATGTCAAGGACGACAAAACCCCAGATGAGACCTTTCTACAACAATTTTGGCAACAGAGCGCTTCTTAATGTCGGCGAAACCAAACCTTTTACTGATATCGAAGGAAACCCTACGAATTATATTTACATGCTAGACCAATATGACCCATTCAATTGCACAAATAATAGCGAATATCCCTTTTACCGATACGAGCCAGATAACTATCCTTTATACGATTACAACAGCCAACCACAAGAACACGAGGCAGAAGATTTCGTAGCAGAACCTATAATAGACGACTCGAATTTTACGGCAAAATGCCTCAACAAACCAACCGGATACCTAGACGTTAATTAGCACGGATTCATCCTGCCATATATTAACATTTCTTCCCCATTTGGTCGTCCATTGAAATTTTTGATAGATACTGGAGCTTCATCTTCTTTTATCAATCCCGACTTCGTAAGTCCCTCTGACATAAAAAAATTAAACCCACCTTTATCACAACTGTCTTAGCTAAACATTAAATAGAACAAGAAATCATGCTCCCCAACTTCATTGAATTCAATCAACCGGGAGAAACACGATTTCTAGTTTTCCGATTCCACGGGTATTTAGATGGACTTCTAGGCAGATGCACTAAGTACCCTTGGAGCAAAAGTCGATCTTGGCAACAAAGTCGCAGCCTTAGCCTTAAACTTCAAACCAAATTTCACATCTGCAAAATACACTATTTCAGGGAAAAGTAAATCCATTGTTAAATTTCCGGTCGACATCGAAAATGGTGAAACTCATGTCAAGTCTGTGCACATCACGCCTAACATTACTATTTCGGAAGGAATATATGCAGCGAAAGATTGGTTTGCCTTAATCGAAGTCCTAAATCATTCACCTTCAGATGGAACACTCTTTATTGAACAACCTCTAAAAGTTCAAGAGCTCATCTCTCACTATCATCAGCTTCACAATTACGACATACCATACCACGACGGTCATCCACTCCACATCCACATCTCCGAAATTCTTTGAACTTCCCATTTAAACGACGAAGAACGAAAACAGCTCCTCCAAATATGCCACGAATACGACGATATCTTCTTCCGAGAAGGGCAAAACCTTAGTTTCACAAATCAAATTAAACATCATATTAAAACTATGGATGATGCGCCTATATACACAAAATCTTATAGATACCCTTTCCTTCATAAGGATGAAGTTCGTAGGCAAATAGCTTACCTGCTCAACCAAGGTATAATCCGCCCAAGCTACTCACCATGGAGCTCCCTAGTGTGGATTGTTCCAAAAAAGTTAGATGCCAGCGGAAAACGGAAATGGAGATTAGTTATCGACTATCGAAAACTAAACGAAAAAACGATAACTGATAGATACCCAATTCCGAATATCAATGACATCCTTGAAAAACTTGGCAAGTCAATGTACTATTCTACACTTGACCTGGCGAGCGAATTTCATCAAATTGAGATGAATCCCAAGGACGTTAGCAAAACCGCTTTTACGGTCAAAGGTGGACATTACGAATATGTGCGGATGCCATTCGGCCTTAAAACCGCACCGTCCAAGTTCTAAACAACAACAATGTGCTTAGTCTATCTGGACGATATAATCGTGTTCTCTACTTCCCTCCAAGAATATGTAGAAAATCTGAAAAGAGTATTCCAAAGATTAAGACAAGCAAACCTCAAAGTCCAATTGGACAAATCCGAATTTATGTGGAAAGAAATTTCATTTCTAGGTCACATCGTGACTACTAAAGGAGTAAAGCCTAATCCAGAAAAGGTCCAGGCGATCAGGGATTTCCCTGTACCCAAAACTTAGAAAGAAATTAAATCTTTTCTTGGACTACTTGGGTATTACCGCAAATTCTTCGAGATTTTGCAAAACTTACCAAGCCAATGACTGAGTGCCTGAAGAAGGGAAGAACAATTGATCTGAACGATCGCTACGTCCAATGTTTCAATAACTGCAAGGAGTTATTAATGAATGACCCTATCCTACAACATCCAGATTTTAGCAAAAACTTCGTCTTAACAATCGATGCGAGTAACTTCGCAATTGGCGTAGTATTATCACAAGGCCCAATCAGCAGTGATAAACCAGTTTGCTTCGCCAGTAGAACATTGACTGACACAGAGGTTAATTATTCTACCATCGAGAAGGAGTTCCTAGCCATTGTATCGGCTACTAAATATTTCAGGCCATACTTGTTTGGCAGGAAATTTAAAATTATGACAGACCCTTGACTTGGATGATGAATTTAAACGACCCTAACTCCCGACTCATTAGATGGCGTTTAAAACTAGAAGAATATGACTACGATGTAGTCTACAAAAAGGGGAACCAAAATAGTAATGCCGTTGCTCTGAGCAGAATTAAGTTACCAAGAAAATCCCGAGTTGAAATTCATGCTAACGAAACGAATACATCCGTTCCAAACGTATCCACTCAGAGTACCGGTGGTACAACAATTCATTCAGCAGATGAAAATTTGAACACCGGTATCCCCATTTCAAAAATACCACTGAACGAATTTTCACTAATGTTTATTTTCGAGAATTCTGACAGAAAACCAGAAACAGTCTTGCAAGTACCCTTCCGTAATAAACAACGTCGCACAATCAGAAAAACCCAATTCTCTGAAGATAGTTTAATCGATATATTTAAGAAATACTTTACGCCCAATCGTTTAATAACAGTTCATGCCAATGACGAGACTTCCAATATTATTCAAAAAGTATATTCCGATCACTTCTCGCAATCAAAGAGGTATAAAATAATCCATTGTGTAGAGATTCTGCAAGATGGGACTGACTCTGACGAGCAAGACACTCTTATAAATGATTATTACGCAAAGAATAATCACCGAGGAATAAATGAGACCCTTTCACATTTAAAAAGAAGCTATTACTTACCTTTTCTCAAAAACAAAATAACGCAAGTTATTAACAATTGCGATACATGCCAAACTATGAAGTACGATAGAAATCCTCAGAAGCCTAAGTATCAAATTCCAAAAACTCCTGAGAAACCGGTTGATACACTTCATTTCGATATTTACACAGTAAATAAAAGATATATTCTTACAATATTTGATAAATTTTCTAATTCAATAATCAAATCGCTCAAGCATTATATTAGCCTGCATGGCATACCCAAATCCGTTTGCACGCTAGTTTCAGATCAAGGAACTGAGTTTACTTCAACACTATTTAAGGATTTCTGTAGGCAATTCGATATCAAGCACTGCATTACATCCTATCAGCAGATAAACAGTAACGGACCCGTAGAGAGACTACATTCCACATTGACTGAAATATACAGAATCATACATGACAAACAACGCGACAAAGATCATGAAGACATACTAAACGAAACAATAATCACTTACACCAACGCCATTCACTCTTTCACAAACTATACCTCCTACGAAATTTTCTATGGTAAAACATACAAATTTAACAATAATTTGCAACAAAGTAACGTACATGAATATTTAGAAAAACTAAAGGAATTTCAGACAAAGTTATTTCCAGACATAAAATCACATTTAGAGAAACAAGTAATGAAAAGAACACAAAAACTTAATCTTAACCGAGAGGATCCTGAATGTAATAAGGAAGGATCATATTCAGAATGAAGTGTAGAAGAAATAAAATAGCACAGAGATTTACAAAACATAAAGTTAGGAAAACAATTTTATCACAGTTATAACAGATAAAGATCAGAAACTACAAAAATCTAAAATCAAAAGAAAACGTAAATTTCAGGCTAATCCGGTTAGGACAAGGACAGAAGATGGACATACAAGACCTGACCAACAGACAAGGACTTCTACCGATGAGACTTGGTGACGCTAAATTAATTGAATCTCACAACAATCTTCATTATATTGTACAGCTAAAAAAATACCGACGAAACATCGAACAAATAAATGATACACATACAACCTTAAAGAAATATACGGACATAAAAGATTCCTTGGACATAAGTAGGACGAATTTGCAGGAGGCTGATAATAAGTTAATCTCTCTGATGCCAAGGAAAAAGACGTGGTCTTATCAATGGTTTCGCAACAGTTATTAAAAGTATAACAAGCAACCTAGACGTTAACGGTGCGATCGAAACCAAAAAAAAAATCAGCAAAATCTTACAAAACGAAAACAATATAAATTTAGAAGTAAATCAACAATCCAGAACTAAAAAGCAAAAGATCGAAAGATTTGAAAATATAACCAATCACATTAATGGCACAAAAAAAGAGCATAACAAATTATATAAAACATATATAGGAAAACTTTCAAAATCAGATTAGGAACGATGGCACATTTGTTAAATATTTCCAATTTTTGGCCCAGATAAAATATAATATGCGATGCTTGCGAAACTTAACGTAATTTTTAAACCAATCTACAGTCCAAACGAACTGACAGAATTATACGCTATCTTTACAAAACAAGCTATTGGAACTATATCTAATGAGAATATTTATGAACTTTTGGACCTACAAGCCTATACGAATGGGTCCAACATCATTTTCAATATGCGAATTCCCATTTATGCAAAAGATTATTATTCCTTTTTCCACTTAACCCAGCTACCCATCAATAAAACAAAAACCATCCTAACCAAACTCTACCTGTTGATGAATCCCGAAAACATATACAGCTTCGACGAAAAATTACGCAATATACAGAAAATCTTCTTCTGCCCTCAACCAAAAACTTGGTGAAAACCGTTGATTCCACCTGTATCTCATTCATGTCGAACCAACCAGAGTACTGTGAACTATACGACCGAGAATACAACATAGAGATCTTTCAACCCGAGCCGAACCGCCTACTGTTGATTAACATCCCAGAATCTACAATGCTCACAACATGCGGTCCAAAGAAAATCATGGTCTTAGGAAGCATCTTGGTCCACTTCATCGATTGTGACATATCAATCAACAATGTCACATATAGTAGCAGCAGCTCTACTCACCGGGACGAAATTAACATCTACCCTAAGACTTCACCTGGCCGACGCTCCCAAGCAAGGGGGGAGGAGTTACGGCTAAACCATAGCCGTCAACCATACACTTATGTGTACTATGTCTTATGTCTTATGGCCAAGTTATCGTAGATTAAACAAATTCCAATTTTGTCCAAAAATAAATGGTAAGTGATTCAAGTGCAATAGTTAACGTAGACTAAACATAATCCAATTTTCACACGTTTCGGCGTGGGAATCTTTTTCAAAATATAAATACACAATTAGAAGTAAAAATGACGAGTTCAATTTTGTAAGCGCAAGCGGAAGCATCGGTTGGCAATTCAATAAATAATTTTGAATTTTAAAAAAAAGTCGTGTTTTATTGTAGTTTTTCTAGAGGATTACGTAGATCCTTTAACTCGCGCGAAAGAGTAGGTTGAAATTCGTATTCAAATTTCCCCAGACTAGGTTGTGCATATGTAGAGAGGCAAGCTCACCATTTTTTGAAAGTTAACCGTGCATGCCAAAATCAGCTGACTTAAAGCTAGTGTGCGTGAAATCAACGAATGCGGCGAGTACCTGTTGCGAACACGCGACTAATTGAAGCATTCAGGGCTCCCCAATCAATAGAAACAACGAGAATCCCCGGCATTGCAATTTAAAATAACCATAAATTTTTTTGAAAAGTATTGTATATGAGTATTAAAAAACATTAATAAAGTGTTTCGGCAGATCAATGTAACTGCGAAATCGTTAATTTTACATTTCATTTAGTTTTTCAAAGTTCAAAGATGAAACTTCATTTCCATTCTTCAATAAAATTCACTGAGTTGCAAATTTTTGGATTTCTTATGCGTTTTACCCGTAGGTCTGAGCTGATAATTGGAAAACGAATGCGAAAACCGGTCAAAGTTGACGTTTTGCAGAGTGTTTCACTATATCTTCACGCAACTGTTGAAACCTGCTCACGCTCACTCGCAGGAATTAGTCACTGATTCTGTGTTGCAGTTCCATGGAAATGCAATGACTTCTTCGTTGCTCTATATTCCTAAATAAATAGAGCACCGAAGAAGGAACTTTATTTGATTTTCGTAGAGCTCCACCACTTTTTCACACTGTTTGAAGTCGTAGTCATAAACCACTTTTCCGATTATAACACGTTGCTTAATGGCGCCCCCATGCACAAATATTGCGAACACATTTCCCGCACTTGTCACTATTATTTGTTTCGATTTTCATTCAAAAAATCTTATTACACGTGATATTCCAATTGCGAATTGTCAAATACACACTGACATTTCTAGCTGACAGTTGCAATTTAACAAATTAACGAAACTAGTTTCTATGTGCATCTCTGTCTTCCGTGCACGAACCATTCACATGCAATTTGCTTACTCTGTTACTCATGCTGGGATACACGGATATGCATTTACCTATACTTAGCTGTGGCCTAAGTGGCCACTTTGGTTGTATAACAGATATTTGAAAAATTGGCTGAAGTGTCAGTGCTATGTATTCTTTATGCTATGAGGCAATCAAAGACACTGTTCTATTGTTCTAATGGGATAGTGACACGCTACTTGTCGCCTATTGTGCCTGACAACTGAACTGTCACTATTTTCATTTATTATCGAGCAAGTAAGTTATGGCGTGTAGTGAAGTGTAGTTTTTTTGAATAAATAAAAACCTAAGATACAAAAGTGGTGTCAGAAGTGGGATCCAACGGCACAATGTCAGACGAAATCCTCCCAGAGGTTCTTCAAGCGCTCACGAGCATGATGGCCAGCGCAATTCAAACAGCAGAAACGACCGCAGCAGCTAACGCCGTTCCCACGGGTACATCCAAAACTCCGGGCAATGCACCAATGAAATCCCCAGCGTTTTCCATGGGCGAGCATCGTGCCACCGAGGAATCGATGGTTGAGGACTACTTCAAGCGATTTAAATGGGCGTTGTAACTCTCATAAATTCTAAAGGACGATTACGGTAACTAAGCGCGCGTGCATATGGGCGCGAATTGAACAACGCACTGAAATATCTGGTGAACCCTCGCTTCCCCGAAAATTTCTCGTAAACTGAGGTAGAAAATACGCTTATAAATCATTTTGACCAAACAAACAATAAATATGGTGAGAGCTTAAAATTTCGGCAAATAACTCAGCAAGAAAATGAAACAACGGACACAGTTCTTGGACAGAATGTTGACCGAACATCTCCTTCACGAACTCCGATCTAGTAAAATGTGCGATGAAGTAATTGCAAACCAAGTCGTCCACGAGCTTGAAGCGACGCACCACACAGCGCACGAAGTAAAAGTATCGGTAGGCGTACTCGCACCAGAAACGACGAATAAGTAGGATACGCAACACCTCAGACTCGACACGACCGTAGATCATATCCATTCAGACCATCACCTAGATCCGAACACCGCAACGAGATGCCCAAGCAGCAACGCATCGAGAATTCCAGAGAGCACCGCAGAGCAACACTCAAGGAGCTCCGCAAGACAAGGTCAACGAAAGCCGATCTCCTTGTAACGGCTGTGGGGGCGCACACTTACGGAGTCAATGTTTCTTTTTTGAGAAAAATTGAAAACATGCGGAAAAAAGGTCACATACAGATGGTCACAAAAATATTGGCACACCCATTATGCCCACGCCAGGAAAAACATGAATATAGTTAATTAAAGTTAAGCAAAGAATTAAAAAAACATATTTTTAGAGAAATTTATTGATCTGTTATAAAATGTGCTTCATAAACACCAAAAGTAGTAAATAACATAAGGGAAAAAAATATTTTTTTAAGTGGATATATAAAAGCAAACGCACAAAAGTATTGACCCATCAAATAAATTTAGAAAAAAATAGTCTTTTAATTAAAATTTAGTATTTTGTTGGGTACCCCTTTGATTTCAGAACACTTTTAAGTCTCTGCGGCATCGAATGTACCAACTTAACTGTGAAGTCCTTGCTTACTTTATCCCATTCCTCTTGCAAATGCTCCTTCAGCATTTCTTTATATGAAATGTTGCATTTTGACAATGAACGTTTCAACTCTCTCCATAAATGTTTTATGGGGTTCAAGTCAGATGACTGGGGAGGTATCTTAAGTCTTGCAGGCACATTATAAAGGATCCATTCATTCAAAATCATGGCGCAATGCTTTGGATCGTTGTCTTGTTGCAACATGAAGCTTTTTGACAAACCCAATTTTTCTGCATTGGCTTCAAGATAATTTTTTAAAATTTTCAAATAAACAAATTCATCCATCGTGCCTTCTATAAAATGAAGCTTGTCCACCTCAGCTGCCGCCATACACCCCCCCACCATTACTGAACCTCCAACGAAGTTAACTGTAGCCTGTAAGTTTTATTTTTTGTAGTCTTGTCCTGGTTTTCTCCACACAAGTTATGTATCCATCAGCGTCTGGGATCGAAAAATATGAAACCACTATGGGTAACACTAGAAGCTTTGTGGAATGTGGGAACCAAGTAAACGTCTAGACGCTAAATCAGCAAAATTATGTTATAAAATAATCCTACGCATAATTTCCCGCCGCCAGTTGTTCGTACAGTTACATTTCCGAACAGACCGATCTTGTATTTCTAAATAAAGTTTATTTGTCCAATCTTATATTTTAAAATAAAGTATAATTGTGTATTTCGAAAATAAAGTGTTTGTCTTTTTTTTAAAAGTTTCACGACGTACTTGGACACGTAATTGGCGCAGTCGGTCAAACTTTAAATTTTTCAGTTAAGTCGAGAAGAAAACTGAAAAGAATTTAAAGTGCAATAGGTGAATTAGTGCGAATGGATAAACCGCGAAGGTACTCCACAGCACAATTATATAAACACCTTTAATCGTCTATATAATCGCGAAACCGCGAAGGTACCGCGTAATTAAGAACAATCTTACCTTTGTTTGGGCAGACACACTAAGCCTAAAGTCCGCTAATAAGTGAGCTGAGGCTGGTTGATAACTCAAACGCAAAAAGGAAGAATGTACCGCGAAAATAAAGAATAGTGAATATAGTGAAAAAAGGAGTTGTACAGCGAAAGCAAAGAAGTGTGAACAATATTGTGAAAAAAAAACACAGAAAGAAAGAGAGTTACGAAGCAAATTCAACCAAGCAACTTAAACAGTGAATTAAGAGGAAGAAACCAGCAGTACATTATAGTGGATAACGGAGTGGAAATCCAAACGAGATAAGTAATTTTTCCTAAATAGAAATTTACTTCCAGTAGAAATGGAGCAGCAAGTACAGCAATTAGAAGAACGTCTGGAAGAAGGGGAAGGAGAGATTGCCCAACTAGCTGCATCAATCCAGGAGTTAATGACGTACAGGAACAGAGAGAACTACGTAGAACAACTGACGCCAGCGTTACAACACATCGCTAATCGGACACCAGCAGACCGCAAAGAGCAGATCCCAAAAGAAATTAAGCATATGCCGAGTTTTACGGGGACAAGTGAAATTTCACTGAATTCTTTCATCAGTGCTACGGAATTCTACTTAAACTGTATTGTCGACGACGATGTAAAAAGGGCAGCCACCAGGACGATTTTCTACGAAAAAAATTCAAGGAGCAGCAAAAGAAGCAGTTATAAAAATCGCTGCACCAGACGAGTGGGAATCGATTAGTTGGTTGGTTGGTTGTAGTGACAGCCCCCTTTGTCAAAAGGCGGTTCACTTAGGCCAAGATAGGTCCATTGTGATACCACATTTTACCTGTTGGGTGACGAGAACTATTTCGATTCTCGTATGAATCCGGCAACGCAGCTAATGTTCAAATCAGCTACTTCCGTGAGGCTGTCCAGGAAGGGTGAGCCTAAGGTTTTCATGCGTTTCCTGGACAGTGCTGGGCATTCACAAAGAAAATGTTGGATCGTTTCCTCCTTCTCCTCCGATCTGCAGCTGCGGCAGAAATCGTGGAAAGGGACACCCAGTCTTTCTGCGTGTCTGCCAATGAGACAATGCCCCGTCAGTACGGATACGATGAGACTTAATGTTTCACGGCTCGTGTTGAGGAGCTGCTTGGTGCGCTTTGAGCTTAGTGTGTGCCAAGTTTGCCTGGTTGTCCTGCAGGTTTCTTCCAGCAGCCAGGCCCTGTTCGCAGCCTCTATATAATACTGCTTGAAACTTAGCTTGACGGAGGCCAACGGATGGCCGACTTGGGGTGTTAGTGTATAATCCTGGAGCTCAGTGCCAGCTCTAGCTAGGGCATCAGCTTCGCAGTTCCCAGGTATATCACTGTGACCCGGCACCCAGCAGATAGTCACTTCACAGTGAAGCGACATCGCGTTCAGTAGTGTGCGACATTCCATTACAATTTTGGATGAGGTATACACGTTGGATAATGATTGGATAGCAGCTTGACTGTCGGAGAAAATGTTGAGATTTCTTATAGAAATTTTCTGATTTCTCAGCCAGTCCACTGCCTTATGTATGGCGATGACCTCTGCCTGAAAGACACTGCAGTGATCTGGTAGCCGGAAGGATAGTCTCAGACCTAGCTGTTCGGAGTAAACACCACAGCCAACTTTTCCATCCATTTTTGATCCATCAGTGTAGATGTCGACCGATTCCTGTGTCCTATTTCCTTCCATGATCCAGTCATCTCTGCTAGGGATGACGGACTTGAAACTGTGGTGGAAGCAGGGAATCGGAGGAGTGAGGTCTACTTTCCCTGGCGTTGGTCCATCCCTCCTTAAATTGGTGAAGTGGCCGATATTCCCATCACGCCAGAGATTTAGAGCTTTCAATCGAATAGCAGAGCACTTGGCCAGCTGTCTCGTTAGGAGCTCCATCGGGAGCCAATTTAATAGCATAAACAATGCTTTTGTCGGGGTAGTGCGTATAGGCCCGGTGATTGTAATAGCTGCAGTCCTCCTGACCCTGTAAACCAGGTTCGCGTTTGATGTTTTTGCCATTGCTGGCCACCAAATAAATACGCCATACAGAAGGATTGGTTCCACTATCGCTGCAAAGAGCCATGATACAGTTTTGGGTTTCAGTCCCCATCTTTTCCCGGTAGCTCTTTTGCAGCAGAAAATTGCGTATGCCGCTTCACGCGCTCTTTCCGCTATGTTTGCTTTCAATGCGAGTTTGGAGTCTAAGATCAGACCTAAATATTTGACCTGATGAGATGGATTGAGACTTGTCTCACCAAGTTTAGGTGGAGCAAATCGTGGAATTTTGTATCTTCTCGCGAAGAGCACAAGTTCCGTTTTCTGCGGATTTATCTTTAGACCACACTCTTTGCTCCATTTGGTAAGAATACCTAGGGCAAAGTTTAGTCTTTCCGATAGGGTGTTAACAAATTTTCCCGATATTGGTATTGCAACATCGTCGGCATAAGCTACGACTTTGCAGCCAGTCGCTTCTATTTTTTACAGGAGTTCATCCACCACTAGGTTCCATAGAAGGGGTGATAGCACCCCACCTTGTGGTGTGCCTCTGCAAACCCTCCTTCGTAAGGTACTGTTTTCTAGCGTGGAGTTGATGTTCCTGCTGCTAAGCAATTGACCGATAAACCCTATCAGGTTGTCGTCGGCATTACTTCCCCCGAGTGCTTTACCAATAGCCTTATGGCTGATATTGTTGAAAGCCCCTTCGATGTCTATAAAAACTGCTTGCGTGTATTCTTTGACGCTTAGCGATTTTTCGATGTAGCTGGTGAGCGAGTGAAGAGCTGTTTCAACCGATCTCCCTTTTGTGTATGCGTGCTGCGCATTAGAGAGTGGTTTCAGAATAGCTCTCAGATGGATCTCTATCAGTCGCTCCAGAGTTTTTAGCAGAAAAGAGGTGAGACTGATAGGTCTGTAATCCTTAGGTGAGGAGTGGGATGTTTCACCCGCTTTAGGTATGAAAACTATTTTTGCTTCTCTCCACTGCTGTGGAATGTAAGCCATCCGTACACATGCTTTGAAAATGGCGTTCAGCCATGGCAGTGCTATATTGATACCCTGGTGTATCTCGATAGGTGAGATGTTATCCATGTCAGGGGATTTGAAGGGTTGAAATGAGATGATTGCCCAGCGTAGGAGCCTGTCATTTACAGGCACAGTAGTTGGCATGCACTCCGGGAGCGTGTGTGGATTCGCTTTGTCAGCCACACCCTCACTGCCCGGGAAGTGCGTATCTACGAGAACGGACAGAGTCTCGGAGCGGGATTTCGTCCAGACTCCATTTGCGTCTTTAACGGACCCTACAAATGAGGGGGAGCTCGTCATGACTTTTCGCAGGCGAATGACATCTTTGGAGTGTTCTATTTCTGCACAGAAGCTTCTCCAAGAGGTGCGTTTAGCCTTTTTGATAGAGGATTTGAACTCCTTCAGTTTTGTTTTATAAGAACACCAGTCATTAGATTCTTTAGCCCGATTGAAGGACTTCCTACATTCCTTCCGCAGCTCCGCAATGTCACTTTTCCACCATGGGGGTTTGTACTTCCCTCTAAGCTTCGTTGAACTACATGCAGACCTTGCTGCGTCATTCAAGGCCAATGTAAGGGTCCCACCGGCTTCCTCAAGACCGGGTATGTCTACAATCTCTGGAGGTCCGCCTTCTAGCGCAGACTCGAATACCGATTGGTATTTGACCCAATCCATCCTTCTTTTGTTAATGAAAGTTGGATTTGTCGGAGGGCCAGATGCCAAATCGAACCTTATGTATAGGTGATCGGAGAACGAGCACTCTTGCGATTCGTACCATCCCTTGATATCTTGGTTCAAGTGCTCATTCGTCATAGTGATATCCAGAACCTCTCTACGGCTTGCCGTAATGAAGGTAGGATCCTCACCTTTGTTAGCTAGGGCTAAGTCATGTAATAAGATAAATTCAAATAGTGACTCACCCTGTTTATTGCTGTCGGTGCTACCCCAGATGCGATGATGGGCATTGGCGTCCGCTCTGACTATTAAAGGGATGCCTCTTGCAGTGGCTTCCCTTGTGATCCTCTGCAGGCTAGTTGGAGGTGGCAGAACATCATGCGCCATATAGCAGGAGACAGCCCAAAGGGGTTTGGACTGTTTTTCCACTGATATCGCAACGGTGTCCTGGTCACTGAAATTATACAAGGTTAAAAACTTGAAGCCTTCCTTTACAATTATGCAAGCTCTCGGTTTACCTGCTGTGTTGAAGGATACTGTGTTGTATCCTTTCAAGTTGAGCCCGCAAACCCGGTTTCCAACAACCCAAGGTTCCTGGGCTAGTATTAGCTCCTCTCCTTTTTGAGCCAGGTGGAGTAGCAGTGTGGCGGATGCCGCCTTAGAGTGCTGGAGGTAAATCTGCAGAAACCTCAGCATCGCGACACAATGTTTTATCCGCCTCCTCGTCAGATAAGGACATCTCCTCCTCCTCGACCAGGACGAGGGATCTGAGAAGGTCCTCAGCCAACCCCGCAGTGGAGGTGGTGCTTCTTCCGTCATCGGAGAGAAGATCTGACTCAGAGAGGCCCACGGTCGGGTCTACTGATGCTTCCACAGTTCCCTCGCTTCCACTCTCCTTGCTCGGTTCTCGTACTGCCTTCCCAGTACGGTCCTTGCGATATACTCGCAGGGTGATAGCCGAGAAACCGTAGCTTGCCACCCCGCTCTTCGACTCCAAAGGAGCTAGCGAATCCTCGTTCAGGATTATTAGGGCCTCTCGCTGTCCATTGCTGGGCTCGCTAACCTTAGCTACCTTCCAATTTTCCACCGGGAGGTCAGCATTGCTGAGCTTGATTAGCTCAACAATTTCCTCCGGTGTGGATGGCTCCGCTGGTATCCACGCCCTGGACCGAGGCCTATTCGGGATATCTTCCCTGGAGACAGCGTCCAGCTTTGCTCCAGGCCAGACTTCTCCCAATCTGCCTATAGCCTGCTTGTAAAGATCCGCTGAACGTTGATCTGTACAGGCTATCAACTTAACGTGACCTTGGTACCAGCCAGCATCACGACAACTTGGTGGAGGGCCAGGATTTGCCTCGAGTATGGGCTTGTACACCCGAAGAAGCGCTATTTCTACCATCATCCAATTTGACGGTGAGATGGTACCATCGCTACTGCTTCTGTCGATAACAGCCCATACCAGGCTGTCCTTGGCAGCGTCACTGAAACTCCTGCCCTTAACAGGATTGGGTGTGACCAGTTTTGGTCTTTTACTAACCGGCAGTTGAACGCTCGGTTGAATTTGGGCAGACTCATTAGATCTACATCTTTTATGAGTTGCCTCTTTCTTCGGAATAGAGGCTTTGTAGGCCTCTACCGTGGTGGTTGCCCATTTCAGGGAGATTTTATCCTTCTGGGAAAGACCATCCGGAGGTAAATCTTTCAGCCTTTTCAGGACTTTGAAGGCAGACCTTCTGTCTCTGTAAGCCGTGACTAAGGGGTTTTGTTGCTTCTTAACACCTGAAGTGGAAGCGGTGTTGGAGGGCGCTCCGGAAACAGTTCGGGCCGACTTGTTCGCCGTTACCTTGGTGTTACCGCTAGCGCCAATAGGCTTGACTGAGGGAGTACTTGCCCCTGGCATAGCTGCCTTGGAGCATGCATCCCTCGAAGAAGTAGGGGGTTGGCTGAGTATCGCGGTCTTCTTCCCACTAGAAGGACGCGTCACCTTCGTCCACTTCCCTTCCGGGCTGAGTGGATCTTCCTTTTTAAATTTAGTGTCACAGCCTCTATCTCCACTCGTTGTGCGGTTCCCTGAGACCCCATGGTTATCTATGCCGAAGCAGGGAGGCCATGCGAGGGTTGACACATTCCCTTATGAGGATATGTGCTCAGAGCCGGGCCGGTGATTAATCAGGAGTCCAAACTCAACTGAACCTACACGGCCAGACTAGTGGTGACAAGTTTTGAACGTACCGTGAGGCCTGCCAGGGTTTTACCGGGACGGAGGCAGCATTGGCATTAGCCTGAAAACCATTTCCGCAAGATGTCACTCTTGCGTACTCAGGTGACAGAATACCACTACTACCAGCCCAAAGCATCAGATGTAGTCGTTAAGACAAGAGAGAGTTGTCCAAAAACAATCGAGAGTCGTGCCGTGGTAGATCATTTAGCGTTACCCAGGATGCACCGCGAGGTGGCGATCTACCCTACATCCCGTGAATCGATTAAGTCAGCGTTCAAACTTCGCTTCAAACCGGACACAGAACCAGCAGATATATACGGGAAAATCAGCAACTTTCGAACAAATACGGGTAATGAAGCTATAGAAGTTTAAAAAATCAAACATAAAACAGACGAGCTTATTTTGTTTTCTAAAGATGATTTGTTCATTGATTTAAGTAACATAGACTCAATACTTGTAAATAACATAAAAGAAATTACACAGAGCGTGTTATTGGAAAAAAATTTACGAACTAAATGATTTATCCGATACTTTAAAAGTCATGCATTTGCGAAGATTTGAAGACTCTTGTATTAGACCAGAGTATAGAAAATTTAAAAACACTAATTCAGTGGGAAATTTGGGTGCCATTAGGAGTAAAAATAATTCTTATAATGCAAAACATTTAGAAAATATTCCAACCCAAAGACAACAGACTTTTGAAACTACAGCCAATCGAAATTACGATAGACGAAGCAAGTACAGAAACCCAGATTAAAACAGACGGCTTTACTATAATCACAATAGTTCAGACCAATTCAGATTGTATAATCAAGTCTACAATAATTCTTATCAGTATAGAAGAAATTTTTTTCCATCAAGGTATCAGAATCAGCCTCACAATAATAACTTTCACCGTAATAGCTATAATAGATCACAGCAAACCAGGCAGAGTTTCGTAAATACTCTACGAAACTTACAACAACCTTAGGATAATGCAATGGAAGTTGATAATGTTGAACTCAATCCCTACCAATTTTATCGGGTCCAGGGTTTCCCCAAAAGGGAATGCGATTCGAGGGAATAATAAAGTCTGGAATGAACGACATGCTCAAGTAGTTTAGCAAAAGACGAAAGGAATTAGAT
Organism: Oxycera nigricornis; assembly: GCA_963942545.1. Taxonomy (NCBI): domain Eukaryota; kingdom Metazoa; phylum Arthropoda; class Insecta; order Diptera; family Stratiomyidae; genus Oxycera; species Oxycera nigricornis. Next base: position 62,160,142 of record OZ012661.1, on the reverse strand, counting down.
AGGTCTATAGTTTATAACCTGGATAGGATCATCAGATTTAAGGATAGGAAAGACATTAGTTAATTTCCAAAACTCATGGAAAATTCCTGATGAGAAACTCAAATTAAAGATTAAAGCTAGTGGAGTGCTTATACAGGAAACAAAGTGTTTGACTAATGAGTTTGGAATACCGCCAGGTCCAGGACCAACACTAGCGTCTAATTGGTCTATGAAGAACGCAACTTCGTCTGGGGATGTTTGGAACGGCGGTATAACTGGATGATTGAATGAAAGGAGAGGATTTAGCGTCGAAGGCGATTCTGTAGTAAAAGAAGTGGAAAAAAGGAAGCAATCAAGTTACTCATAGAATCAGGCGAAAAATCTGTTACATTGTCAAGAATTACAGACTCGGGGAATGAAGTACTGGATTGCAGGGAACGAACATACGACCAAAAAGGCTTCGTTTCATTTGAAAGAAGAGATTCTTCAATATTTAAGAAAAAGGTTAGCTTCGCAGTTCTGATTGCCTCGTTAGCGGCTAAACGAAGACGACAGTAATCCAACCTAATTTGGGAAGTCTTTAAAAGTTTAAGCCGGCGATAGGCTCTGTCTTTTTTCTGAGTGCAGATGAAGCAGTTTTGGTGAGCCAACGAACATCTGTTTTCTTAGATGGACGATAACGAGAAGTTAATCGCGAAATTAAAACGGACAACGTATTATGAAGGTATGAGACTGCTTGATTGCAATTTAAGTTCCCCAAGCAGTCATACCAATCAACAGAAGATAGCGCATGAGATATTGCCCCAAAGTTAGCTTTTTTGAAGTTATCGAATTAAAGAACCTGTTCGATTTCTTTTTGGTATCAAAAGATTCACCGTGAAGGATAAAGAGGGATGATGAGGATCAAGTGGAACATACGGAAATAACGCTAAATCAATTGAGAGAAGATTGGGAGGGATGTTTGACAGGATAAGATCAAGTAAGCGCCCCTTTGCATTCAGATGATTATTGAACTGCATCAAGTTGCAAACTGGTAGAAACGAAGAAAGTAAAATTGAGGGGCCATTGTTTGAGACTGGAGAAGAAGATGGGATATTGCGCCAATCCACCTGCGGCAAGTTGAAATCACCGCAAACAACTATCAAAGCAGAAGGGTTCTTGCAAAGAAAGTTTCGAGGATTTCAGGAGATGAATTGCAGGGAATGTATACAGATGAAATAAATATAGTATGAGACACAGTCAATAATTTAACGACAACACATTAAATATGATGTGATGGAAAATCATTGTGACGTCCACTAGAAATATCCTTACGAACTGAATTTGAAACACCGCCACCGTCAGACTTTGAAGACTTGACATGAGATCGATCTGCATGATAAACCTCATGTAGTGTGGAAAGCTCAGTGTTCAATATATTTTCATTAAGCCACGTTTCGGTAAGACAAATTACATCATCATTTGCAAGGAAACAAGAGGAGAAGAGATCGTGAAGCTTGGTTCTTAACCCCCTTACATTTTGATAATAAAACGTTATAGAATTATCACGTTTGCGTTCCATGGTAGTAGAGACGTTGTTATCACATGGGCTTTGAGCAGCAGATGTTAAGACCTGGCAGGTCGACTGCTTTTTTTCCAAAAATTTCTTCGTGACGTCTTAGCAAAACTTTTCACGAAAATGCCAGGCGGCCAGAAGTTCACATCTAATAAGTTTACCATGTCAGCAGCCACAGTCAGTTTAAACGATGCAATTACTTGATTTTCTAAGTTTGCAGGAGTAAGCTTCTTCCAAGAGAGCAATAAAAGAGCAGTACCTACCTTTTTCACATTATAATTTATGATCTGCTCGTTTGATGTCTCGTAGGAAAGACGAGAGACAAATATATGCAGTGGAGGCGCAGCGACTGTGAGAATATGGTCAGCGGCTTCAGTTTCGATCACAGAATTCGAAACACTCGTAAGAGAGTGCATAAGACTACAGCCACTATGAGTGAAAACATTCTGTCTTGAAATAAAAGCAGGCTCAGCAGGTTTCTCATAAACTGGAGAGCGACGATCAGATGCTGGATCAGGAGTGTCCTATTGTTTCTTTTTTAGTTGGTGCCTAGTTTTCACCGGAGAAGTATTTTAACTTGTCGGCAAAGTTGTATCACCAGGACATTTCTTCGCACCGGATGTTGAACATTGCTCGTAACATGCCAAAGAGTTCAAGGCCTTCAGTTCTGACTGGGTGGCAGCTAATTTAGTCTGCATCACAGCAAAATCAGAGGCCAAAGATTCGATGATAGACTGAGCCGATTTTAATTTGGAAGCTTCAGTTGTCATAGAACACTTACGGCAGTTTTCGCAGAACCAGTACACACCTAGAGTGTTGGAGAGATTCGAGGCAAAAGAGCCCAACATACCCACACATTTCGCATGAAAAGGAAGTTCACAAAAACTTCCACATATAATTAGTGGCGCATTGTCCTCCTACGCCAAACATACCTTTGCCATACAAATGGACATTTGATCGAGATAGTTATTTATAGGTTGATGTGGATTTTCCTTTACCAATTTGGAAGATTATTAGCTCGAAAGCGCACTAGCTGTGCAAGAAAAACAAAAGTGTTGGACACCAACGATAATCTCTTACCAACGTTTTCACTATTTGATTTTTCAATTTTCACTTGGACAACTGTACACTTGCAACACAATGGTTTAAAGTTTTAAAATATTGATGAATCAAAGTTTGATCCAATGCAAAAATCGAATTGTTGACGTTCCAAAGGCTTATGAATGACATTCTTAGAGATTTTATTAAAAAACCTGTGTGGTCTATTTAGATGATATTCTCATTTTTAGCACCTCATTGCAAGAACACATAGAATCCTTAACGGACGTGTTAAAATCCCTTGAAGCGCATCAACTTAAGGTCACACTACTATTAGTAGAAAGAAATCTAAAGCTCTGATAGACACTGGATTCTCTTTTAGCATCGTAGATGAGAATTTAAGTAATCGTACCAAAATCCCAATCAAACCTCTGATCTTTTCCACTATCACAAGAAAAGACTGCATAAAACATGAAATTCACACACCAGCTCTGATTAAGTTTGAGCTCCCGTCAGATGCCTATGTTAGACGGAAAGTAAGAAAGTTACCGAACAGAAAACACAATTTCATAATTGGTGTAGACTTATTGGACAAATTAGGCACCTTCATTGACATTGAAAATAAAACTATTACACTCAATGGGCAGGATATATCATTCACGAACAATCCCTATCCTATTAAAAAAATATGTGTGTTAGAAGCAATAGAAAATTATTATTTAAAACATTTAAAACTAAATCATTTGAACCCAGAAGAATACATGACATCGTTGAACTCGTGAAGAGATTCGAGAGAATATTCTTTAAAGAGGGCGAAAAGGTCACAAGTACTTCAAGTATTCAGCATGAGATTTAAACGACGACGGAAAATCGAATTAGTAGTACCCGTCTTAACATGAGCAGGACGTTAGGCGACAAATAGCAGAAATGGAGAGGCATGGAATTATAACAAAAAGCAATTCTAAGTATTCAAGCCCACTAATTGTCGTACCGAAAAAGGCGGACAATTCGGGAGGAAAAAATTCCGCATAGTAATAGACTATCGGAAACTTAATGAGGTTATAGTGGACGATAAGTTTCCGTGGCTCAATATACTCTATTCTAGATAAACTTGGTAGGTCACACTACTTCTCAACAATTGATCTAGCAAAATGATATCATCAGATCCTCATTAAAGAAGAGGATATACCAAAAACAGCATTCGTAACTCCACACGGTCTTTACGAGTTTATAAGAATGCCATTCGGTCTAAAGAACCCCCCGCGACGTTCCAAAGGCTTATGAATGACATTCTTAGAGATTTTATTAATAAAACCTGTGTGGTCTATTTAGATGATATCCTCATTTTTAGCACCTCATTGCAATAACACATAGAATCCTTATCGGACGTGTTAAAAACCCTTGAAGCGCATCAACTAAAGGTGCAAATCGATAAGAGCAATTTTATGAAAAAGGAAACGAGTTTTTTAAGCCATGTTATCACAAAAGACGGCTTACAGCCTAATCCAGATAAAGTCAGCATAATTGAGAATTTAAAACTTCCCAGATGTGAAAAAGAAATTAAACGCTTTCTAGGTATGACGGGTTATTACCGCAAATTCATTAAAGACTATGCGAAAGTAGCCCAGCCCACCAAGTATCTTCGAAAAGGCAAAAAGACACGAGGAGTACATGCCTTTGCTAATATCCCAGACACCTAAATATGAGCCAACACCGCTACCCGGATCACGACCTAGGAATATTGAAGAATTTGTAAGGAAGCCGAGAGCAGAACCACCAAAGATAACCAAGCTGAAGCAACGACGACGAGGAGGCAAAGCTTACAATCAAAGGCGCGAAATGCGATTTTACATCGATTAATCCATATTTCGACAGGAGAATGTAAAATAAATTTCACCAATAGGTTAGATGATTATAAACGCAAATAGTATAAAATAAAATTCAATATACAAAAAGGGGTAAACATAATATAGACATAATAGAAGTAAATCATAAATAAAATGGGCAATAATTGTAACACAAATTTAAATATATTCATAGAATATAAACGAACAATAAGTACTACGGTCATCTTTTTAATCATCTTGACATTTCTATACATATATAACAACAGACAAAAACAATATGCTAGAAATATAGTAGTTAGGAATATTGTCTTAGGCAGGAATAATGTTTAGAAAATTAAACACAAAAATCTCCTCAGATCCCTACAAACAGATTGAAAGAGTTATTAGTCGAACTACAAACGACCTTATCGAACCTGAAGAAAACAAAGACCTACACGGTAGGAACACTCAAAGAAAAATTAGAATCCGCAATAGAAATTGAAAATGAATTTCTAGATCTTTTTAGCAATCTCAAAGAAGGCACAGAAATAGAACTCAAATCATTAATCTCAAACATTAGTAAGCCACTGATTTCAGGTCTAATCCAACGACTGAACGCCGAAAATATTTTTGTAAAAATAGATGAGGATATTACCTACACTACAATGGCGGAATTTAACATTGAAACAGCTATTAAAACCATACCAAGTTTTGACCGTAGATTCTCTGAGCTCGAGACATTTTTAAAAGTAGTAAAACTCATTGGCAAAAAACTAACGCAAGAAGGGAAAACCGAATTGCTAGATTTCATGTTACATGTGAAACTTAGCCCTAATGTAAGAACATCATTAAACACATCCAATGTAACAGACTTAGAAAATTTGGAAAACGAACTAAGACTAAAATATAAAAACCCAAATACAATACCTCAAGTCCACACACAATTATCAACCATTACACAAAAATGACTACCTATTTCCACATATAAAGAAAAAATACTAAACCTAGTTAATGAGCTAAACCAACTACAAATAATTGAACTAGGTCCAAACCCAATACAGGATGCAAAACAAGCAATACATAGCGTAAATGATACATACGCTTTAACAGTGTTCAAAAACGGTCTGAACGACCAGATAAGGGAAACGATATTTGCAGCAAGACCTAAAAACCTGAGTAAAGCAATCTCTCTAGCCATAGAAGTAGAAAGCACGGAAACCCAACAAAATAACATACTCTACATTAACAGAAATAACAGAAATTTCAACAACAAATACCCAAATAATAATAATAATAATAGAACTTAATATGCTATTCAAAACTTTCAACGAAGACCACGGGATAGTATTCAGAATAATAATAATTTTTTCAGTCGAAATTTTAATAATGGTAGACCACCCAATAACCGAAATTTCAACAGCAGAAATTTCAACAGTGCTAGAAACTCGCACACAGATAAAAATTTCAACAATAACAGAAATGGAAACAGTATAAATAACAATAGTAGAAATTTCTACAAAAATAGAGATAATAATAGGAGAATCCGCATAATATCAGATCAGGGAAACTTGACAACCTCACGAGAGGAACTAGGCAACCTCCCGGTAGAGCAAAAGTAAATAAAGCCAATATCCATATAAATAGACGTAATAATACTAACAGAATATATAGAATAACGGGTATTAGCACTAATTATGTAAAAATATATAAGAATAATGAAAAAAGATACATGAAATTACTAGTAGACACAGGTGCAGATATCTCGAAAATCAAAAATAATAGTTTATTTCGCCAAAAAATATCGATCTACAACCCGAAAATAAATGCAAACTTACGGGCATAACAGACGAGAAAACAATGTCTCTAGGAACTACCAAGCAACAATTTATCATCGAAAACGAGATGATAACTAACATTTTCCACGTAGTAGATGAGGACTTTCCAATTGAAACTGATGGTATATTAGGAAGAGATATACTCAGTAAATATATGTGCAAAATAGATTTCGAGTCATATACTATTACCTTTTGCATCCTTGACAGAGATATTACAATAGCTATGTACACCAGAAAAATCAACATGGCACAAATTGTCATGCCGGCAAGAACTGAAGCTATGATTCCAATAGAGATTAACAGTTCCGAAGACAGCGTCATTTTTAACAAGGAAATACAAAACGGAGTATTCTTAGGGAACTGCATTATCCCAGCAAGAGGTGTATGCCACGTTAAAGTGTTAAACACTAGTGAACACAATATAACACTCAAAAACTTCGAGCTGGAACTAGAACCTTTGAAAAACTATAACATTTTGAAAACTAAACAAACGTTTGAACCGATTACTGGACGTCATAAACACAAAAAGCTTAGATGAACAAGCAAACACGAGCTTGCTAGATATTATTAAACAATACCAAGATGTTTTTTACCTTGAAGGGGAACAACTAAGTAAGAATAACTTTTACAAGCAAAGGCTCAATACCACTGACGATGCACCAGTAAACATAAAAAATTATCGGTTACCTCACACTCAGAACGAGGAAATACAAAAGCAAGTCCAAGAATTGGAGGATAACGACATTGTAGAACCTTCAATAAGCCCATACAGCTCACCATTGCTAGTTGTACCAAAGAAAAGTTCTGACGATACAAAGAAATGGAGACTTGTTGTTGACTTCAGAAAGTTGAACGACAAGTTAGTCAATGACAAATTCCCATTGACAAGGTTGGAAGATGTGCTCGACAAACTAGGTAGAGTAAAATACTTCTCCACCTTAGATATGACGAGTTCCTTCCACCAAATTGAACTAGAAAAAGACTCCAGACCTTTGACAGGATTTTCCACTAGCAACGGACACTATCAGTTGGAAAGGCTACCATTTGGACTTAAAATATCCTCAAACAGTTTTCAAAGAATGCTTACCATTGCACTAACTGGTTTAAGTCATTCAGCTTTTCTTTATGTCGACGACATTATGGTCTTTGGATGCAGCATTAAACACCATAATGATAATCTATCGAAAGTTCTACAAAGATTACGCAGGTACAACCTCAAATTGAATGCGAATAAATGCAAGTTTTTAAAATCGGAAGTAGTCTATTTAGGACACCTAATTACAGCAGACGGTATACGAGCAGACCCTGCTAAGCACGAAGTAATAAAGAATTATCCCATCCCTAAAAATGCAGACGATGTCAGGAGATTCGTAGCATTTTGCAACTATTACCGGCGTTTCATCCCAAATTTTGCAGAAACGGCAAAAAGCTTAAATTCTCTGTTGAAGAAAAAAACACCATTCGTTTGGGAAGAAGAACCAAAAAAAGCATACGATCATCCAAAACAAAAATTAATCGCACCACCTATACTCTAATATCTCGATTTTGTAAACCTTTTGTATTGACCACTGACGCATCGAATTTTGCACTAGGTGCAATTCTGTCACAAGGAGAGATCGGTTCTGATTTACCAATCGCATACGCGAGTAAATCGTTGAACAAACATGAACTGAACAAACCAATCATTTGAAAGGAACTTTTGGCGATACACTGGGGAATAAACTTTTTCAGACCATATTTGTATGGACGAAAGTTTACAGTAGTAACAGACCATAGGCCTTCAGTATCGTTGTTCACACACAAAAACCCATCCTCAAAGTTGACAAGAATCAGATTAGAATTATCCGACTATGATTTTGAAATTGTGTATAAAAAGGGTAATATCAACACAAATGTCGATGCATTATCAAGGATACAAATAGACTCAGAAATACTAAAATCAATGATAGCCCAAACCAATGACGAAAGTATTAGCAAGAAACTTATGGCGATAACAATAAGCATGGCGACAAAACAACAAAGTGATAAAACAAGCATAAAAATCGATAACGAAAGCGACAAAAGAAAACGGGAGTTTGATCACCTCTATGCGTTCGATTGTACTTCACTATCCGATATAACAGGGCATTAAAACTAAAATTTAATATGTTGCGCAACGACAAAGAAAGTATAATAATCTCAAAGGAGAAAGATTACTTAATGGTCCACTTTAGCGATAAAGCTCACGAGAAATACGTTTTCGCCAGTGACAAGCAAAGTGTGAAATCTCGCAATAACTCTAACGATAATTCGCACACGAAACTAGTTTTTGTAGTGACGAAGTTACTGAATTATTCGCAAAATCATAATATAAACGAGCTAGCTCTATCTATGGAAGATATAATATTTAGGTACGTACCCAAAGAAGAATTTAGGAAATTATTCAATTATTCAATTTCAAGTTGCAACGAAAAATGGATATCCAGTTAAAAAAAAAGATGTATAAACCCCCCAAAAGAATTAATGACATCGCTAAACAAAATCAACTTATAAAACGAATCCACGAATCGCCACGCGGTTGACATACAGGGATCCGTAAAACACTTTCAAAATTGAAACAAAGATACTGTTGGAGGGACATGAATAGAATGATAAAACACTACATAAGCCAATGTGACAAATGCAAATATAACAAAATCACAAGGCACACAAAGGAAAAAATGATAAAAACCGAAACACCCTCTACTTGTTTTGAAATAGTAAGCGCTGACATCGTAAGCCCATTAAAAGTTTCAAACAATTTTCGATATATATTAACTATACAATGCGAATTAACGAAATATATCACGGCTATACCCATAGAAAGTAAGGAAGCTAAGACAATAGCAAAGGCTTTAGTAAACAATTTTATACTACAATACGGTCATTTCAAAATTTAAAAACCCGATTTAGGGACAGAATTTACTAATAATCTCCTAAAGAACATTTGCAAACTGTTGCAAATTAAACAAATCTTTTCAACTCCTTTTCACCATGAGATGTTAGGTGTAGTAGAAAGAAACCACCGTGTCCTCAATGAATATCTGTTAGCATTCGTTGATGACAATAACTGGGACGAATGGATACCATATTATACATTCTCGTATAATACAACCCCACACATGGACACTAACTACACACCATACGAACTAGTTTTCGGAAAACTTTCTTATTTGCCAAACGACACTTTAGAAAACACAGCTAGAATCTATGATATTGAAAATTACGCGAATGAGTTGAAGCTAAGATTAAAAACATCTGCATCAAAAGCCAGAGAATTAATAAAGAAAACAAAATTAGATAGGAGCAATAAAACAGCATATACAAAACCTCTTCATTTAAACATTGGTGATCTAGTATTGATAACAGTAGAAAACGGAAAGAAAAACCAGAAACGGTATAAAGGTCCATATAAAGTAATAAACACAAACAATGTAAATACACTATTAGAGATAGAAGACAAATGTAAATGGATACATAATAATAGACTTAAATTATATAAAAGATTCACTCAATCATTGTAAAATTATTGTACACTCTATACTTAATACGAAATTATATCTCGTCATCGAAATCATGTAACCATAAGCATAACTGTAAAACAATATACCACAACCAATCAGTCGTATTTGCTAACAAATACTCTTCTAAAGGAAAGGGGTGTAGTGCATTCCTAGTTCCAAACCTGGAACTAGCCAATACACAACTAATCTCCCACACAAGCTTTTGTGATAACCAATTCAAATTTCAGTAAGCTCTCTATTAAGCTCATCCTCAAACCCACATTGACTTGTTAATCTAAATTTACCTTGAGAAACTCTTGGTAAAGCATTGAACTCAGAGTAAGCAAAAATACAACTTATGCGACGTTAATTGGGTCAACGCAAAGTAGGCTAAATTGAATGCGAAGAACTCTGTGGGAAACTATTCTGAATTGCGGTCGATTGGTTATGGTAAGTAGATTTAAAACTAGAGTAGGAATTTTTATAGAATAAGCAAATTTAATGTACAGAGAAATTTGTGAATAAAAGGAACGGACGAGGCTGACACTCGATCAGAATTGTTCCATAGTTAAGCAAAGTTGCTAGTTTTAGCTAAGGCAACTTTTGCCTTCATATCGGCAAAGCGTTGATAGGAACATTTGAGCAAAGTCTGCCTTAGGAAGTTTGGCAGACTACAAGTTGCCTTTTTATTTCGGCAACTACAATATTTAGAAATATCGGCTGCCTGTTCTTTTGGGCTGCACCAAACATGTGGTATTCTTCGGAATGCCGGTAGGTCCCCTTCATCTATATTGTTATCTTTTCTGAGTATAACTTCTTTCTAGTGAGAAGAATATTATATCTTTAGAAGATTATCGGAGAAGACGCCCATCACCTGGCCTACCACGCGCTCCACGCGCAATAAATGTATTACACGACGACACAACGATAATCTCGTTACAGAATATTATTTTAGCAATTTGGGTGATATCCTCAGGAAATATATTAAATAGGGAATTACAGCCATTTATTCTGAACTTCCAGACACTAAATACAATGTGGTGCAAAAAAAGTCATAGAAATGTATTCTAGCGATTCACAGATTAGATTCATCAAATGCTCATTCAGAGCTATGGATATTAAAACAGAAGTTGAAGCCATAAAGCAAATCTCGTTGTATCATGTCAAAGAAAATTTTCACTCAGGCATCCAGGAAACATTTAATAAACTAAAAAACAAAATCTATTACCCCAAATTAGCTGAACTGATACAAATTGTTATAAATCAATGTTATGTGTGTCAGGAGGTGAAATACGATCGCAATCCTTTAAGCCCATGTGCCTTTTAACGGAAACAGATATCAACCAAGTTATTCATGTTGATTTATACTTTATAATGAAATATTGTTTCCTTACCACCATTGATAAATTTTCAAAATTCGGATCGGCTTACTATTTACCTGACCGAAATCACATAACGATCATTGAAACGCTAGAGGAACATTTCGCGAAAATAGGCAAGCCTGATAAAATATTTGCAGGAAATAAATTTAATGCAATACAAAAAAAGAATTTTTACGGGTTGAAGGTGTTACCTTGCACCTAACCAAGCCTCATAGCCACACAGGTATCGCAGATGTGGAAAGGATGCACAACACTATAGCCGAGAAGTTTAGAATCATTAACTTCAAAAAGACTAAGTTCTCAACCAAACAAATTATGCAGCAGTCAATAAAAAGCTACAACGAGAGGTTTCATTTAGTTCTAAAATGTTCTCCACATGAAGTACAAAACAGAAAAGTTGACTTTGATAACATCAAGAAAAACTTAACTAAAACAAAAAAGAAAAACATCAAAAAAATCAATATAAATAGAGAACACTACGAAGAACAGGGTTTTAAAAATTTATAAAGCAGTCCGACAAAAACATCAGCCAAAATATAGGAAAGCAAAACTAGCGAACGTCCATCCAATTAACATCAAAAGAAAACCTAACTATGCCGATTATAGTGAATTTATTAATTTTATCCCTACCTGCGACGAAAGGAAAATAATAGAAAATGCTATTGATGGTGGATCCCAACAAGAAATTTTGATATCAAAATTTAACATAAATATAAACCGGCAAGATATCAAAACATTAGTAGGCGAAAATTGGCTCAATGACAATATAATTAATTTTTATATTAATCTCCTAGTAGAACGCAGCAAAAAACAAGCTAATGTGGATACGCAAAATATATATGCCATGAATACCTTTTTCATACCACGACTTATAAACTCCGGTTACAGTGGAGTTCGCAGGTGGACTCGTCAAGTAGATATATTTTCATATGATCTTTTATTAGTTCCTGTTCACGTAAATAATGCCCATTGGTGCTTGTCAATTATAAATTTCAGGGATAAAAAAATAAGGTACTACGACTCATTAGGAAACCCAAATTCTTCTGTATTAGAACAATTAGCAGAGTACCCCAAAGAGGAGTCTCTTAATAAACGAAATGCAATATTCGATGCGTCTCTTTTAACTCTAGGAAATGTAATAGACAGTTTACAACAAACAAATAATAGTGACTGTGAGGTATTTACCTGTATGGTTGCGAAATGCTTATCTAGAAATGGAAAAATCAATTTCACGCAACAAAATATACCAAACCTACGCGAAAAAATGATACTCGAAATAGTTCAAGGCAAATTACTGTCATAAGTTCATTCTTTTCTAAACTCTTAAATAAATAAAACAAAACATTTATTTTAAATTCAAAAAATTTACAGCTACTCTTGATCCTATTGATGACGTGTTTCTTCATACATCCAGCCAAAGGCTTATTGAACATACATAACATTGCAGAACAGACGGGATTCGTAAAAATCCACTTGGAAGAAACAGAAATAGTGACTTAAAAGAACATAATACTTCATGTAATAAACACGCAAGAAATTTTGGAATTAATCCACGAATTTAAAATTAACGCAGACAAGTTAGATGAAAGCTACAAAATTTTGCTAATGATAGAACTAGAACATTAGACAAATCAGGTTAAACTCAAACACCTAGGAAAACAAGACAGAAACGAGGACTGTTATGTAAATAAGTTTGTAAGGAAAGCAGTTTTTGATTTCTGTTCGATCACTGGATGATTAACTAAAAATCATCCCACTTCTGACACCAATTTACTTTTGCCTGTTATGGGCTTGTAAAATCAAGCACTGCTTTCCTTACAAACTTATTTATTTTTCACTTTAAGGATTCTTTTAACAGTAGAACAGAGTATCTACAAACAGAGTGACTAAACAGAGTTTAGAACAGAGTGTCTTTTACAATGAGGCCCTCGGCCTTTTATACCAACTTATTGTTTACAATATAATTCTTAATTTCATAACTTAACCTAATTGACGAATTCGCGGATTCAACTTTAAGTTCTCAATTCAATTTAAATAGTTTGTAAACATTTGTGTGACAATTTCGCGAATTCAATTAAGATAGTTTGTAAACATTCGCGTGACAAATTCGGGAATTCAATTAATTTCGCGATTGACCATATCGATTTTATAAACATTTCGCGATTAATTATAATGATCTAATGTGTCGCAGATTTGTTTATAGTAAGATTTTGATCTCAAGTGGAATGATGATCTCAACCCTTTGTCTCGGAATCTTGGGAGTTTAGATATTTAGACCGGCAATATTCGTAGTAACATCATAACTCATATTTGATGTTTTGTTTACGCAAGTGTTTTTGGAATTTGGCATCTTGTAAACAATTGAAGTCTATTAGTAAGATGACAACATGGATTAAGGGTTGCGGGAATACTATTAGGTCATCGCTCGTAATAAGTATTTACGTGTTAAGAAAATCATTCTGAATATGTAGGAGAGTGAAGGGCATGAGTGGTACATAGCATGACTCATTAACCTCTTTGGAACAGTACATAATTGACTCTTTGGAACCATGGACGACCAAGACAGCCAATATATTGACGAACATCTCAAAACCGTAAACGTAAACAATCACAATTTAATCTCGACTTTAAACGAACAAGTGGACGTTAACAAAATTTTTTAACGAAACATTTTGGCAGCTCAGAGGCATAATCAATAGGGACCGGGATATTATTCTTAACAAAATCAATAATCTATCTAGAAGCACTTTGATCAATAACATTTATTACGATCAGATGTTTAAAATCCAGATCCTTAGAAATAGAATCGAGCACATTCAAGATAACATAACTTCCGCGAAATATCGCATGTTGCACATAAATATCCTTACTGATGAAGAGATTCTAAAATATGACACTAGTTTAAGTAAACATACATTAGAACTGGTCTGGCAAAATCAGAAAATGATCTTCTACTATTTGCAATCAAAATTCCGCAGGAACTTGCGAAAGTACAATTGGATGTAATATTACCTGTACCAAATAATCAATCGAAGAAAATTGATTCCGCAAAACAAATTGTTTTCGAGTTTAAAGACATTGTTTATAAATATGAAAAACTAAATCTTTAAATTAGCTTCAGATAAATAAACATTGCATATATCTAGATACACACACGAGCAGTTTACGGTGCAGTGAGCATCCCTTAAATATGGCAGCGGCGAATGGAAACCGTTCTCCAAGGCCTTCCTAACGTAAGAAATTTCTTTGGCGACATCATCATACATGCAGAAACGTTCGGAAATCTCCTGGAAATCGCTGACATGACCTTTGAACAAATAAAATTCCATTGGTTTCGACTTAACTGAGAAAATTGTGTTTTTGCAACAACGTCAGTCTAGTTTTTAGATATAAAAAAATCAGAAAAACACATTGAAGCTATTCGCGATGAACCAAAACTTACTTCACCAGAAGAACTACAGCTTTTTCTCGGAGAAGCCACTTATTTCAGTTCCTTCATTTCAGATATGTCAATAAGAAACCAACCAAGAAACGCTGACCAAATCCGAGGGCACCTAGAATCTGAGCCATTGCTGCAACCAAGTGACGAGCCACCACCTTCGCAAGAAAACCGCTACATCTGACAGCCGAGGCATCAACATCGATAGCTTTATTATGGAGAGGGCCGTGCGCCCCCAGAAACTACCCCAGCAGTAGCAGACTGGTACAAAACATCAACACCCGGGAGTCCACGACCGACGTGGAACTCGTTCCCGCCAGGAGTCAAGCCCGAGTAACTTGCTGGCGTACCAGTTATTCAACAACCAGCACCGCCAGCACGAGATGCTCCGCCGGCGTGAGATGCACCGCCGGCGCGAGATGCATCGCCACAGCGAGCCGCATAATCGCCGCGAGATGCAGAGCCTCACTGGAACGCGGCTCTTCTGGACACGCCGCGTACATCATCACGTGCCAGAAAACTCCCATTACGTTGCTTCCCAAGTTAGCAAGTGGATCTCAGTGCAACATTGAACTATAAAAAGAGACTCTGAAGGGAGAAGAAATGTTTTGTTTGCATTTTTAAATATCCCAAGTTTGAATATTTGCGCGCTTCCCTCCCTTAGCCAATTAAAAACACTATATGTACTATAGTTCTAATGTAATAGTGACATACTACGTGTCGCTTATAGTGCCTGACAACTAAACTGTCACATTTTTGATTTATTGTTGAGCGAGTAAGCTATGGCGTGTAGTAAAGTGTATTTTTTTTGAATAAATAAAAACCGAAGATACAAAAAAGGTTGTTTTTGGTATATTGCTTTCTTTGATCTCGATTTGATGAAAGCCTTTCGCCGAATCTGGAACTTTTTTTTTCGTTGTTGGGAGGTGGAAATCTTGAAAAGATACCGAGTTGCTCCTGCTTCTCGGCATGTCGGATTTCTACCGACTAAAACCACCTCCGTTTCGTCCAAAAAATCTTTACTCCATAACTCATTGCTTGCACTGTCCGTGTGCAATTTATTTCCTGAAAGCTTGTTCATTTAAATAGTACTTCCCAGACGATGTATATCGGTATAAGGGATAGTACCAGTATCTCAAAAGTTTTATTCAGAGTTCAATATATCTAATTTGGTTTCACATTTGTAGCAGGAAAAAAAATATTAGCGTTCTTAAAAAAAGATATATACATATATATATATATATATAGAAAGAAAAAGAAAAAAGGAAAAAAAGAAAAAAAAAAAGGAAAAAAAAATTAAAATTAAATTAAAAATTAAAATTAAAATTAAAAAAAATTAAATTAAAATTAAAAAAAAATTATATTAAAAAAAATTACCGTTCTTAATTATTCAAATTGAATTTTCAGTAAATGTTTACGTAGCATGATTTTAAATGTCATTATGTTACGCGCTTCTTTTAGTGTTTGAGGTGGCTTATTGAAAAATTTGATGCGGCGTTAATCGGATCCATCCTCAGGCGCTCTGTCCTAGCAAATTTTATTAAAATTTCATTTGCGTTTCTCATATTGTAGTCATTTTTTCTCCCATTTATGTCTAGTTTCGTTGTTTTCATTTGTTCAATGTGTAAATTTAAAAAAATGAATTTTCCTTTTTCCATGTAAATCAGTCCGTCTACGTTAAGTTCTTGTGCAGTTTTATATACTTCAGATGTAGCGGTCATCCTTTGCAAGTTATATATGGTTTTGTATGCTTTAGTTAGTAGTCGTGACATGCTCATGAGGTTATTTTTGGTAGTTTGGCTCCAAACTATAATCCCGTATGTATTTCTTGAAATTATGTATGCATTTTTAATTTGTATTTTATTTTTAATTGAGAAATAGCTGAAACGATGGAGCAAAACAACGATAGCTGCTATTTTTTTCCTCATATCATTTATATGCGGTGTCCACGCTAGTTTTTCATCAATTGTAAGTCCAAGGTACTTCATATGTTTAACTCTCTGAAGAGTTTTATTTTCTATTTTTATCAGTGGCTCAATATCAGTTTTATTTTTTTGTTTAAAGATAATGTATTTGGTTGTGTTCGTGTTTAATGTCAATTTGTTCCGTATGAGCCATTGGGAATATTTGTCTAAGTCATTGTTTATCTTTTGTTCTAAGTCAGTTTCATTTTTCACTGAGTAAATCAGTATCGTATCGTCAGCGTACATCACAACTTTCCCTTCGATTCCTGAAGTCACCAAGTTGTTTGTATATAACAGGAAAAGAATCGGTCCTAGTATTGATCCCTGTGGTACGCCAATAGTAATCTGCGCTATTTTAATATATCTTCTCTATTATAAATAGGGAGTTTATCGTCAGTTGTTATTAGATTCAACTTCCGATAATCGACCACAATGCTTCACGGGTTTGCCAGATGCATCGGCTTTTTTGGGTACAATCCAAATACGGGATGAATACGGCGATGAGCCATGCCTAATTATGCCTTGATTGAGCAAGTCCTGCCTTTGATGTTCCGCTTCTTTTCTATGAGCTTCGGGATATCGATAAGTTTTTGTGTAAATTGGGCCATTATTTTTAACTTCCCAGTATATGGGAAGTTCTTGTAATCGCCTCGAAAATCGAAATTGAAATTTTCAACATATCTTTACGTTTTGAGGTCTTACGAGTATATTTTAAGTGTTTTTAGAAACAAGTATGTGTGTGTGTGTGTGTGTGTGTGTGTATGTACGTACGTACGTACGTGCGTTCGTGGACAGTTTTTCTACGAGCATAACTCACGTAAACAAAGTTGTATCGACTTCGTTAAGGTCTCAATTGAAGGGTCTTTGCAATCTCAAGAGCTTATTAGTTTTAGGGACACTTCGTGTGGGGAGGTTTGCTGCTTTCACCCCTTGAAGGTCAACCATGTGATGCGCTATATCTTACGAACCAAACGTACGATTTGCTTCATCAAGGTGTCAATCGACGCGTAACAACATTTTCGTGACTCTATCAAATTTTTTAAAAAATTCGTTGCACCCGTTTTTTAATGTTTTTAAAAAAGTGCAAAAAATTGGAGTTTTTTTCAAAAACATCAAATTTTTAACTTTATTTTCAAGTCGCAGTAATTATTGTTTATAAAATTTATATACTCCAAACACTTGTTGTGGAAAAACCACCAAAAATTTTTTTCATGATTACAAAAAAAATTAAATTAAAAATAAAAAATCATTAAAAGTCATCATGGTCATTTATGTCAAACATTATATCTCGAGAACCAAATATAATCTTTGCATCATTAAAAAGTCAATCAACGCGTATTAACATTTCAATGATGTTTTTAAATTTAAGAAAAAATCTTTGCAGCCATTTTTTACATTTAATAAAAAAATATTGAAAATTAGTGTTTTTTTCATAAAAAAATTAATTAATTATTAATAAAATTAACATCATAATAATAAATGTTTGTAACATTTATAAACTTTTATCAATTTCTGTAGAGACTAGCAAAATATGTTCTCATGATTTCAAAACAAATTGAAATAAAAATAAAAAAAAATCATTCAAAATCGCCATGGAAAAAGGGTTCACACGAATTTTTATACCTTAAATCTCTTATTCTATAGACATTGTTGTAAAGTCAATCAAAGTTTATTATTATTTGCATAATTTGCGGAGATTTTTAATATTCCTCACAGAACCGTGTTTTAACTTTAATAAAAAAACTGCTTAAATTTTGAAAACCAATACAAATCAAATCAAATTTGCAATTGTGATAATCAACGTTTTGAATGGTAAAATGTTTTGTAGTCAACACTTTTTAAAATGATATGCTTTGAAAAGCTTTCATCAAATAAAAAACTGTAATTTTAAGGAGTTTTGTTCTTTATTAATCGTAAAATTTCAGTTACTTCCTTCATCATTTGTAATACATATATTTTACTTACTTTTACGATTAATATTAAGTCATTCCAATAACTTTTATGAGAAGTATATTTTTATTATTAAAATTAGTAATATTTCCATAATTATTATTGTGTCTAATATTTTTAAAATTTCTGTAAATATTACTGGGAAGTTGTCCGTGTGGACCTCAAGGTTTGCACCTCGCGGCTTGTTTTTAATGCTCTCGCGTTTTTGCGAAATATACACCTTGTGCCGTTGCACTTATTGATGCCGCGACTAGATTCAATTAGTGTCCTTAAAGTATTCGCACAAACGACTGCGCAAATAACAAGGTCTTGAAAAGGAAAATTTCTCAAGCCTTTTAATTTTACTTAAAAAGTTAATGCGTCGTTATAAAAAAGACTTTTATTTTCCTATGGTCTTTGTTCGGTAGCTAATACAATATTACTCTACTGTCTTACAATTCTATTGTTATTTATCACTTAACTTCTAACTGCAAGCAAAGCGACCAAGTAACCAATTAATATTATGCATAAAGAGGTAATTGATTCCGTGCCTAATGGGTAAACAATCCACGCTCTATAGCGTAGATGTAGATGATCTTATGTCCAATTATTCGGCCCAGTCAATCACCTTATGCTTCAGCCATTGTGTTGGTCAAGAAGAAAAGTGGTGAACTCAGAATGTGTGTGGATTACCGCAGCCTGAATAAAGTTACAGTCCGGGATAATTATCCGCTTTCTCTGATCGAGGACTGTATCGAGTACCTAGAGGAAAAAAGGTATTTTTCCACCCTACATCTGACCAATGGGTTCCATCATGTGCGCATGGCCCCGACATCGGTTCAATACACCTCTTTTGTGACGCCTGATGGACAATATAAATATTTGAAGATGCCTTTCCTCCTTAAGAGCGCCCCTTCCGTATTTCGGAGGTTTATATGTAATGTATTTAGAGATTTACTGGAGAACGGTAAGATCTTTATCTTTATGGACGATATTCTGATCGCCTCTGTTACTTATGAGGAACATCTCGAGCTAATAAGACAAGTCTTAGAACGAGTGTCTGATTATGGTCTCGAGCTTAAGGTCAACAAGTGCCGATTTGGGCACGAGAAGATTGAATACCTGGGATATGTCGTCAATGCTTCTGGCATCCGACCGAATGACGCCCATATTAAAGCCATTAAGCAATACCCCGTACCGACAAACCTCCGAGAGTTAAAAGGATGCTTCGGCCTATTTTCGTATTTTAGAAAATTTATTCCGTCTTTTTCCAAAATAGCAAGACCCCTGCTGTCCCTTACCCGAGAAGAAGCTACCTATCACTTCACTAATGAGTGTACGAAAGCCTTCCGAGAATTACGTTATCGATTGACCGCTGCCCCGCTGTTGGCTATTTATAGTGTTAGAAGAGAAACTGAACTGCATTGTGATGCCAGTTCTTCAGGATTTGCGCTGCATTGCTGCAAAAGCAAGATGAGCAGAAGTTTCACCCCGTCCTCTTCTTTTTTAAGGCCACCACTGCTGTCGAATCTAGATATCATAGCTTCGAACGTGAAACATTGGCCATCATTTATGCCCTCAGACGTTTCCGAGTTTACTTGCAGGGGATACCTTTCAAATTAGTGACTGATTGCAACTCCCTGGCCCTAACCCTGAGTAAAAACAGATTAACCTTCGGATCTGGAGATGGGCCCTGGAGTTGGAAAATTACAATTATGTTATTCAACACCGCACAGGAACACTTATGGGACATGTTGACGCTTTAAGTAGATGCTATTCTGAAAGTGTCCAGCCAGCTGAGTACCCGATGCCGCTTCTTGATCCTAGTGATGCTTGCAGTGAGCACTCTAGTGTTCCCGATGACCCTTTGCCCCTCCCTAATGCCGCAAACAATGAAGGTGATAGCCCGATCCCGGTTTGTACTTCCAGTCGCCCCTCTGAACTGACGCCAAATTCCAGTGTCCCTTTTTGCTTTGCTGCCTCAGTTGAAAGTGAAGAACTAGACTTCTGCATTCAGGTTACGCTAAACCGTGATGAACGTATTAAAATCCTCCGAGACCAACTAGGTTTGAGTCCAGTCCCTGGATATAAACTGATTGACGGGTTAGTCTTTCGGGACAATCATCTCGGACACATGCAACTATATGTCCCTCATGAGATGGAAGAGCAAGTCATCCGAATCAGCTTCGAAAACACAGGTCACCAAGGGAACGGAAGAAGTCTGTGAAAACCTGAAGAATCACTACTGGTTTCCTCATATAAGGGATAAAGTAGACAACTTTCACTTCAACAGAACTTGGTCGTTATTTCGTCAAAGGCAACATCACCCATGTTCAGGTTGCCACCGCCTCCCCTCAAGCAAATGGGCAGGTTGAAAGAGTTACCCGAGTGATCAAGGGGATGTTCGTGAAATTGAGTGAACCCCTCACCCTACTGATTGGTCCCAGAAGCTATTGATGGCTGAACATGATATCAACAATTTGGTCCACAGTTCTACCAAACAGACGCCCAGTATGCTTTTGGTATTGAGCAGCGAGGAGAAATCCCCGACGAGCTCGCAGATTTCTTAAAAACTAAACAGCCGAAGAAACCTAGTCACAACTTAAGAGCTGAGGCTTCTTCAGTCATTCGGTAAATACAAGATTGCAACCTCGTACAATTCCAGAAGCATCATTCACCTACAAAGACATTCAGTGAGGGTGATTATGTAGTTATGAAAAATGTGGATACCACTGCTGGCACGAATAAGAAGCTTATCCCGAAGTACCACGGTCCCTTTGTCGTACATAAGGTCCTCCTTAACGATCGCTATGTCATCCGTGACATAGAAAATTGTCAATTGACGGAACTCCCGTATGACGGAGTGCTTGAAGCCTCCCGATGAAAACACTGGTCGACCCCCAAGTAAGAAACGTTACGTGCCGAAGCATGAGCAACACTGTCTAGAGTTATAAAAATATTTGTGCTGTTGTCTAGAACTATTATTAACAAACATATGTCCCGCTGTCTAGATGACAACTGTACCAGTGCTGTCAACGGTCCCCGGAATGCTCGAGGTGGACCATGAGTCAGATCGGCCGAGCTGTAGACTTTAGGTTTGCAGCTCGGCTGCAAACACTTTATGATAGCTCGCGGATCCGGAGCGACCATTGGCTGCATTGAACGAACCCATGATGACAGATGTCAGAGGAACGTGTTAGAGTTAAGTCAGAATCCATTGAACAGGGAACTAATAGGAACGGTGACAAGGCTGCATTGCCTAAGGTACGAGAGAGGTGAGTTACCAGTTCCTAGGTTTTAATCCTTTGAACTAGGCCTTTCTTACAACTGAAAGGATTTTCTTAATCAAATGAAACACGGCTCTCGTTTTTCCGTTTATTTAAAATGTGTACTTTCCATTCAATAAATAACTTACGACTGACTGAAAATATGTACGAACTTAAAGGCTATTTTCTTTTTTGCTTACATATGTTTTTCTAAACTATTCGGATCTCTTAGATGCTAGTAAACACCAGGCGGCAATTGCAATAAAACAAGGATATTTCTGTTTATTTTTAAAGTGCAATAAATGCCTTTGCCACCGGTCGTCGGTAATAAACTTATCTTATTCGCATATACATGTGCAAAGCATATGGGTGGATGATAATGTAACTGATGACTATTATACTCTTCTTTTTTTTGTGAAAACATATATTTTGTTTATGAATGTCAAATTCTTTCACGTGAACGGCCGAAATTGTTTGAAAATTCGTGCGCGATTGATAACATATGGTGATTTGCAGATGTGACGAGTTTGAAAAATGACTAAAAACTTGTATAGTGCTATCTTTTATCAATAGACATGTTGTGAGTTTGAGTTATCAGTGACAAAAGCGAAAAAACACTAAAATGAAGTGCATCGTAAGGTATTGTCGAAATCGGCCGTATGAACGCCCTGTCGGCGTTTCATTTCACCGGTAAGTAAAAATTCCTTGAGAAAAATGTCCCCTTAATAGTTCTCTTGACGAATATATATAATAATTTCACAGAAAATCCCGCAGAAAAATGTTGTTTATTGTTTTGTTTATGAATGTCATTTTTCACCTCTTAGACATTGTGCCGCTCAGTAGCGGTTCAGTTGAAGAGAGATTTGAATGGGTCTATTTCATAAAATTTTATTTATTCATAAATGATAATTAAACGTGCTAATGAGCTTGATGTATTTTTATAGATTTCCGACAAAATCCAAGGAAAAATCAGTGTGGATGAATGCCATGGGTGATGTTGTTACAAACCCCAGTCAATATGCTTGCGTTTGCTCGAACCATTTTCGGAAGGCAGATTTGGTAAAATTGGCAAGGAAGTCAATACTTGTAACAGGTGCAGTTCTTTCAGAGAACCTCAACCTTGAACCAACAAGAAAGGTGCGCTATAATATTTTTTGTATTTGAACTTATTCTTTACACTTTTACAACAGGATGATTGCAGTGATATCTCAAACAATGCGTTGCCTATTTCAGTGAGGGGAGAATATGTTTCATCAAAAGATATGGTAAACGATTTAAGATAACATATAGAAATTCAACTCAATTTGTTTTACTAGATTTCCTCTAATCTCTCCTATGAACTCAGACGATGCAACAAATTTGTTGATATTACTACAGAAGACATTAATTCAGATTCAGATATGGCAGGCAAAATAAATTGGAAAAATTTGTCCAGTTACTGAACTTATTTTATACATTTAGATATTGTTCCAAAAAGTCTCTGGCATGCCAGTAAACTCAATGTCTTTGTTGCCAGCAGTGGAAATGTATGATTTATCCTTTGTGATGGTAAGTTGATAGTAATTATTACGTGCTTTATCTGAAAACGAACTTTTGTAGGTCGTTCAACGTAATATCCATTGCACAGCAACGGAGAGCATGGAGGTGTCAGCTGCTGCTAATCACATTGTTAATTCAGCTAAAACTTTAAGTAGCATTGATGAAATGGGATAAATAAAGTTCCTTAATACCTAATTTAGGAAAAATCAAAACCCATAAAAAGTACTTCTCAAAATTGTTCCTTCTTAGAGGAAGATGCAATTGCGATAAGTTACTGAAGTAATGAATGGTGCGAATGTATTTAAAACGTTCATTTTCTTAGACAACGTGTAAAAAGTGGCCTTATGTAAAGTATGTACATTAACGAGTATATGGATGATACTAGTTCAAGAAAAGTAAGCTGTTATTTAAAAAACTGAAATATTATCAGCATTGTCTGCTTTCAGGTTGCAGCGCATAGTGATATTGATGATGCCTTTATGGGTAATTTCACAATCGGTGTAGATGAAAATGTAATAACGTTAATATTAGCATTGAGTAAAA
Source organism: Oxycera nigricornis (assembly GCA_963942545.1). NCBI lineage: Eukaryota > Metazoa > Arthropoda > Insecta > Diptera > Stratiomyidae > Oxycera > Oxycera nigricornis. The sequence goes on along the minus strand of OZ012661.1, from coordinate 62,136,326 downwards.
GCTCAAATGATACACTTTGAGATTTCACATGATGCTGAAAACAACTCAACGGAGAAGACAGGCATGGAATCATTTGCGAGTATTATTTTTTGCATAACATCGGCTAAGAGTGTAGTGCTGCTAAGTTCGAATGTAAGAAAATCAATTAATGTAAAGAAAACCAAATTATATATTTTTAATATAAAAATATTCTGGATAATAAAAATTCAGGAAATACAATTAAATCAAATCAAAGAAAAATAATCATCCAGTGTTAAGTTAATTGAAGTGGACTTAGCAGCCTAACACGTTTGGCTGAGGATATTATATTTTTCCATTAATGATTTTAGTGTGTTCAAATTCCATTTGAAATATGAAATTCTTCACATATTGTTTTAAGTCATTTTTATTTGTCTTTGAATTGTAAAAAACTAAAGTTTTCAACATTTATGGATTGATTGCTTTTGTTATTGAGTGTTTAGATTTCAGTCGTTGTCCATACCTCATTCTGTGTTAAGATTATTATTGTACGTGTATTTTGACCGCAAAGGGGAAAGCGTTTGGAAATCAGTATTTTAAAAGAAATAATTGAATATAGGTGCATAAAATCGAGTTTGATGAATATTCCGAGATTGTCAAACAGAAGCTTAAAGCACGAGTAAAAAACTTGGAAGTCCGATTAAAGTATAAAAATCGAATTATTCATAATCTGAGGCAGCAAACGAAGCGAAATGATTCAAAGGCACATAATGTAAAGAAACTAATAGCTTCTTTGAAAAATAAAAACCTTATATGCGAGAATGTGAACAAAATTCTAGAAAAAATTGCGTGACCGAATAAGCAAATATTTGAAAGGCAATATTTGAAATACAAAATCGCTCCCACTTCAAAAGTCATACACTAAGTAGATTAAAGCGTTTGCACAAAATTTAAACTTTCTCTCACCAAAAGCATATGAATATGTAAAAACTACATTTAATGATTGTTTACGACATGACAGGACTCTGCGAAAATGGTATGAAACTGTTGGATGTACTCCAGGCTTTACAAAAGAGTCTTTTACGGCTATTCAGCAGGTCGTCAAAAATGCTGCAAAAGATGAAAAAATCGTCGTCAACCTAGTTTTTGACGAGATTTACACTAGGCAACATGTAGACTGGGACGGAGAAAAAGCTCATGGATTCGTAGATTTTGGTGAAAATGGGCATATCGACATGATTGCAACGCAAATTTTTTGTATTTCTTGCTGTGTTCATCAATAGACCTTGGGAAATTCCCCTTGCATACTTTCCCATTTGCTCAATGACAGCAGAGCAGAAGTCGAATATGGTTTCTATATGCATGAAAAAATTTGTGGATGCTGGCGTAGAAGTGCTCGGTGTAACCCTTGATGGAGCAGCACCTAATTCAACTATGTCGAAATTGCTGGGTACTGACGTGCGCGATGTGAATTCAATAGGATACTTCAGGCTAGAAAATAGCAATACAAAATATGCCATTCACCCAGACCGCTGTCATATGCTGAAGCTTGCCCGCAATGCTTTGGCTGATTTGAAGGATTTTAAAGACAGTGAAGGTCAATACATCAAGTGGGAATATATTGTATCTTTACTTCAATTAAAAGAAAGTGAAGGACCGCACCTGGGATATAAGCTTCGTAAGGCCCATGTTTATTTTCAAAAACAAAAGATGAAGGTACGGCTAGCAGTACAAACGTTTAGCAGATCAGTTGTCGATGCCATTGATTTCTGTCTAAATGTACTTGAATTGAACAGTTTGTTGGAAGCGGAAGCATTTCTAAGTTTATTCGTATTTTAAACAATGTTTTTGGTATTTTGAACAGCAGGAAGAAGTATCATACAAGAGCACTCTGCGAGAATAATATTGCTGTCGTTTTGAGTTTCCTTCAGAAGCTATCGACTGTGAGCTGAAACTTACATGTGCGACTTATTTAGTTAGCTCGAGAAGGAGTATAGAATATTTAGGATTGATTGCATCGCTGCGAAATGTAAACGTCATATACGAACGACTTAAAAAACCAAAGATTTTGAAATTCGTGCCCCTATACAAAGTCAACCAGGATCATATTGAATTGTTCTTTTCTTCAATACGCTCCAGTGTTGGTAATAACAACAATCCAACAGTCAGACAGTTTACTGCTAGGTATAAGAAACTTTTATATCGAAGCCAGATCCGTTATGGAGGTATGGTAAACTGCTTTCCCTTAGAGAAAATTTCAATATTGAACCCCAGTTACTTTTGCCCGTTGCAGCAGATAAATGTTACCGTCGAAACGTCTGCTATGATAAATATTCAAATAGAAGAAAATACTTTTGATTACGATGAACAATTTCTTCAAGACCATAGTTATATTGCAAACCCATCCACATTATTGGAATATGCTACTCATGTAATAGAATACATAGCTCGTTTTGTAGTTTTTAAAATTTGCAAATCTTTTAAGTGCAACGATTGTATATCGGCCCTTCCGGTAGATATAGCCCTTAAGTCACTGATCAACTACAAAACCAAAGGGCTCCTGAAAGTGCCGTCGAAAAATGTAGCTATGATTTGTAAGACTGCCGAAAGATTTGGCCGATGCGGAAATAACACAGTTCTTAGCAAAAAAAATTCAATAACATTACAACTGACGTACAAGGCACATACATAGGGAAGCGCTCATTTGAGGACCAGCCTTTACACATGCTACAATCGAGCCATTACAGTAGTCTCCTCAAACTTGTTGCAGAGAAATACACCCAGACTCGCTCTTATTTTATCGCAAAGAAAAAGTCTGAATTTGTTTTGATACGACAACATTTAAATAAAATTATCCACTTCATGGGAATGTAGTTCCCCATGGTCACTAAATTCCTATACAAACGCAAGTATGAGAAGCGACTTAAAAAAAACCTTAAATCCGCCAAAGCCGGTCCCAAGCCCGGTTGACGATGAGGAAGGTGAAATATATATATATATATATATATATATATATATATATATATATATATATATATATATATATATATATGTATATATATATAATGAAATATTTAAGTGTGTCTAAATAAATATCTATATAAATATGATAAAAGGTTGCGTTACTGTTACGTATTTTCAGCTTTTATATCAGAAAACTTGTTTATTTTCCTCTCCATTACTTCCTTCCTTATTGTCAGAATCATTGAAGTATGAGAAAAGGAAACGAAATACCCGTGTCGGTGTGTATAATAGAGGTAACTATGGAGTGGAACATCAACATAATTGTGGTAGCAATTTCACTATGTGTTAGTGACACCTTCATGTAGTGGTTGGTTGTCATTGGCGGACGACATCGAAAATTTGAGGGACCGAAATTTTGGCGCAGGATTTCAAAAACGAAACATTATTCAAGAATATATTACTGCAATATTACTGCATTATTCAAGAATATATTACTGCAATTTTAGGCCTCCAATGAAAACAGTTTGCATGAATATCAAATAGAAACCGAAATCAATTATGCATGTTAAGCTACAGCTCACTCACTTAACGTTTAGATTCTGAACATATCGGATGAGTTCTCAAATACATGTAACATGAATAATTTTAGTTTCAAACTCAGCAAAAAACATCAAAATTATATGTCTTCTAGACTTATTATAAGATGATTCTCTATGATTAATGTTAAACTTTAAAAATCTCGTCAATATTGCAGTAAACCACTCAATATTTAATATTAACAGTAAAAACCGGGAAAACTCGACTTAATTTGTTAAAGTTTAAAGGCACCCTCCTCCTTTTACAACCGGGCTTGGGACCGGCTTTGGCAGAATTATGGCTGTCACCAACGTCGAATTTGAAATAAATAATTGAGAAAATTCATTTCGTCTCATTAATTTCTGAGACGCCACTGATTGTCAATTGTACACAATTTTGGGAAATGTCATTCCTTGTATTGGATATTTCAGTGTACATAAAAGTATTAAATTTTCAATTAAAACAGCTTTTAAAAGCACTCAATCTTCTAAACAGATAACAACGTGTATATTTACTGCACTTAAGTACGAAAATGCACTCCTTTATCTCGAAAATATGATTTATTTTCACAACTATGAATTTTGCACTTCATATCCAAATTCTTGAATTTCACTAACTGTTTCGTCAATTTATCAACACCGTTTTCTTTGGGCAACTATATCCGAGGTTATCACTTGTTTTTGTCACATAGTACTTCGAAACAAGGCCAGGATTTATAAAAAACCACGAAACCACGCGTTTTGCTTTCTATTTGTTAAGACCTGTCAATGAAAGCCGTTTGACACTAATGCACCTTTGACACTTATGAACAGCGCTCTATTGGTACCACACACGTATAGGCGTTTATGCAGTTCGTTTCGTTCCTGTTAGTTTCCTGTTCCAAGGTGGAAGAGGAAGCGGTGTTCAACAAAATTATCGTTCCCAATTGCTAAAATGTAGTTATGGCCACCAATACAACTTAAAAAGTGAAATGCGTAGATGAGTGGGTGCAACTTTTCGGAGGGAAAAATTTGAATATCTTTTTGGATCACTTCAGATATAAATATATGATATGTTTTTTTAAAATTAGTACTAGTTGAAGGAATGTAAGGTTTCATTAGGCATGAATCTTTAACAATATTTCTACACTTAATGTGTTTGAAAATTTGAAATTTTTGGATACAATTTGAAATTCTCCGTATTCCATCGAAAAGCTGAGCATGGAAATTTGTCATTAACAATTTTGGCATTTAATCATCTGAAATCTACTACAAGTCACCACTGTTTCATCCCGTCTATGCTCTTTTTGGGTACGACAAGTAATGGTGAATTGTAAGGACTTATAGATGGTTTAATGATGTCATTGTTTGCTAGTTCCTGAATTTGAGCTTCTATTTCTTCTAGTTGCGCATGTGGCAATTTATAATTTTTAATAAAAACAGGAGATAATTTGTCACCTTCGAGATGGAAGATGTCTTGGAAGTCAGAAATGATTTCCAGAATACTATCCTTTGGCATTTGATCGGTTGTATTCATCTTTATTCCGTTCAGGAGTTTATTTAGACGCTAAGGACATATTTTGGATTTCTCATTGCCTCGTTGGGATGTTTTTATAATTGAATAGTCACTTAGTGGTTCAATATCAACGTTGAAATAGTCTATTTTCGTTGATGTTTCGTTAGTATTAAGTACTTTAATGTGACATATGCCTTTAGCTGGAATTATTGTGTTTCCTACGAACACACCTTTTTGTATCTCTTTATTAACTACTATACTATCTACTTTCCTTATCAGATTTACAGATATGATTGCTTCCGTTCTTGCGGGTATTTCAATTTGAACAATCTTCAATGGCTTCGTGCTCATTGGTATTACAAAATCTCCGTTGTTAATTTTGAACGTTATCGTATATGTCTCAAAACATATTTTGCATAAGAATTTTTCAAGAATATCTCTTTCAATTATTCCGTCAGTATAGATTGGAAAGTTATCTACCACTTTTTGAAAGGAGTTTATGATAGTGTTGTTGCCTATCAAGAGACTAAGATTTGCTGTGCCTAGATATGTTACTATTTCTTCAGTTATAACATTTAGTTTACATATTTTATTGTTATCTATATCATTTACATCTAAGGTACTAATTTTACAAATGAAAATGTCTGCTCCCGTGTCTATCAAGAAAGTCAGAATGTTTCTTGTGTTTTTGCATCTTAATTGTATATAGTTCGAACCATTATTAGTGATATTAAATATCCTGTTTCCGGTAAGGTTGGTTCTTAAATTTACTGTTGTTCCAACCCGGACGATTGTACGTTTCCCTTGTAGTCAATGTAATTAATGCGTCTACTACGCCTATGATTATTATGATTATAATTGTTATTGCTATAATGGTGGCGGTTGTAATGGTTTTTGTTGAAATTATTGTTACGGTTGTGTGTATTTATATTGTTACTGTTATTATTATTCTGATTTCTGTTATTTAAATTCCAATTGTTAGATTCTTTATTAAAATTATTTCTTCTAAAGTTGCTATTTGGTCTGCTTCTTCTGTCATTCATGTACATTTAATTTTTTCCGTTTAAATTGTTTCTTTTTTCCAATTCAATGGTCAAATTCGTTCCTTCGCAAATGTCTTTTGGTGTAGCTGAGAAGATTGTGTCCCTAAATTGATTATTTAAACCATTTAAATACGTATTAAGAGTTTGTTTCTCTATAAGGGATGTTATTGCCAGTTTTGTGACTGTATTTGCTGTACTACCTAAATCATCGATCTGGAGTTGATTTAATTCATTTGTTATGTTTAAGATTTTCGATTTTTGTTGGATAATTTAACGCTGCATACAAAATCTATAAGTTCTCTTTTTGAATCTTCAGACAATGTTCTATATAAGAATTCTATTATTTTTAGAAAAGGATGAAGTTCCTTGTACTTTCCTTCGAAAGTTAGAATAACTTTGATAGCTGTCGCAATATCAAAAGAACTCATTTTTGCTATTTGTTTTACTAATTGAGTCTTATATTCTTCGTATGTTAGTTTGAACGCTGTTTTCAAATTGATTATCTCAATATTCGTTGAATCTGCCGCCAATTCTCTAACTTTTAGTCTAATTTCTTCCAAATTATCCAATTTTGCTTTTAGAGATTCTAATTTATAGGGTTTGTTGATGCTCTTTTTAGCATTTGAACAATCCTTTTTGACTTGTTCCAAAAGAATTCTGATTTGTGCAACAGGCATAACACGAAAAAAAAGTTGGAAACAAATCCAATTTTACAAGAATGTTTAAGAGTGGTATTTATACATTTATTTGCCTACCTATTGCTTTTCTTACATATTTAGACTGATGTTTATTTTAGAAATATAAAATTATTAATACAGTTGGGAATATGGCCAATGTAGTTATGAATTGTTTATATTCGGTGATAGAATCGGAATTAATTGAACTACAATTTCTATTTTTAAATAAAATATGTAAAAAATATGATTAAGGTTTGTTAATAATTCCTTTTTCTTTTTTAAACACCTCAGCTGGTATGCTTGCATGAATAGTTGCTTCTTAATTTTGCTTTCCGGGGTGATCGCTATTATTGAAAATAGGTTATCTTTTTCCTTGCGTAGCTTATTTCTTCTTCTTCCTCTTTGTCCCTCTCGCTTTTCTGGCTGATGCTTCTTTGTTGGTAAAAGCCGTTTCTTTGGCCCCATGTTGATCACCTCTTCATCCGTTGCTGTGATGATAGCATCCTCGTAAGTCGCTGGCGTTATTTTCACCATTATTGGAGCTCCCGATGGCGGAAAATACCTTCTGGTTTCACCGACAGGTGTGGGATTATACGCTGGCACCTGTTGTCCTCGGCTTGCCGTAGGTATATATTCCTCCACTCGACTGCACAGCTCCTCGAACATCCGATCAATTTCCAATTTGTAGTCCTCTGCTAGGTCCATTTTCAGTTTGTCTTGGAAACTGAATTGGCAGGATCGCCACGTAAAAGTTTGGTTTTGAAAAGGCAGAACATGTTTGGTATTATAAATTTTAGGACTTTATTATCAAAGGAATATTACCAGATATTGGAAGTGACTGCGTGATTGCAATCTTGTTTGTCCAGCGCTAGGCGCCTTTTTGTCCGTCAGGGGTTGACTGCGTTTTCGCCATCTTGAATTAGGATTCAGGAATTTCACGACGAACCGCGATACTGCGCTAACTATGGTCAAGAAATTAATGAGCGATTTCCTTACTATCTAGATCTCTTTTATACAATTTTCCTATGTACTAAACTTACCAGCTAATCAATAAATCAATTGCATTCTTGACTCATCCCCTTGAGGTTTATTGCTCTTTAAGCATATGCAATTCCCTTTATCTTAGTCATACATTTTCACTAGGTCATATGTTTGTCAACAATTAATCCACAACACAGGGTTCACATTGCGAACGATCATTCGTAGCCGTGTCAATACTCATATTACATCTTGGCGTGTGCCATATGTTATTCAATGTCTTGGGAATTCGTTCATTATCAACTTGAACAGATTGCCTACGAAGCAAATGTGAATATTGAAGTTTTTACCTAAATATGATCTTTGTTCAGTTGGGTATGTGGTGTGTTTACGTTACTTGACTCAATTTTACGTTGCAGTAGATTATGACGTAGTGAGTGATGTGTTTACGTTACTTGATTCAATTTTACGTTGCAGTGAATTATGATGTAGTGAGATACACTACAATAGGCTTAACTTTTGATGGAGTAGCGGCGAACATTGCGATGGCAAAGCTTTTAGGTTCTGATATAAGAGATATTAGTTCAAACGGATACTTCCAATTAGAAGGGTACCAAGAAAAATATATTTTACATCCAGACCCATGCCACATTATAAAACTTGTAAGAAATGCTTGGGAACATTACATAATATTTATTGACTCAGAAAGCAGGCTCATAAACTGGAATGTTTTAAAACTACTCCTCAAATTAAAGCAACACGAAGGGTTTCATTAGGGTAACAAGCTTACTAAGGCGCATGTTTATTTTCAGAGGCAGAAAATGCAGGTACGGTTAGCTGCGCAAACCCTTAGCAGATCGGTAGCCGATGCATTAGATTTTTGCCGCGAAGTGCTCGCTATGCCAGAATTTGCTGTAAGCGAAGTAACGTCATGTTTTATTCGAATGATAAACGATGTTTTCGATGTTCTTAATAGTAGAAGGTCCTCTGAAGTGGAACATACAAAAAAAGCAGTTTGTCATGAAATCATCGAGTTCATATCTAATTTTAACAAGGCTGCTGTTGAATATATCCAACAATTACGAATGGAAACAGGTATATACGAACTTGCTAAGGTTCATCCCGATGTATAAAATAAACCAAGACCATATTGAACTATTTTCTTCTGCTATTCGTTCGGGTCTTGGAAACAACTATAATCCCACAGTGAGACAATTTACAGCTACTTACAAAAAGGTGCTGTTTCGTTGCGAGTTACGGGATGGAGATCTAGGAAGTTGTCTTCGACTGGAATAAATAGCCATATTGAATGCAGACAGGTGTAGTCCTTTGGAGGAGATTAATCATACCGTTGCCAAAAACCACCAAGTTGAGCAATCGGAAATCCCCGATATGTCCAATATAGACAGTGAATTTTTATCATCAGTATGTTGCGAATCCTGCAAGACTTTCTCAATATGCTGACTATGTTATTGAATACATTTCTGGATTTGCTGTTTTCAAGCTGTGTAAGGTCCTACGATGCGATGAATGCATTTCAGCATTGCAAGTAGACATTACTTATCAGCCTCTTATCCAATACAAAAGTAGAGGCTTGCTTAAGGTACCATCAAAAAGCAGTGCTTTACTTAATTTGCCGGCAAACCGAAAAAGAGCTCCGTAAAATTACTCATTTTTCGAAAAATATTTTACATAAAAAACGATTCGATCAGATTTCATTAGCCGTGCAAAATTATTGTATTGGCAAAAATTTGTTTGATGGTCATTCAACACATATGGTAGAACTCAGCATTACAGGTCGCTAATAAAGCTTACTATAGAAAAATACCTTCAAACTAGATATTATTTTATTGCTAAAAAAGAGTCCGAAACTATTTCCGTACGTCAGCAGTTGACAAAATTTATACATTTCAAAGGGATATAAGACACAATCAAAACCCCACATTTTAATGAATTTATTTTGAAGTTTTATAACAAAAAATAATATTTCCAGCACCTAAGCCGTAACTCCGCCAAAGCCGGTCCGAAGCCCGACTTCTTGTGTGTTTAGTTCTGTGAATTTATTTCTATTTTCACAATTTGAAAAATTCAAATAAACTATAAGTTGCTTCCAGAACTATGTACGCAATGAAAGAAGGAAGGAGCTTACCATTACTTCTCTCTAAATTTTCTTTTCTTATTTAATCGTCTTCATTAAGCGCCTGGTTCATTTACAAACCAAATGAACTGCTTTTTGTTGCTCAGCTTTTCGATGGAAAACGGAGAATTTCAAATTGTATCCAAAAATTTCAAATTTTCAAACACATTAAGTGAAGCAATATTTTTAAAGATTCATGCTAAATGAAACCTTACATTCCTTCATTCCTAAAACTAACTTGAATAAAACATATCATTTATTTATCTGAGGTGATCCAAAAAGATATTAAAATATTTCCTTTCGAGAACTTGCACCTACTCATCTACGCATTTCACTTTTTAGGTTGTATTGGTGGCACAACTACATTTTAGCAATTGGGTACGATAATTTTGTTGAACACCGCTTCCTCTTCTCTTACTTCAATGGTCAGAATTAAGAAATGGGTTAAGTCAGTTAGAGAACATGTGTGAATGTGAGTAGTCGGTCTGTCAGAAAATAGGAATAGGTTAGGTAGTGTAGTGCTAAGAATAAAAATTGGAGATTAAAGTACGTTTCTTTTTCGAATCACATGAAGGTTGATGGCTTCACTGAAATGGTTGAGCTGAAATTTTTGGACTCATTTGAGTGCAATGCGGATGATGACCGACATGCGCAAAATGTTTGGAAAGAGTTTGATTGCACTGTGATGTCGGACTATTCACAATTATATATAAAAACAGATGTGCTACTTCTGACCGATGTATTCGAGAATTTCAGGAAAGTGTGTCGAAATATATATGGTTTGAATACGTGCGAGTATTACACAACTCCTGGAATATTTTAGGATGCAATTCTCAAAACAACATACGTTCAACTTTAGTTGCTGACTGACATAACCATGTACCATTTCGTCAAGCGAGGAATTGATGTGGTATCATTCAATGCTTGCACCGCCATTCAATCGACAATAATAGGTACATGAAAAATTATACGAGGAGAAATCCATCCAAGTATCTACTCTACTTGGATGCGAACAATTTGATTGGGTGGGCAATGTCGCAAAGTGAATTTAAGTGTGTTGAAAGTCCAGATATCATTGATATTCGTGGTATTGCAGCGGACTCGGATATTGGCTACATATTTGAAGTCGATTTGGAATATCCATCTGCAATACATGATAAACATAATAATTTTCCATTCTGTGCGGAGTAAAAAACAGTGCAGGGTTTAAAATATTCAAAACTGACTGTTAATTTAACGGGTAAGCAAAAGTATGTCATTCACTACAGAACTTTGTAACAATGTATTGCAAATGGCTTAAAATTGACCCGCGCCCATAGAGTTTTGCAGTTTAGGCAGCCAGCTTGGATGAAGCATCACATTGACCTAGATACATTTCACCGAAAAAGAAGCACAAATTCATTTGAGAAAAACTTTTCAAATGGTTAAATAATGCGGTGTATGAGAAACCATGGAAAACGTGGACAAAAAGAAGGATGTGAAAATGTTTACTGATTTGCAAAGCCGGGGAAGACATTCGGGGGCTCGAAGTCTAATATCGAAACCTCATTTCAGGGCGTAGCCACATTCACAGAAAACATGGCCGCTATACAAATGAATCGAGTGCACACTATATTCAATAAACCTACCTATCTTGAGTTCACCGTCCTCGAATTGTCAAAGTTGAAGATGCATGATTTCCATTACGGTTTCATGAAACCCAATCAAAATTCCAAGGCAATATGTTTACATTTAGGTCTAAGTTGCATAATTTATATACCAAGTGTATAAATAAAATTAGTTTTAATTATAAAGGTGATAAGCGACACATAAAAAAAGATGTTATTAGCACATACGCTTGAGGACATTGTAAAATTTGAATATGAAAATGTAGCAAATCATGTTTAATATAACATATTGTAGTAAAAAACGAATTTCATAAAAAATTATAGCTCTATTTCTTTCTTCCAAAAAAATAACAAGACCAAAGAAAATGAACAACTCATAAAAAAAAAACAAGCCGCGAGGTGCGACCCTTGAGGGCCACACGGACAACTTCCCAGTAATATTTACAGAAATTTTAAAAATATTAGACACAATAATAATTATGGAAATAATACTAATTTTAATAATAAAAATATACTTCTCATCAAAGTTATTGGAATGACTTAATATTAATCGTAAAAGTAAGTAAAATATATGTATTACAAATGATGAAGGAAGTAACTGAAATTTTACGAATACTAAAGAACAAAACTCCTTAAAACTACAGTTTTTTATTTGATGAAAGCTTTTCAAAGCATATCATTTTAAAAAGTGTTGACTACAAAACATTTTACCATTCAAAACGTTGATTATCACAATTGCAAATTTGATTTGATTTGTATTGGTTTTCAAAATTTAAGCAGTTTTTTTATTAAAGTTAAAACACGGTTCTGTGAGGAATATTAAAAATCTCCGCAAATTATGCAAATAATAATAAACTTTGATTGACTTTACAACAATATCTATAGAATAAGAGTTTAAGGTATAAAAATTCGTGTGAACCCTTTTTTCATGGCGACTTTGAATGATATTTTTTATTTTTATTTCAATTTGTTTTGAAATCATGAGAACATATTTTGCTAGTCTCTACAGAAATTGATAAAAGTTTATAAATGTTACAAACATTTATTATTACGATGTTAATTTTTTTAATAATTAATTAATTAATTTATGAAAAAAACACTAATTTTCAATATTTTTTTATTAAATGTAAAAAATGGCTACAAAGATTTTTTCTTAAATTCAAAACATCATTAAAATGTTAATACGCGTTGATTGACTTTTTAATGAAGCAAAGATTATATTTGGTTCTTGAGATATAATGATTGACATAAATGACCATGAAGGACATGATGACTTTTAATGATTTTTTATTTTTAATTTATTTTTTTTTGTAATCATGAAAAAAAGTTTTGGTGGTTTTTTCACAACAAGTGTTTGGAAAATATAAATTTTATAAACAATAATTACTGCAACTTGAAAATAAAGTTAAAATTTGATGTTTTTAAAAAAAACTCCAACTTTTTGCACTTTTTTTAAAAAAATGAAAAAACGGGTCCAATGATTTTTTTAAAAATTTGATAGAGTCACAAAAATGTTGTTATGCGTCGATTGACACCTTGGTAAAGCAAATCGTACGTTTGGTTCGTAAGATAAAGCGGCTAACATGGTTGACCTTCAAGGGGTGAAAACAGCAAACCCCCCCGACCGAAGTGTCCCAAAAACTAATCAGAGACCTTAACGAAGTCGATACGACTTTGTTTACGTGAGTTATGCTCGTAGAAAAACTGTCCGCGAACGCACGTACGTACGTACGTACGTACATACACACACACAAACACATACATACTCCTTATAAAAACACTTAAAATATACTCGTAAGACCTCAAAACGTAAAGATATGTTGAAAATTTCAATTTCGATTTTCGAGGCGATTACAAGAACTTCCCATATACTGGGAAGTTAATAAAGCAAAAATGTAAGGGACAGTATAAATAGACTCAAGGCGACATGAAGTAGAGAATGGGACTTTTGAAAGTATTTGTTTTGTTGTGTATCGGAATAACTTTCCTGTCCACGGTCAGTGGTGACTCTTAGTGAAAATGAAAGTACTAATAATTTATCGTTTAATCTTGTGCCACGTGATAATAATATAGGCACTATATATTCGACTTATGACTGGGAGCACAGTTCAAACAAGAACGGATATGTCGAATCAAAATAATGAAAATGTTACTATTTCATCTTCAACATGGTCGAATCATTCACAAATAGATTCAAGGACAACAACTATCATAGCAAAAAAACACCGACAACTACAGTAGAACCGTCGAGAAAATTTGTTTCAGTTGATGAAGCAATAGCAGAATTTCGGCAAAATTTGATACAGAAAGAAATTAGAGTTCGACGATGACAAAATGTTAAAAGTTCGTTGCACATATGACAGCAACTATTCCAAACGCTCACTTAATATCACTTGCAATGGATATCATGAGTTCAAAGTTGAAAGAATTCTGAGTAATGGTGAGGTGGAATGTATAAAATAGGAAAATTCAAACTATAAGACCAATATAGAATTTCTGGATAGAAAGAAAATGAAACAAACATATACTATGAATATTGCTTGAACCATGAAACACTACACAATGATCTGAAAATGGCGGCGACTACGAATAAAAACAACAACAACTATATGGACAACGACCTGAAACGCTCTATTGAGGACTACAAACAATTTATTTGTACTAACAGAGCGTTAATTCTCAAGGAACACTTCAGGGAATTTATAAGCAGCTATAATTTTTTGTGGCCTACACTGATATGCTGCAGAAAGTTAGCAAATATGGAAAGCATAAGATGTAGCAAAATGCGGACCAGACACTTGTGAATGTTATAGCGTTCATAGAAAAATACGTTAATTAAAAAAATGATTTTTATTCTATAATCAAACTACAATGTTTTATTGTGAATCATAACATTAATGAATCATATTCTTGACATTTATCCAGGACTTGCTGCTGAGAATCCCAACCAGTTCACAAACGCTTGATTACCATTCCTGTTTATTATTTTCTCCACGGGATAAAGTGACGTATGTTTAGCTTTCAATAGTTCAAGCTCATAAAAACCACCTTCAATTTTATTTCCTTAATAATCTTCTCATAGATATGTAATGGGATTGCTTACACAGATTTGACGGATTCTGAAAATTTTCGTAGTCCAATTTGGTGTATAACCTTTTTCAAATATATGCTTTTATTTACTGATTTGCACGTGATCACCCACATTATATTTGAATGGACCCATCCCCTTAATGTTGTTATATACGGTTGACAGAATCATTTTTTCATTGGAACTATTCACAGCATATGGAGCCATTCTTGTTGTTTGGGGTTTTTTATTATTGTAGGCATAACCTATATCATCAACGTAATTGATCCATCTATAATTCCCAATCATACTAAAGTCTTTCCCCATCATATTCTTTAGTGTACGATTGAATCGTTCAACAATTGATGCCTTAAGAGAACTATGCGTAGGATAATGGTTTATTCGATATTTCTTCATATTATTTTAAAAATATTTGTTATAGAATTCTTTTCCAACGTCGGTTTCTAAGTTTTTAGGAATGCGCCTTTGCTATAAAATGTGTTCAATAGCATAGAAACTTCTTTGTCAGTTTTTGTTTTGATCGCAGCTGCCCACGCAAATTTAGAGAATGTGTCGATGATCGTAAGAAGGGACGAATACCCTGTATGGTCGTTTGCATATGCTTCCATTTCGACTTAATCGGCCTGCTACAAGCCATCTGGACCTTTTGTTATAACTCGTCGTCGCTTGAAATTTTTTCGGGCGGGTGTATGTAATTCGGTCACTACTTCTCATTCGCTCATTTAAAAATGATCTGAATTTTTATGAAGTGGTTGATATCTGTATATTAGAAGATATCACTTTGAAGTCTCATCATCATTATCAGTGTTGTTTTCGTCGTTTTGAAATAGAGTTTGCCTGTTTATGCTTGTCTTGTTTTTAGTTTCACAATTTTAATTTCAATCTAGTCCTTTGTACAAGCATCATCATTATCTATGGAGGACCCAATATTCTTGAATCGTTTGAAATTAAGAATATAATGATCGCTTTCCGTTTTATTAAATCCTGCACCAGGTAAACCTTGTAGATCATTTCTACCTTGTTGACCTGGTGGTCCTTGGAATCCTTACAAGCCACGTTTTCCTCCACTTTCACTTGAAAATCGACCAAGTTTGTCAACGCCCACTTATAAATAGTAATAATTAGTGAATAATAGCTATCGTTTTTATTCTATTATATGTGATTCTTTCTATTCTTCAATGATTGATATTATTTCGTTGTTATGATTAGTCCTGCTTGCTGTAATGCAATGAGTAACCGCAATCGACTTACGAATTCATTCGGATCATCTCAATATATGTAGTCTTTCTGTTTGTTAGATGTTTCCATTAAACTGTGGAACCAACCATTTCCTTCTTTACTATTTAACAGTTTAGAAATTATTATTTTTCATACATATAGCTTCGATTTCCATTGACTTGACTACTACAGTCATAAGCACGTCTACGAGCGTTAGTGTATAGAAAATTACTTTTATAATTCTCTAAACCTTCGTTGGTATATATTGTGTTATCTGGATTCTTCATAAAATGCAATTCATATAAACCTCGAGTCCCAATGTAGGGTTTTTCATTCACAAGTATATGATTACCATCGATTATGAAATTTGAATTTCATATTTTCCACTGGTGTCAATCATCGTCATCTCTATATACCCCATAAATACCGTCAATTACCGACGGTTGATTCACATAAATATTGAGATATTGCTTAGGAATATCTGACAAATGATTTTGCTTCATGTATTCTGCAAGATGATTTTGTTCTTCCGGAGAGGCAACATATTTACGAACAGCTTTTGTAGAAGACTTGGATGAAATGTTGGTGAAGTTTTCAAACTATCTTCTTCTTCATAGTCACTATCTTCCTTTGTTCCCTTTTCTTCTCCTTCACGTTTAACTCGAAGTAATAAAGGATTTTTTTTAATTTCAGTTTTTATGTCTTGATCTTGCAATAATTTAGTTTTTTACCAAATTCTTTGAGAGGATTCGTGATTGGCTTAAAAGTTTCCGCTAAGTGAACCTCTGCTCCGGTTTTGTTAGCTTTCAGGTGGTGGTACTTTTTCCTTATCGAATTAGTTGTCTTTACTATATCCCTGAGTAACTGTTTTTCATGTATTGTCCTTTTCGCAATTCGAGAAGTTTCAAAAAGTATCTAAAACAATTTGAAATATTCTCTCAATAGACTCTAATTTTAATTCGACATGATTTTTGCAGTACTTGAAGGGATTCCTTTCTTTTTCGAATTGTTTGGAAGCGTCTTCACTGTTGCTGGACTCAAACCATATTGAACTGTTATCAAACTGTATTGAATAGCTATCGAGTTGCATTAAACTGTTTGTTTGAACTGCAACTGACCTGCTTTAAACTGCTTATGTGGTCTTTTCAACTGTACAACAAGTCTTGAACACTACTGTTAAACTACTTTCAACTGTTAATCTGGTCTTGTAAGCTTATTTTAAGTGCTCTGAACAGGTATTATCAACTTATAAACGGCATGCACAGTTTGAGTCTTTTTCATAGTATTATGAATGTATCGAATCCCTTTCGATACCGAACGTTATATAAAGGGCTGTCTTTATCAATTACACGGAATCCATACTTATAATACCAATATTTCGCACAAACGATTCAAGTCATGTCGGTATTCAGGTGATCATTGTAAATGTGCCTTAAATTCATGTCATCCTGTTTAATTATCATCAAAAAATGTGCATTATCTCCAATATGGTGTTTTGGTATTCTTGTATAAGTTTGGCATAGATAAAAACTGTCAATGTTATGATGTCGTCCCATACAGATATATGATCGAACGTTATCTTGTTTCTCGCTGGCAATATCATCGAAAATCAAAATAGAGTTGGTTGGTTAGTTGGTTGTAGTGGCAGCCCTCTTTATCAAAAAGATGGCTCACTTAGGCCAGGATAGGCCCATTGTGATACCACAAAAAGACGAGGGCGGCACTAGAACCTGTGAGATGACGAGAACCATTTCGATTCTCGCATGAAGCCGGCTATGCAGCCGATATTCAAATCAGCTACTTCCGTGAGGCTGTCCAGGAATGGTGAGCCTAAGGTTTTCATGCGTTTCCTTGACAGTGCCGGGCATTCACACAGAAAGTGTTGGACCGTCTCTTCCTCTTCTTCCGATCTGCAACTCCGGCAGAAATCGTTGAAGGGAACGCCCAACCTTTCTGCGTGCCTGCCAATTAGACAGTGACCCGTCAGTATGGATACGATAGAACTCAAGGTTTCTCGACTCGTGTTCAGGAGCTGCTTGGTGCGTCTGGAACTCAATGCACGCCAAGTTTGCCTGGTTGTCCTGCAGGTTTCCTCCAATAACCAGGCTCTATTTGCAGCCTTGATGTAATGCTGCTTGAATCCTAGCTTTATAGAAGCTAGAGGTTGACCGACTTGGGGTGTGAGTGTATACTCCTGGAGCACAGTGCCAGCTCTCGCTAAGGCATCCGCTTCGCAATTTCCCGGTATATCACTATGTCCTGGTACCCAGTGTAGAGTCACTTCACAGTGAAGTGAAATCACGTTCAGCTGTGTACGGCATTCCATCATCATCATGGATGAGGTGTACACGTTGGACAGTGCTTGGATAGCAGCTTGACTGTCAGAGAAAATATTCAGGTTTCTTATGGAAATTTTCTGATTACTTAGCCAGTCTACTGCCTTGTATATTGCAATGACCTCTGCCTGAAAAACACTGCAGTGGTCTGGAAGCCGGAAGGATAGTTTCAGGCCTAGCTGTTCTGAGAAAACGCCACAGCCAAATTTTCCGTCCATTTTGGAGCCATCAGTGTAGATGTCGACCGATTCCTGCATCCCACCTCTTTCTATTGCCCAGTCCTCCCTGATTAGGATGACTGACCTGAAGCTATGATGAAAGCAGGGAATCGGAGGCGCAAGGTCTACTTCCCCTGGCGTTGGTCCATCAATCCGAAGTATGGTGGAGTGGCCAACATTTGCCTCTTGCCAGAGATGTAGTGCTTTTAATCGAATAGCAGAGCACTTGGCCTGCTGTCTCGTAAGGAGCCCCGTCGGGAGCCAATTCAATAGCATAAACAGTGCCTTTGTCGGGGTAGTGCGTAAGGCCCCGGTGATTGCAATAGCTGCAATCCTTCTGACCCTGTTTAGCAGGTTTGCATTGGATGTTTTTGCAATAGCTGGCCACCAAACAACTGCGCCATACAGAAGACATGGTTCCACTATCGCCGTATAGAGGCATGATCCCCACTTTTTCCCAATGGCTCTTTTGCAGCAGTAGATTACGCATGCCGCTTTTCGCGCTCTTTCTTCTATGTTCGCTTTCCACGCAAGCTTGGAGTCCAGAATTAGACCCAAATACTTAACTTGATGAGACGGTATGAGACTTATCTCATCGAGTTTGGGTGGGAGAAATCGTGGAATTTTGTGCCTTTTTGTGAACAGCACAAATTCCGTTTTCTGCGGATTAATCTTCAGACCGCACTCTTTGCCCCACTTGGTAAGAATACTCAGGGCAAAGTTAAGTCTTTCAGATAGGGTGTTTACAAATTTGCCCGATATTGCTATTGCAATATCGTCAGCATAGGCTACGACTTTGCAGCCAGTCGCTTCTATTGTTGACAGGAGTTTGTCCACCACTAAGTTCCATAGAAATGGTGATAGCACCCCACCTTGCGGGGTGCCTCTGCACGTCCTCCTTCTTAGGATACTGTCTCCTAGTGTGGAGTTGATGCTCCTGCTACTTAGCAGTTGTGCGATAAACCTAATCAGGTTACCATCCACATTGCTTTCCTCGAGTGCCTTCTCAATAGCCTTATGGCTGACGTTGTTGAATGCACCTTCGATGTCTAGAAAAACCGCCTGCGTATATTCTTTGATGCTTAGCGATTTTTCGATGTAGGTGGTGAGCGAGTGAAGAGCTGTTTCAACCGATCTCCCATTTGTGTATGCGTGCTGCGCATTAGAGAGTGGTTGCAGGGTAGCTCTCAAATGAATCTCTACCAGCCGTTCCAGAGTTTTCAGCAGAAAAGAGGTGAGGCTGATAGGTCTATAGTCCTTAGGTGAGGAGTGGGATGTCTTGCCCGCTTTGGGTATGAAGACTATTTTAGCTTCTTTCCACCGCTGTGGAATGTAAGCCATCTGTAGACATGCTTTAAAATGGGCTCTTAGCCATGGAAGCGCTATATTGATTCCCTGCTGGATTTCAACGGGTGAGATGTTGTCCATTCCAGGGGATTTAAAAGGTTGAAATGAGCTGATTGCCCAGCGTAGGAGCCTGTCATCTACAGGCACAGCGGCTGACAGGCAGTTCGGGGCCGAATGTGGATCAGCTTCATCAGCCGCATCCTCACTGCCCGGGAAGTGCGTGTCCATGAGAGTGGCTAGCGTCTCAGAGCTGGATTTAGTCCAGACCCCATTCGCATCTTTGACAGACCCCAAAAATAAGGGGGAGCTCGTCATAACTTTTCGCAGACGACTGACATCCTTGGAGTGTTCTATTTCTGCACAGAAACTTCTCCACGAGGAGCGTTTAGCTTTTCTGATGGAGCATTTGAACTCCTTCAGTTTCAATTTATAGGAAGACCAGTCATTGCATTCTTTAGCCCGATTAAAGGACTTCCTACATTCCTTCCGCAGCTCCGCAATGTCACTATTCCACCATGGGGGCTTATATTTCCCTCTAGGCTTCGTTGGACTACATGCAGATCTTGCTGCTTCATTGAAGGCGAATGTAAAGGTCCCAACGGCTTCCTCCAGACCACCTATGTCTTCAATCTTTGGAGGTCCACCTTCTAGTGTAGACTCGAATACTGATTGGTATTTGACCCAATCCATCCTCCTTTTGTTGATGAAGGATGGATTTTTTGGAGGGTCAAACGCCACATCGAACATTATATATAAATGATCGGAGAACGAGCACTCCTGTGATACATGCCATCCTTTGATAGCGTGATTCAAGTGCTCGTTTGCTAAAGTGATATCCAAAACTTCCCTACGGCTTGCCGTAATGAAGGTAGGATCCTCACCTTTGTTTACTAGGGCTAAGTCATGCGTTAGAATAAATTCGAAGAGTGACTCACCCCTTTTGTTCGTATCGGTGCTTCCCCAAATGCGATGATGGGCATTGGCGTCCGCCCCGATGACGAGATGGATGTTCCGTGCAGTGGCGTCTTTGACGATCCTCTGCAGGTTGATAGGAGGTGGCAGAACATCGTGTGCCATATAGCAGGAGACAGCCCAAAGTGGTTTGGGCTGCCTTTCCACTGCTATGGCAACGGTGTCTTGATCACTGAAATTATACAAGGTTAGAAACTTCAAGCCTTCCTTTATGATGATACAAGCTCTCGGTTTACCTGCTGCACTGAGGGATACTGTATTGTATCCCTTCATGTTGAGCCCGCAAACCCGGTTTCCTACAACCCAAGGTTCCTGGGCCAGTATTAGCTCCTCTCCCTTTTGGGCCAGGTGGAGGAGCAGTGCGGTGGATGCCGCCTTAGAATGGTGGAGGTTTATTTGCAGAAACCTCAGCATCACGACACAATGTTTTGCCCACCTCCTCGTCAGATAAGGACATCTCCTCCTCGACCAGGTCGAGGGTTTGGAGAAGGTCCCCAGTCAACTCCGTGGTGGAGGTGGTGCTTCTTCCGTCGTCGGAGAGAAGATCTGACTCAGAGGGGTTCACGGTTGGGTCTACTATTGATTCTACAGTCACCTCACTCCCACTCTCTTTGCTCGGTTCCCGTACTGCCTTCCCAGTACGGTCCTTGCGATATACTCGCAGGGTGATAGCCGAGAAACCGTAGCTTATCACCCCGCCCTTCGACTCCAACGGAGCTAGTGCCTCCTCGTTGAGGATAATGAGAGCCTCTCTCTGTCCATTGCTGGGCTCGCTTACCTTGGCTACCTTCCAGTTGTCCACCGGAAGATCAGCATTGCTGAGCTTGATAAGCTCAACAATTTCCTCCGGTGTGGAGGGCTCCGCCGGTATCCATGCCCTGGATCGAGGCCGGTTCGGGATGTCTTCCCTGGAGACAGCTTCTAGCTTTGCTCCGGGCCAGACTTCTCCCAGTCTGCTAATAGCCTGCTTATATAGATCCGCTGAGCGTTGATCCGTGCAGGCTATCAGCTTAACGTGACCCTGGTACCAACCAGCATCACGGCAACTAGGTGGGGGGCCTGGGTTTGCCTCCAGTATGGGTTTGTTCACCCGAAGAAGAGCGATTTTCACCATCTTCCAGTTTGACGGTGAGATGGTTCCATCACTGCTACTCCTGTCGATGACAGCCCATACCAGGCTGCCCTTAGCCACTTCACTAAAACTCCTGCCCTTGGCAGGATTGGGCGCGACCAATCTTGGTCTTTTGGTGACCTGCAGTTGGGCACTCGGTTGATTCAGGGCTGCCTCACTAGACCTACATCTTTGGTGAGTAGCCCCATGCTTTGATAAAGAGGCTTTATGAGCCTCTACCGTTGATGTTGCCCATTCAAGGGAAATTTTATCCTTGTGGGAAAGCCCCTCAGGGGGTAAATCTTTCAGCCTTTTCAGGACTTTGAAGGCAGATCTTCTGTCCCTGTAAGCCGCAATTGATGGGTTTTGCTGCTTACCTGAAGTGGAAGCGGTGTTGGAGGGCGCAGCGACAACCGTACGGGCCGGCTTATTCGCCGTTGCCTTGGTGCTGCCGCTAGCGCCAATTGGCTTACCTGAGGAGGTGCTTGTCCCTGGCATAGCTGCCTTGGTACATGCACCCCTCGAAGAAGTGGGGGGTAGGCTGGTCGTTGTTGTCCGATTGGACGTCACGGTCTTCTTCCCACCAGAAGGCCCCGTTACCTTTGTCCACTTCCCTTCCGGGCTGAGTGGATCTTCATTTATGTCATTATTCTTTGAATTCATTGCAATTGGGTCCCCCCTCGCAGCCGCTATCTCCACTCGTTGTGCAGTTTCCCTGAGACCCCATGGTTGTCTATGCCGAAGCAGGGAGGCCATGCGAGGGTTGGCACATTCCCTTATGAGGATATGTGCTCAGAGCCGGGCCAGCAACTAATCAGGAGTCTGAACTCAACTGAACCTACACGGCCAGACTAGTGGTGACAAGTTTTGAACGTACCGTGAGGCCTGCCAGGGTTTTACCGGGACGGAGGCAGCATTGGCATTAGCCTGAAAGCCATTTCCGCAAGATATCACTCTTGCGTACTCAGGTGACAGAATACCACCACTACCAGCCCAAAGCATCTAAAAGAGTCGTTTAGACTACATTACATCCCGAGAGAGTTAGACTTGACTTTTTTAGGTAAAACCACTTAACTGTTGTTTGCCTGCTTCAAATATAAATATATTTGGGCTGATGCAATGCTTTCGAGCGGATATAAATATTTTCAAATTTATCATCATGGGGATGTTTTAACAGAGAAATCATAACGTTAGTTTTTCACAGTTTGAAGGATCCGCAATTATACTCCGAATATTATTGGACATTAAATTGCTATGTTTAGTTTTATGGATTTTACTTGTAATGTCAGTTTTTGCTACCAACAACTTTCGTCGTTGTTGTATCAGCCACATTCTTAGTTTGACTAAACTACAAGAGTGAAGCTACCTGTGCTTTTGCTTAAAGTGTCATATATAGTCTGCGGAGAGTTGTTAACTGAGCTGTAGCATTCATATACAAAAAGAAAATGATCAGAATAAAATGATTAATCATAAAGTGAAGCATGCTAGTACACTACGAAAAGCAGTGAGTGGAGGAAGAGGGCTCATTAATAACCTAATTAATAAACTATTACTGAAGTGCATCTACCAGGTTATCAATACTGCGGTCCTGGTACAAAACAAGCGAGCGGCTTGCTAGAGGTGATCCCGAAATAAATTTATTGGATAAATCCTGTAAGAGCATGATATTGGTCATTCAAAATTTAAAGAAACGAGTGATCGACACAAACTAGATTAAATACTATACGAAAAGGTGTGGCAACGATTTAGATCAGCAGACGCAGGGTTAGCAGAACGCACCAACCTTTACTTGTAGCCCACATGATGAAAGCAAAAGTAAAACTAGGGGTGGGATTGAAAGGGAAACCGAAATTTGGAACAGTTGTTTCCAAAGTCCGCAAGATCATCAAAAAGAAGAAACCCGAAAATATGAAGGCGAGTATTAAAATAGCCTTAGCTGCTGCAAGAAATATAACAAACGGACGCAAGAAGACCCTCAAAACCCCAAGAATAATGCTCATTTCTAAATTTGGCGGAATTCTGCCATTTTTCGTTCCTCTCTTCGCGGGACTATCTGTAATTGGTGCGTTATCGGGTGGAGCTGCGGAAATAGCTTAAGGTGTTAGTGATGCAAATGATGCTAAAAAGACATTAGAAGAGAAAAAGCGACACAACCAGAAAATTTAGGAAATAACTTTACGTCGAGGATTGCATTTGAAACCTCCTAGAAAAGGATTAGGGTTGATTTTAAATCCTGTTTCAAAAAACTTTTGAGAACGTTACCCAAGAGAGCCTTAAATGAGAATGATTTGATGCGGTTCGCTAGATTCTTGCCACACTTCAGAGGAGTTTTTATGCGAAATAATTTACCGATGGGGCCGGCAATGCAAATTGAATGTGGTATTGTAAATATGAACATAATGACGAACCAGGAAAACTTCCAAGGTTCCGGAGAGGAATAAGAAGTCCTCCCGGAATAAAGCTATCAAACCCTGTAAATAAAGAACACACTATCTGTAGAATAACACGTAACTGCACAAATTTTATAAAATTATATTGCTACAATAATAATAGATATCTAGATTTTTTAATAGACACAGGAGCAGATGTGTCAATTTGTAAAGAGGACATTTTTAACAATATAAGCTATCAATTAGATAAACATAACAAAATCAAACTAACAGGAATCACTAATGAAGTCACCACATCCTTAGGGACTTTCATATTAGACCTACGCATCGAGAATAACAAAATATCCGATTCTTTTCACATTGTAAACGAGGCATTTCCAATAAATACGAGCGGGATAATAGGTAGAGATTTATTAATGAAATATATGTGCAAGATCGATTACGAAACATACACCATCGCATTCAACGTCAATGGAAATGAATTGATATTACCAATGAGCACTAGCAAAATTAATATGGCTCAGGTAAAAATACCAGCCAGGACAGAATCAATAATAGCAATAGATTTGGACATTGAAGAAGACAGCATCGTGTTAAACAAAGAAATCAAGAAAGGAGTTTTCATAGGGAACACTATTCTACCAGCAAAAGGAGTACGCCACTTCAAAATCTTGAATACCACCGAAGAAGATGTTGTATTAAAGAACTTTAACGCAAAAGTCCAGCCGTTAAGAAGATACGACATATACACCGGAGGAAAACAAAATTATAGTCAGAAGCGTCTAGATAAACTCCTTGCGGTAATAAATAATGACAACCCTGACAAACAAGCAGCGAATGACTTACTTGCAATAATAAAGGAATATCAGGATATATTTCACTTAGTAGGAGAAAAATTGACAACAAACAATTTTTACAAACAGAAACTACAAACAATAGATAATAGCCCGATTTATATAAAAAAACTATAGATTGCCACATGCCCAAGAAGGTGAAATCCAAAAACAAGTCAAAAAATTGGAATCAAACGATATTATAGAGCCATCAAAGAGTCCTTTTAATTCACCATTACTCGTGGTACCAAAAAAGAGCAACGATGATAAAGCAAAATGGCGTTTAGTAGTGGATTTCCGAAAAATTAATGATAAGATCGTTAATGATAAATTTCCTTTAACTAGAATAGAGGACGTTCTAGACAGATTAAGTAGAGCAAAGTATTTTTCCACGTTAGACATGACCAATTCTTTTCATCAGATCGAACTTGAAAAGGAATCCAGACCAATCACGGCATTCTCTACCAAAGATGGGCATTATCAATTTAAAAGACTACCTTTCGGACTAAAAATATCATCTAATAGTTTCCAGCTTATGTTGACAATAGCACTCAGTGGTTTGAGTCACGAAGCATTTTTATATGTCGACGACATAATAGTTTTCGGGTGTAGTATCAAACATCACAATGACAACTTGTGTAAGGTACTAAACAGGTTACGCAATTACAATCTAAAATTAAATCAAAGTAAATGCCAGTTCCTAAAAACGGAAGTAGTATATTTGGGACATCTGATAACTGGAGAAGGAATAAAAACGGATCCTTCAAAATATCAAACAATTAAGAACTACCCGATACCCAAAAATTCAGGCGAGGTACGCAGATTCATAGCTTTCTGGAACTACTACAGGCGTTTTATTCCAAATTTTGCTCAAATAGCAAAAAGCCTTAATTCTTTACTAAAAAAGAACGTACCTTTTATTTGGACCGATGAATGTCAGATATCATACGATACCTTGAAAACCAAACTAATAAACCCACCAGTGTTACAGTACCCTAATTTTGATAAACCATTCATATTAACCACAGATGCGTCTAACTACGCGTTAGGAGCAGTATTGTCACAAGGTGAAATAGGTTCAGATTTACCAATCTCATATGCCAGCAAAAGTTTAGCAAAGCACGATATCAATAAACCAATTATTGAAAAAGAGTTGCTTGCGATACACTGGGGCATTAACTTTTTCAGACCGTACTTATATGGAGAAAATTCGTGGTAGTAACGGACCACAGACCTCTAGCTGCTCTCTTTACTCATAACAATCCATCATCTAAATTGACGAGAATACGTGTCGATCTGTCAGATTATGACTTTACAATCATTTACAAGAAAGGCTCAATTAACACAAATGCAGATGCCCTATCAAGAATCGAATTAGACTCTGATACCTTAAAAGCAATGATTCCTCCAGAAAACGATAATAAAGCAAAACGAAAGTTACTAGCAATAACAAGGGATATGGCAAATAAAAATAAAAATGAAGATAAAATTACGAAGCAAGTCAGCAGCAACTGCACCCAATCTAACATAGAATCTGATCAACTCTATTGTTGGGACTGCACGAGTCTGTCAGACATTACCGGTATAACAAAATTGAAATTTATAATATTGCGCAACAAAAATAATAATGAAAATATAAGCATCGTGCGTACGAAAGAAGAGATAATAGTATATTGCAGCGATATATCTGGCGAGAAATCCGTTTCAGCCAAAGAAAAGCTAGCAAATAAAAATGATAAAAATGGTACCAGGGACTTGAAAGAGCACAATAGCGATAATCCAAATGCGAAATACGTTTCCATCATGGAGAAGCTATTAGAATTTGCTCATAAAGAAAGTATTAAAGAGCTCTCACTGTCAAAGGATGACATGATATTCGAATATATAAACAAAGAAATGTTCAAGAAAGAATTTAATAAGTTGCAACGAACAAAAAGTACGCGTACGAAATTGAAGATAATGATGTATAAGCCACCCACAAGAATAACAGGTAAAATCGAGCAAAAGAAAATTATTGAGGAATTTCATAATTCACCACACGGAGGACATTTAGGGAGCCGCAAAACTTTGTTAAAACTTAAACAACGTTACTGTTGGAAAGGTATGAGCAGCATGGTTAAAGCTCACGTAATAAACTGCACAGCTTGTAAAATTATTGAAAATAGGAGAAAATGGAAAAAACCGGAACACCCACAACCAGTTTCGAAACAATAGAAAACAATCAACAACAATCACAAACAATGTGAACTGACAAAATTTGTAGTAGCAATCCCATTAGAAAATAAGGAAGCACGTACAGTCGCTGAAGGTATAATCAATCAATTCATTTTAAAATATGGTTACTTTAAAAATTTAAAATCAGATTTAGGCACGGAATTTAATAATAAACTCATGAAGGAAATATGTGAACTATTACACATAAATCAAATATTCTCAACGCCGTATCATCACCAAACTCTTGGTGTGGTAGAAAGAAATCATCGTGTACTTAATGAATACATGCATGCATTTGCCGATGATTATCAATGGGACAAGTGGGTTTCATACAATGCATTTGCATATAACACAACACCGCATGTGGACACCAATTATACCCCCTACGAGCTAATATTAAATAAGGTTAGGGTCTATGATCTAGACAATTACGCAAAAGAGCTAAGAGTAAGATTGAGAACATCAATAACGAAAGCGAGAGCTATCATAGAAAAAGTAAAAACAAACAAAGTGGGCATGGTTCGATTGTGCAGTATACACAATGTAATTCGATGACCTATGTTGCTGCATGGGCAAATAGATCATTGAACTGTGTGAAGTAAAAATAAATAAATTAACTTAGTACGTAAGCATATTAGAAGTTGTAAAATAGTATAAAAGAGAAACGAAAATATAGATCGGGAGGATTTGCTTTCCTGACCTAGACACGCGGAGATACTACTACGCGACGCTGCGCATTAGTAGCGAAGTCAAAGTCTTCCAGCAATCCTTACGCGATAAAGAAAAATCGTTGCGTTTTTATTGTAAAATATCGGACGAGAGACATGTTCTCCACGCCACTCTATCTGCGGTTTGACCGCTTGCATAGGTTTGCGCTTTAGGGTTATCCAACGGTTCCCCTAAATTAAACTTTCGATATTTATAGCGAAAGGACTCAGGCGTTAGAAGCTGCCTCAAAATCTCCATCTCCATCATCATTACATGGCGATCCTTCATTACACAGATGTATAGTTCATAGGGTAGCCAATAAAATTTATAAAACAATGTCATTTTTACATTAATTTTAGATTAAACAAAAAAATCGATTATTTTTCAAAAAAGTCGCGTTTTAAATCAACAAATTATTTCTCCGAATATACAAAAACATGTAAGTTAAACGAGAAGATAATATGGGGTATAAACTTGAGCCGGATCGGTTAAACAGTTTTTGAGATATTTTGTACGGAAATTGAAAAAGTCTACTTTGAGAAAAACGCGTTTAAAGTTCGCAGTAGTTAAAAACCATTGATTATTAGTTTTTATTATGACTTACTCGTAAGTCAGCGATTCCAGGTCATATTTTCTCAGAATTACAGATTTATAAGAATATGGTAGGGATACACAATTAAAGAACCGCCCATAGCCCCGGAGAGGAATTAGGCAGGGACGCGCGGCAGGTGTGCTTGACTTGCTGGGGAACGCCACGCTGCCTATAATGGACTATAACTCAAAAACTATTCCTTGAGTATTTGAAACATTTTAATGTAAAAGAAAAAAATAGATTTTTTTGGGCAGTGTCATGTATTTCCCCCCTTAAACAGTGAAAAGCACGTTATAGATGAACCCGTTGGATCGTACGAATTTGATGATATTGTCAACTATCTATATAAAGAGCTGGCAAATATCAATAATAAAATGACTTTGTCGATACGAGCTAATATTAATATTCTCAACAGTGAAATAAAATCAACTGCTCCTATTTACTTCAATAAAGACAGATTACGTATTGATTATGATACAGTTGGAAATTCGTTTATTAATAATATTCCTTCAAATGCAATCCACGAATTCTCAACTGAACTAGGGTATAAAATAGTAGAGGTTCCTAGTCATTGAACAGGGAACTAATAGGAACGGTGACAAGGCTGTGTCAGCTAACGTACGAGAGAGGCGACTATTTTACTCTTCATCTTTTTGTGAAAACATATGTTTTGTTTATGAATGTCAAATTCGTTTATGTCAAGGGCCGAAATTGTTTGAAAGTCCGTGCGCGATTGATAATTTATGGTGATTTGCAAATGTGACGAGTTTAAAAAGTGACTAAAAATTTGAATAGTGCTATCTTTTATCAATAGACGTGATGTGAGTTTGAGTTATCAGTGACAAAAGCGAAAAAAACACTGAAAAGAAGTGCGTCGTAAGGAATTGTCGGAATCGGCCGTATGAACGCCCTGTCGGCATTTCATTTCACCGGTAAGTAAAGATTTCTTGAAAAAAGTGCCATCTTAATAGTTTTCGTGACGAATGTATATGCTAATTTTACAGAAAATCCCGCAGAAAAAATTTTGTTTATTGTTTTGTTTATTAATGTCTTTTTTCACCTCTTAGACATTGTGCCACTCAGTAGCGGTTCAGAAAATAAACTTGAGTGGGTTCAATTCATACAATTTTCCTTATTCATAAATGATCATTAAACGTGCTTATGAATTTGATGTATTTATCCTACACAACTGCAATTATGAGAAACGACTTAATTATAAAAAATTTTGACAAGCAGCACCAGCACCTTAAATCCGCCTAAGCCGGTTCCAAGTCCGGCTGCAAAAAGGATGAGGGAGGTGAAATATATATATACATATATATATATATATATATATATATATATATATATATATATATATATATATATATATATATATAAACTAAGCTGCAAATTTTCAACAGTAACCTAACCGATATATACATATATATATACATATATACAGATAAATATATATATATATATATATATATATATATGTTTATTTATAATATATATAAATTTGTGTGTGTGCAAATAAATATCTATATGAATATGATAAAAAGTTGCGTTACTGTTACATATTTTCAGCTTTTCTGAGACCTATTCAACTAAACCTCTCCGAATTCATAATTGGTTTTCAAATTTAGCGCCTTTTAGAGTCATGTCCCCAACACGTGACGATGTACGCCTTTCAAATTGTCATTACGCATTCCGACAGTAGATGCTTCGAAAAACTCATATCAGGAAATTTGTTTATTTTCCTCTCCATTAGTTCCTTCCTCATTGTTCCTAGTATTGTCATTTATTTACCGGTAAACGTCAAACAAATTATCACGCTTGTTGTGCCAGAGCCCATTCTTGAGAAACAACAAATTGCCGACACATCAAATCTCAGCAACAAAGTTGCGAGATTCGAAATCGTGTGAATGTTTATAAAACAAAGTTGCGAGATTCGAAATCGTGTGAATGTTAATAAAATGAAGATGCGAGATAAGACTGAATGTAATGCAATCGCATCGTGTGAATGTATATAAAAGAAAGATGCGAGATAAGACTGAATGCAATGCAATCGCATCCAATTTTGTAAACATCCTCAGTTAATTATATATTTGCTGACGGATTAAGATATAAAATAAAATCGATATAAGTAATTTTGTTCATAGAGGAGAGTATTGAAGAAGAGTAAGTGCTTGATGCACTACGGAACACGTGACTTGAAATAAATTGTATTTAATATTAAATATAAAAAGTGCGCTTTATTCGATAAGAACGCGAAGTTCCGTAAATTGATTGTTTTTCATGCTCATAGTAATTAAATACTAAAATTGGCGCAGTCGATACGATACCGTAGTTTTCGATTTAAATAGCGGAACCGCGAGAAAAACGTCGAGCGGAAGCTATGTGCGTGAACTTAAAGTCTAGGAAAAGACTTACCAGTGAGAAAAATACGAACCAGTGAAGTGTCGAAAAAAAATATATAAGTAAAGTGCATAAAACCTTCACTTAATAGTAAGTTTATCATGGGTTAGAACCTCCTTGTCTAGTCGACAACTTTCTTCCATTAATGTGCATCAATAGTGTTAGCAAGTCGCTAACCAAAAGCGCACTAAAAGACGAAAGTTGTCGACTAGACCAGGAGGTTCTAGCCCATGATAAACTTACTAATAGAAGCGACGTAGGCATGCATACGAACAAATTGACGAAACCACACTTCCCACTTAACTTAATATTAGCCTTATTCTAGCCTGCACTCAGTAGGCAAACTGGTACTTTCAAGTGGTGGTGGGAGGGCGTTGGCAGCCGCATTGTAGCTGCTCGTTATCCGACCGCGAACCGTGGAGTTAAGCCCACTCGGCAGGCCTCCACCTTAAGCACACACGACATTTAACTTAATATTAACTCCGCTTTCCAACGCTGTGGTCGGGGAGGAACTGGAGGAGGCACAACCGCCCTCAGGTATGCTTCAACAAGGCCGCATAGCCGAACGAGTATCTTGCAGAAAGAGGATCCGGGGGTGTCGACCAGCAGATGTTTAGTACTCGGCCTAAGCAGCCAGGAGAACTGTCTCAAGCCAGTGCAAAGGAGGAGAGGTACTGAACTGATCCTCAGAATTGAGGTAAAGAAATGATGTTAAACAGGGTCTATCATATATATCCTTGGTGTAGAGGATGATAACCCTAAATACGGCGATCGATCCGGAGCTTTGCGTTTGGGACTCAATCGAAGGGGTTGTGCTTGCACTTCCCCGAAACCTTACCAGAGGTATACTGGTGCCAGGGGTTAACCGGGGCCCCAGGGACTTGTCCCTGCCGGTTTTGGTTGAGGAGCCTGTGGAGGATGAAACTTGGTGGCTGTGGTTGACACCCATGGCGGGTACAGTCATTATAGCTTCAGTTTGAGACCGGTAGCTATTCGGCAACTCTTCTGAATTGTGGTGCATTGGCGTGCTGTTGCGCTATCAACAGGGGAGCCGCTTCCCAAAGAGTGGCGAGGATGCTGATAGGTCTGATCCTTACCGAGGATTACGACGGAGTCCATGCAAGCTCCCGATAAGATTCTGGTATCCATACTCAGAAAAGCAGTGCTCGTAGCCTATGGCTACGGGTTACTGACTAGTATGTGGATGGGGGCCTTAGTACGAGCCTATCGTACTCGTAGCCTGAGAAACTCGTGGTGTTAAGACTTATCATGTCAGGCCTCGTGGTGCCCACTGGATACCCAACTAACGACGGTAGTGCCGAGTGTGGGACGCCATATTCATGCTTACCAGCGTGGGGCTAGCAACCCTGCCTGGCATTACCCAATTGCTACGAACCCTGAAACACGGCCTCGGATTGGATTGGATAAACGGCAACGACAACGGCAACGAAAAACGGACTACTCTATTGGATCTTGGAACGTTCGAACTTTCAATACAACAGGATCACTGCGAGAACTTCTCAAGGAAGCCTCGACATACAATATTAACATCCTGGTTGTCCAAGAAACGAAATGGCTTGGCAAGGAAATAAGTGACTTAAGATCGCATTCAATATTCACAAGCGGCAAACCAACCGGAAACAAGGAATTTGGAGTCGCCTTCGTTGTAGCATCTTCATTTAAACATCTCATAACTGACTTCAAACCGGTGAATGAACGATTATGTGCGATCCGTATGAAAATGAAGTTCTTTAATGTATGGCTAATCAACTGTCATGCTCCAACTGAAGAGAAAGAAGAAATCGTCAAAGACGAATTCTACAACATCCTAGAAAGGACATACGATTCACTACCCTCAAATGATATCAAAATCCTACTAGGGGACTTTAACGCTAAAGTTGGACGAGAAAAAACTCACAGAGGGACAACGGGAGGGCATAGTCTCCATGAAAGTACCAACAACAATGGTCAATGGTCAGCTAGTTGATTTTGCGACCAGCAAAAACATGGTGATAAGCTCTACCTACTTCCAACACCGCGACATCCACAAACAAACTTGGATGTCACCCGATGGACGAACCTTCAACCAGATCGATCACTTCGTCATCGAAAAAAGAGCTGCTACAAGTGTGCTTGACGTTAGATCTAAGTTCAAGGTGGAGTGTCTGAAAAACGAAACAGTAGCAGCAACTTATCAAGCGAAACTGACGAATTACCTTGTCAATACACCGCCGGCAGGTTCGGACACATCGCTTGAACAAATGTGGTCGCAGCTTAAAGAAGGCGTAACATCAATAGCGGAAGAAACCGTAGGAAGACAAACGACGTCGAAAAGAAACTATTGGTTCGACAAAGAATGTGAAGATGCTCTCAAAAGTTAAAAAAAGAAGCCTATTTACAATACATTGAAAGACCGACAAGAGCCAAGAAGCAAAAATATGACGAGCTAAGACGGATAGCTAAAAAAAATAGTCAGACGCAAGCGTAGAACCTATAACAACCAGACTATCCAAAGGATCAATGACGATATGTGCAGAAACGACACACGGGACGCCTATGCAGCATTGAAGCGACTTAGACTAGGCTACAAGCCGCAATCAAGCCTATGTAGAGACAAGCAGGGAAATATTTTAAGCGACCCAGACGGCATCAATCACAGGTGGACTGAATATTTTTCTGAGCTACTAAATCCACCATCAGTAACTACATCCCTGCCAATAACGATTCCTGAAGATGCTGACCTATGCAGTCCATCTTCGTCAATACCAGCTATTGAAGAGGTGCAAGCTGCCATACAACAGCAAAAACCAAATAAAGCACCCGGAATCGACAATTTACCAGCAGATCTCCTTCAAAAAGGTGGACCAATACTAACACACCGCCTCCACCAGATCATCTCCAAGGCATGGGTCGATGAAAAATTACCTGAGGATTGGCGGACGGCCATCATATGTCCCATACATAAGAAAGGAGATAAGCTTAGATGTGACAACTACAGAGGCATTTCACTGCTGTGTACGTCCTACAAGATCCTGACCAAAATTATTAATAAAAGATTGACACAATACACTTCCACAATAATTGGCGAATACCAAAGCGGTTTCAGATCCGGTATGTCGACGATAGAACAACTATTCTCAGTAAAACAGGTGCTGGAAAAGTGCTGGGAATACAATATTGACGTGCACCAGGTCTTCGTAGACTTCCAACAAGCATACGATAGTATAGATCGAAATATACTTTATAAAATAATGCTTGATTTTGGGATACCTATCAAACTAATACGAATGACCAGACTAACGATGACCGACACACGATCTAAAGTCAGATGTCAAGGCGATCTGACTCAAAGCTTCGACACCAGCTCAGGTCTTAAACAGGGTGATGGCCTCGCCCCCATACTCTTCAATTTGGCCCTAGAGTATGTCATCAGGAAGATTAAAGTAGACAATGTGGGAACGCTACTCTTTAAGTCTACTCAAATAGTAGCGTACGCCGATGACATCAACGTCATGGCCCGATCTCTATCTCGTAAAGAAGCGTTCACTGAGCTCGAGTCAGCGGCTAGGCAAGTCGGCCTAAGGGTCAATGTGAACAAGACCAAATATTTGACCCAGTCAAGGAAAAAGACGCCAAATAGACAAAACATGACGATAACTAGCTACAGTGTGGAAAGCGTTAACTCTTCTATTTATCTTGGTGTCAACCTTGCCAAAGACGGGAATGAAAAGGACGAAATTGAACGGCGAATTGGTCTAGCCAATAAAATATATTTTTCAGTCCTCTCGGTGATTAAAAGTAACAAAGTGCACCGAAAAAATAAGCTGCGCGTCTATAAAACGATCATCCGTCCTGTATTGATTTACGGATGTGAAACGTGGACTTTGACTCAAGCCTCAGAAAAAAGGATTGACGTCTTCGAACGCCGCATTCTGAGACGTATTCTTGGGCCCGTGAAGGACGGACCGGACTGGCGAATCCGGTACAACCATGAGTTGTACGCTCTTTATGACGAGCCACCGGTATCGTTTCTGACGAAACTGCTACGACTTCAGTGGGCTGGCCATGTGGAGCGTATGGATGACAGGCGAATTCCCAAGCGCTCCATGAAAGGCCGAGCAACAGGAAGCCGCCCACCAGGAAAACCACGCAAACGATGGGAGGATGCAGTTGACAACGACAGCGAATCCTTGCTGGGATTCGCTAATTGGAAGACGCGGTCACTGGACCGAGACAGTTGGAGGCAGTGTCTTCGGGAGGCCAAGGCTTGATTTGGGCTGGTGCGCCATTGATGATGATGATGTCAGGCCACCACGTTAAACAACTAGGAACGCTTTCTTAACTTAATATTGTCGGACACAACCGAAGTGGGCCTTACCAGGGGTCAATCTGGTACCACGGAGACCGGGGCCCAGGGAGGTTGTATACATCCCTCCGGTCGCGGTGAGGACCCCCTATAGGGGGGTGCGAACGTGGTGGCTGTGGTTAAGACCCATATGCGGGTAAAGCCTCCCTAGATGCGCCCTGAAGCCGTCATGCTTCCGAGCATGGAGACTTCTGCAGCATCTTTGGGGGCTCGGCGTGGAGTTGCGAGGCAACCCGGTGCCGAGACCGTGAGATCGGCAGAGGATTAGGTGGGCCTCGCTTCCACCAGTAAGGTCACTGAGCCTGCACTCAGTAGACAAACTGGTACTTCCAAGTGGTGGTGGGAGGGCGTTGGCAGCCGCATTGTAGCTGCCCGTTATCCGACCGCGAACCGTGGAGTTAAGCCCACTCGGCAGGCCTCCACGTTAAGCACACACGACATTTAACTTAATATTAACTCCGCTTTCCAACGCTGTGGTCGGGAAGGAACTGGGGGAGGCACAACCACCCTCAAGTATGCTTGAAAAAGGTCGCATAGCCGAACGAGTATCTTGCAGAAAGAGGATCCGGGGGTGTCGACCAACAGATGTTTAGTACTCGGCCTAAGCAGCCAGGAGAACTGTCTCAAGCCAGTGCAAAGGAGGAGAGGTACTGAACCGATCCTCAGAACAACATCCTTTCAACAGGATGCTGAGGCAAAGGAATGATGATTAACAGGGTCTATCATATATATCCTTGGTGTAGAGGATGATAACCCTAAATACGGCGATCGATCCGGAGCTTTGCTTTGGCTGTGGTTAACACCCAAAGCGGGTACAGTCACTATAAATTCAGTTTGAGACCGATAGCTATTCGGCAACTCTTCTGAATTGTGGTGCATTGGTGTGCTGTTGCGCTATCAACAGAAGAGCCCCTTCCCAAAGAGTGGCGAGGATGCTGATAGGTCTGATCCTTACCAAGGATTATGACGGAGTCCATGCAAGCTCCCGATAAGATTCTGGTATCCATACTCAGAAAAGCAGTGCTCGTAGCCTATGTCTATGGGTTACTGACTAGTATGTTTATGGGGGCCTTGGTACGAGCCTATCGTACCCGTAGCCTGAGAAGCTCGTGGTGTAAAGAAAAAACATGTCAGGCCACCACGTTAAACAACTAGGAACGTTTTAACTAAAGGGGTTATACCTATGTGAATTTATTTATTTTTTCAATTTTTTTTATTGGCTAAAAGTATGCTAACACATCTCTAGAATTGAAATCAAAAAGGTCCAAATACTACTCCAATGCTCGAAACACGTGAAATTTGCTCGCTTTATACTATATAGTAATTAATATACACTGTATAGGGCACGTTCCTTCGTAAACGACGCTAGGAGAGCTTCTGTTAAATCTATCGACTACACGCTGCATTTGAGGTTGTAGTACTATGTTTTGATTGATATTTTTACTGTTGTTTTGTATAAAAAAGTGTTAGAAATGAGTAGTAAACTATACAGTGGCCGCAAAGGCAGTAAAGCAAGTATTTCATCGCAGAAGCGCAGCAAGATCAGCAACAGGCGTCCGCCTAATCGCTATTCGTCTTAGACTCATTTGGATGGACTGCAGGACCTAATTTTTGCAATTTATGTTTAGAAACAGACGCCGAGCGAATAAAGGCTGCTGAGCGCTCAGTTTCCGACGTTGTAAAAGAGGCGAGACGCGGCCTTTTAGCATCAAGAATGGACGAGGAGGAGAAATCCACGGTCTTGGAAGGCCAACTGTATGGTGCTGGGATAGCAGAGTAAAAGTTGAAAAACTTGTATAAAGTCAAATTTTGAAAATTCACAACTTTATAAGGTTTTGAAACTTCAAACGCGTTTATCTCGAGAGTGTATTT
This sequence comes from Oxycera nigricornis, assembly GCA_963942545.1. Classification (NCBI taxonomy): domain Eukaryota; kingdom Metazoa; phylum Arthropoda; class Insecta; order Diptera; family Stratiomyidae; genus Oxycera; species Oxycera nigricornis. The sequence continues at coordinate 62,099,227 of OZ012661.1, read as the reverse complement.
TTGAAATTTGCCGGAAACGAAACTCTTTCAGTTTTCATCCGAATGACTTGCCGTTATAACTGTAGCTTCCTGATATGATTATCTAGTGAAGTACACACGATTTTAGCGATTGGTTTTGTTCAAAAAAAGTTATAAATAATTGAAATCATTTTTTTGGGTCGAAAATGCAATTTTTTTGTTAAATGGTCGCCATTTTGCGAAAAATCGATATATCGAGTGTACTTTACTAGCGAAACTCATGGAGTTTATAAAAAAAATTTCATTGTTCTAGATGCAGATGGGGCTGAGAAACTTGTCCGGCCGTGGAAGGTCTTTTGTAAATACTAGTGACTTTGACGTGCACTACAGCCGCCATTTTGTATTAAATTGAAAATAAAATTTTTTTTTGCCCTTTCGAAAAGTTACCCTTTATATTGATATATTATTTACAAAAGCTTTTTTTCAAAATCCTTGACAAAAAAATTTTGAAAAAAGGCTGGTTTTTTTAGCCGTCACATAGGTATAACCCCTTAATATTAAAAACAATTCGACGCGAGCATTTAAAAACTATCGACATGAAGAGTTGTCCTTGTTCGATTTAAAGTTCCTGAAATCAACATCGATATCAAGGAAGCCAGTGGAATAAGGTAAAAGTAATTAATTTCTTCAAATTTTTCTTTTTTGTTGGTGAACGAGTGTGGGAAAATGGCCCTTCCATTTTCCGAGCATTTGAGGAAAGCGAGGTCCATGCCGCCTTTTGTCGGAGATGATGGTTTCCAACTGCATAGTTACATCCGAGAAGTAGAGTGCTTGATGCAAATGGCACCAGTCCTGAAAGTACTTACCTATCCGAGATACTATTTTCGAAATTACAAGGAAAAGGCGCAATAGCAGTAAGACGACTGGGAGAGAAAACATGGGGAGACGTGGAAGCCATATTAATCAAAGCATTTGGAGTCCAGGAGTCATACCGACATTTAAAGGAGTCAGCTGATATGTATTATTCCAAAAGTGCTAGAAACACATATGAATTTTTAACAACAGTGTTAGATAAGCTAAATTTAAAATATATACTAGACGCAGAAAGTCCACTGGAATTTAAACCTGAAAATAATGAGTTAAGTAACTTAGAAAAGTTTCTAAATAAAATTAATAGAACGGATGCAATGTATTTGAGGACAAAAGGTCTGACAAGTTTGGAAAAAGCATATCAAGAATTGCTTCAAACAGGATACGAAGAAAATAATGAAAACAGTGTTAGGAAAATTGTTATTCCCCATAATAAACCATTTGTCAGAAAACCTCCATTTAATAGACAAAATAATGGTAACAACAATTATCATTTCAGAAATAATTATAATCATGGATTTAGAGAATTTAATACTTCTAAGAGATTTAACCGAAACTTTCAGCATAATTTTAATAATCGTTTTCAGCATCCCATGCAAACGTGATAATTCTAATAGGTTCAGGCAACAAACGAATTTCGATAGAAATAGACAGGATTATTTCAACAGGAATAGAGTGGAACCAATGGAAACAAATCCCATTAGAACGGAAGAAAATTTTTCAGTACAAGCCTCCGAAAATCAGATCTCCCCATAATAACCATTCATATAAATAATTTTCCTATAAATTGATTCAGGCTCTACAACTTCAATTCTTAATATCCATAAATTAGGTAACTACCCCAAAACAGAAGTTAAAAATATGCAATATAGAACTATTAGTGGAACACAGAATATCGATTATGAAACTATAACAAAAACCCTAGCAGAAATAGGAGTTAGGGATATACAAGATGGAAATTATCTAATCTAGAAGGTAGACAATTTGATGCGATTATCGGAACAAATATTATTTCGCGAACTAATTCAAAAATAAACTTTGAGAATCAAACTATTACTTTTAGCGAAAATACTATACCATTTTTAAATACAATTTCACCAATAGTCCACACAAGAACTTTTGATGAAATTCATACAATGGAGCCCGCGGAAAAAACTGAGATTAATATGGAACATTTAAATGTAGAAGAAAAGCAGCAATTGAAAACTTAATTCGTAACAATCAAGAAATATTTTATTTGGAAGGAGATAACTTGTCGGCTACATGTAAAATAGAACACGAAATAAGAACTAGTACTGAGGAGCCCATTTATTCTAAAATGTATCGAAATCCACAGATACACGATAAAGAAATTGAACGGCAAATTACTAAAATGTTAGAACAAGGTATAATTCGTGAAAGTAGCTCACCTTATAATTCACCCATAAGTTTAGTAGAAAAGAAATTAGATAATTCAGGCAAAAAGAAATGGAAATTTGCTATTGACTATAAACGACTTAACGCAGTAACTACAGACGATAAATTTCCAATTCCAAACATCGAGAGTATCCTTGGAAAACTGGGTAGAGCACAGTATTTTACTACGTTGGATTTAGCTAAAGGCTTTCATCAGGTAAAAATGAAAGAATCTGATATTGAAAAAACGGCTTTTTCAACAATAAACGGTCATTATGAATACACCCGCATGCCTTTCGGTTTAAAGAATGCACCAGCTACGTTTCAGCACTTAATGAATTACGTGTTGAAAGACCTCATTAACAAAGTTTGCGTTATATATCTAGATGACATTCTAATATTCGGGACATCTTTAACAGAGCATATACAAAATATCCAAAAAGTATTTACTAAACTAAAAGAAGCTAATTTAAAAATACAGGTAGATAAATGTAATTTCTTGAAAAAGGAAACCCAATTTTTATGACACACTATTCAACCAGATGGGATTAAACCCAATAACGACAAAATAGAGAAAGTTTTAAAACTATAAATACATAAAACATCGAAAGAAATAAAATCTTTTTTGGGAATAACAGGCTTTTACAGGAAGTTCATCAAAGACTATGCTAAAGTGGCACAGCCCATGACAAAATACATGAAAAAGGATCAGAATGTAAATCTGAATGACAACGAATATGTCGGAGCCTTTGAAAAGTTGAAAATTTTGTTAACTTCAGCCCCAGTCTTTAAACATCCTGATTTACTGAAAGATTCAAAGTAACTACGGATGCAAGTAACTTCACGATAGGCGCAGTGTTGAGCCAAAAAGGACACTCAATTTGTTCCATAAGCAGAACACTCAATGAACATGAGAAACGCTATGCAACTATTGAAAAGGAAATGTTAGCAATCGTTTGGGCAGTAAACTATTTGTGACCATTCTTATATGGACAAGAGTTTGATCTACAAACAGATCATCAACCAATTACATGGCTATATAAAAAGTTTAAAGGAAAAGATATAACTCCAAGATTACAACGATGGATTCTAAAATTAGGCGAATACGATAGCAAACTAGAATATATCGAAGGGAAAGATAATATTCCAGCAGATTTCCGATCACGACTGAGAAAATCAGGAGAAATTAACATGTTACAAGTTAATAAAAACACAAAAAGGGGCAATGTAAAAATAATTTCAATTCAAATCATACCAGGAACCATTAAAGGAAATCCAGCACCAAGTGTTTGATCCAATGCAGATTACGAATTACAAATTCATCCGAAAATAGAAAGAGTTAAAAGGAAAAATAATAAAAACAGCAGTGGAAATACTGTCCACTCACACGAAGAAAATTTTGATGACCATATTTCAATAAAAGAGGATATAGTTAATAAATATAAACAGCAAATAATTCTAATAGAAAAATATAAATTGAAGTCTACGGATCGGAACCGTGTAATATTATCTTTGAAAAATATATCTAACGAATCGCTTGTAATAAACCTCTTGAAAAAACAACTACGACCCGGTATTGTAGCAATTTCTAGCAAACTTGAAGATTCCGAATACAATGTGTTACAACAGATTCTAATTAAAACTTTTAACAGAAGAAAATTTAAATTTTTGAAAGTAACTGAAATTGTACAGGAAGTAGAAAATGAAGATGAGCTAGTTGAAATTATTAAAAACTATCACGAAAAAGAGACAGGTAATGCAGGAATACTAGAAAACTATGCAGAATTAAAAAAAAAATGTATTTTCGAAATTTGAAAAAATACGTCAATCGATTCATCAACGTTTGCGAAATATGCAATAAAATGAAAGTAGATAGAAAACCAGTTAAACCTTTATTACTTTTGTCTGAGACACCATATGATATCGGACAAATAATTCATATGGATTTATTTTTTATAGAAGGTTTGATTATATTGACAGGAATAGATAAATTTTCAAAATTCGCAACAGGTTCTGTAATTCAATCTAAAACTATGGCAGACATGAGAGAAGGACTTTTGTCAATATTATCAAATACAGGAAGACCTAATAAGATTATAGGAGATGGAGACCTCGATGCTTTATTACTGAAAGAAATTTACGAGGAAAAGGGTATTCAAATACATATCACAAAACCGAATTCTCACACAGGTAACGGAGATATTGAGAGATTCCACAAGACAATTAAAGAAAAAATGAGAACTGGATGTAATAATCTTCCAAACCAAACAACGAAAAAAATTTTTTTTTAAGCATTAGAATTTTATAACAGGCAAATACATTCTACAATAAAGGAGAGACCCTTAGATGTTCATTTAGAAAGAATTAACAAAACAGTAATTTTTGAAAGGATTAAAAAAATAAGAGAAAATATGTTAGAACGAGAAAACAAAACAAGAGAGGAATATAATGAAACAAGAGATGAGGTACTAATTGAAAATCCGAAAGCAACTAGAAAGAAATTAGAAACTAAGTTTAAAACACAAATATACACTAGTAAAATAGCTAAAGTTAACATTAAGGGACCGAAAAAGAATATTGTCATTGCAAGTCGAGGACGACTGGAAAATCTGAAAGAGGGAGGAGATGCAACACATGCGGAAAATGATTGCGATAATCTATCTAACATATCTATTACACCTAACGTTGGCGACTTTGGTAATTGACAAAATAGACACGGACATAGGATATACAGAAATTAAAATGGACCAAATACAACTAGTTAAAGAGCGACACATGATCTTACATAAAGTAAATTGAGAAAACATTGAAACAGTTATAGACGAAATTAGAAAAACTAACAGTTTAGGTATACACGATCACAGACAATGGACAGTAAATCGAGAACTAGAAAATATTGAGCATCAACTACAAACACTTTTACCAAAATAATTTAGATCTAAATCGAAACGTAATTTTGGCAAAGAAAACATTTTTTTCCGAAAAAGCTTTAGAAAAGTTAATTAAAGATAGAGAGCAAACAACACCTAGTATAATATTCACCACGGATCGATTATATCAAACTTGTAATTCAGAATTAGGAAAAACCGCAGGTTATAGAGAAATATGCAAGAAAACTCTTCAAGCTAGCAAACAAAAGCGGGGATTAGTCGACCCAATAGGGAATGTGTATAATTGGTTATTTGGTTTAATGGACGCTGATGACAGGCAGGACATAGAGGATCATTTTAAAGTAATAGATTCCAATAATCATGAATTAATTGATAGAATGAAAAAACAAATTACGATAAACAATAGAGTAGAAGATCAAATGAATAAAATAATAGAAACAATTAAAATAGACAGAAAAATTATTGAAACATCTTTAAATGAAACTTCCAGCAGATGGATAATAGAAATCACTTACTTAGCAATGATAATAAACTTACAAATCTTACGAAATGAAGTAGAAACAATTCAGGATAATTTATTGTCAGCAAAATTAGGAGTAATGAGCAGGAATATGTTAACTACTGAAGAAATTTTAGATCATGATATTGATATAGAGAAATTCAAACATATAGAGATAGCAGCAGGCATAAATAGTAAAAATACTAAAGAGCTATTATTCGTTATTAAAATTCCACATCAAATTATGACCACGTACAAATACATTGTACTACCAGTTCCTGATAATGAAGGATATGAAGTTAAATTTGAATCTGAAAACATCCTTAAAATAGAAAATATTGTATACACCTATAAAAATGAAAATAATTTCAAAGATCTTAGACAAAGTAGATTATGTTTTTATTTAAAGAAAAGTAAAGGATCAATTGTAGAATTAGAAGTTGGAACATTTTTAACGACTCAATTAAAAATCAAATGGCAGAACACATGTGACGAAAGAAAGCAGGATTTTTTATTTATTTATTTCGCCAAAGCAAGGCAATCACAGTCAACATATAAAAATTTAAATATATAAAATAGACATTACAACAATATCCTTAACCCTAAAATACGTGCTACATTCAATGTTAATTTATACTGTTGTATGCACGTCACAATTTAGGGATGGATGATGGAAGGGCTTTAGAAATGCTGGATTTAAAATTGAACTTGGAGATGGTAGGAGAGTAGTGTTTGCTCAAAGTGTTAAATATTTTACAGCATCTATTAACTGGTTCATTATCTGCATGCCTAGTAAAATGCTGATATTCAGTTAGTAAACTTGTATTACGCGTACTTCTTACAGGCACATTAAGCTTTATTTTATTCGTCAAATACTCCACTTTAATGTGGCCCCTAATCACGTCAAAGGCGAAACAAGATGACAACATGTTTTTCTGGTTTTAAGAGTAGACAAATTCAGAAGCTCCAATCTAACTTCATAAGGAGGCAAGATTTGATAGTCATCAGGGCTATAAAGGTCTCTCAGAGCAAACAACAAGAATTGTTTTTGGACAGATTCTATTCTCGTATCATGAACTCCGAAATGTGGGTTCCATACATTGCAGGCATATTCAAGTATTGGGCGAACCAGTGAGTTAAATAATGATTTCGTTACCCACAGATTTTTAAACTCTTTGGCTCGTCTTTTAATAAAGCCAAGCTATTTATGAGCTTTGGAGTGAATAGTATCGTAGTGCGAATTGAAGCATAGTTTCTTGTCTTGGACAACTCCAAGGTCAACAATGTTTCCTTTCATATCCAATACCGTATTGTTGAGAACGTATGCATTGTTCAATATTGTGGTTTTACGGGAAAAAGTCATTACAAAACATTTCCCAACGTTTAGATGTAGTTTGTTAACATCACACCATTGTTGGAGGGAAGTTAGTTTTGATTGGAGGAAAACAGTATCAGATTGAGACTTAATGGTGTGATATATCTTCAGATCGTCAGCATAAAGAAGATGTGATACGTCCGAGAGTTTTCAGATAAATCTGATATAAAAACATTAAAAAGAAGAGGGCCGAGGTGACTGCCTTGAGGTACACCAGAGTGTACGAGAATCGGCTTGGACAAATCTCCCTGAAATTTAACTAATTGACTTCGGTCTCTTAAGTAGGAACTGAGCCAATTGAGTATAGAGCCGGTGATTCCTATTTTCTGCAATTTGGAAATAAGTATGGAGTGATCAACCCGGTCAAATGCTTTACTAAAATCTGTGTAGATTGCGTCAATTTGGTAACCCATCTCCATTTTACATAGAACATCAGAAACTTAAACCATGAGATTGGTTGTAGTTGATCGGCCCTTGCGGAAACCATGTTGTTGTTCATTTAGAAGAGGCTCAATAATAGCTGAGAGTTTATGGCAAACGATTTGTTCAAATAGTTTAGGGATTATAGAGAGAATGGCAATACCTCTATAATTCAGGACAGAACGGTTGTCACCACTCTTAAAGATAGGAATTATATGGGAAGATTTCCAATAAGTTGGGAAACTCCCATTTGTCAAAGATTTATTAAAAAGAAAGTGAAGAGGTACTTCAAGCTGGTCCATACACTGTACCACAAAAAATGGAGCAAGTAAATCTGCGCCAGGACTCTTATTAACGTCAAGGTTGTTAATAGCTTGAGCAACATCTTCCCTTGAGAGATACATGTCCATAAGCAGTACCACTGGATTAACTTTAGAGGACTCCGTGTCTACCGAAATCTTTGGCGGTGAAAAAACTTCTTGAAAATAGTCAGCGAAAAGATCACAGATTACTTTCGGAGATGAAGAAACGGTATTATTTTTGGTCATTGACGCTGGATAGCTCGATGATTTCCTCTTGAGATTAACAAAACCAAAGAACTTCTTAGGGTCTCTGATTATGTTTTCACCAGTTAAATTCACGTAGTGCTCATAGGCCTCGCGGTATTTGATTTTGTAATGTTCTGACAAATCAAAATATCTATTTTTTAAATTCTCGCTAGCATTGTTGTTAAGCTTTAGTAATTTATATATTTTGTTTCTCTCATTCCTTAATGCGCGCAGATTGCTGTCTAGCCAGGGCTCAGATAACTTTTTCTTCTTCTTAATTTTAGGTAGGTACCTTTCAACGGCGTCAAGAATTATTAGATAAAATGAGGATACAGCCTCGTCCAGGTCTAACGTTGAAAGAGTGCTTAACCATTCAACATTGTTTCGTAGTCAGCATTACGAAAATCATATACAATATTACAATTGTATGATAAGGGAGTTTGAGCTTCAGTAGTGGAGAGTTCAACTGTGAATGCTGTGTGGTGAGGGCTGTTAGTGAAGAGATGCCCCTCAGCATTAGTAGGACTGACCGCTACATCGTCATAAGTGTTGGTGAATATTAAATCCAACCAATGACCGTTTTGATTGGGACTGGGAGCGATTTGCTGTAAGTCATTGCCATAAAAAGCACTTACCAGATTCATATCACAAGAGTTGAAAACATTTGTTGGGAGAAGACTGTTATCATCTCCGTCCGTCATAAACGATAGATTGGGGCGGTTGAAATCACCTAACAATATTATTTTGTCATCTTCATTTAAAGATGCGGATAAAGAAGAGATTATCAAGAAAAGGTCGTTGTTAGCGGCTTCGTCAGATCTGGGGGGAATGTAGAAAATGCCGATGTATAGGTAGTTTCTTTCAAAAGGAACCCTGATAATCATATGCTGGAAACTCTTATGAGGAATAGTGTGGACAATTTCACTCGACATACTGGAATTAACTGCAACTAAAACGCTTCCCCCTCAACTTTGCGTAGTAATGCGATCACGGTCGTCTCTATATATTGTCCAATTTTCGTCGAGAATTTCCTCGTTTTTATAAGAATTACTCAACCAAGTCTCAGTGAACGCTAGGATATTAAACCGGCAAGATTTCGCGTCAAGAAAGAGTTTATTTACTTTGCCTCTCATTCCACCACAATTATGGTAGAATAGCTTGAGGCTGACTCGCGAGGATGATTTGTTAGGAATAGTATTTTTTGAGCTCGGTTCTCGACTTTTGAAGCACAGAAATGTGTTTAGACCTAACATAAGAACTGTAGGTATTTAGTTCTTGTTTAACTTGACTTGCAGAGACTCCTATTTGCTCATGATATTTTATGAACAGCAGGTTTAACGCTTCCAAGTCAACTGGAAGGCCCTCTTGATGGATAAGAACTTTGAGACTAGTTTTTGTTTTACCCTCGAAACAAGCCGAGTCTGAAGCATTGTGCATATATGCTAGGAACAAACGGACATTTTCGTAAATTCTGTGATCCCGAAGTCTTGAGAGGGTATATCTTCCTTCAATATCATCGCAGGAGTTAACAGTTGCTTAGACTACAGGGGGAATGAGTGGATCAAGGAAGCCTGGATCAGCATTGGCCAGCTTACTAGACGTGTTAGGAAGGATTATTGACCCCTCCGTAACAGGAACCAGGTCATCACCACGGACAAAGTTACTGTAAGGAGTAAGATTTGTCTGAATTAAGGGCAGTTTTAAAGAGGAATTCGGGTAATGAATAGGAACAGGAGTCTTGGATGTGTCGTTATTGAGTAGGGTAGTAGGTTTGGTTTGTGGAGGTCTGTTTGAAGAACTGTCTTTGTTTGTCTGTATATCAACCTCAGTCAATATAGTCGAATTACATTTACTACTTAGACTAGTAATATTATTATTTATGTTCTTATTTTTACATGATTTGGTTGTACTTCTCCATTTCCTAAAGTCATACCATTCCACGTTTGGTTCGATTTTAATCCATTCGAGTTAGTTAATAACCACGCGTATCGTGATGGAACGGAAACTTTGAAAATGTTGCCGGAACACTTCTTATTGCTGCATCGATGTTTTAATGATTCGACGATGCAGACATCTAGGAAAAGCTTGGTCACTAAGTACTGATGCATCCATTTTACATCAGCAGTCCTCGGAGCTCCCTTGACAAAAAACTCTTGCATATGAGAGTCTTTTTGATGTGTGGTAGAGGAACGTTGTTTTGAATTAGAGTTAAAACTTCTAATTTTATCAATTCGCCTATCCCATTCCTCTTCTGGCCAGTAGGTTCCGAATCTGAAGACTTTCCTTGTACAAGTAGCATGATTTTTTGGTGAAGATGCAGACATTTGTATTTTCGATTTTTTAGAAACTTTTTTATTGGAGATGTGGCCATATCCTTTGTACGGCTGAGAGAACTTTGATTCAAGTTGATGATCGCACTTTTAATTTCGCCAAGCACCAGTTCATTGTGTAACGACAACTCAGAATTAACGGGTATGTGACTGTTTTTACTAATATTATTATAATTTTTATCACATACAGCAGTAAATCTGCTCTCGAAGTTGTCTATAGCACTATTAAATTGGGCTACAGCAGAATTTAATAAGGATTTAGAAGGAAATTACCTTTTTATCTTTAATAATTGCTCAATAATTCTAAACAATATAACTTTTCATAATAGATTGCCAGAATATAAAGCTAGAGTCATAATACCAAATGCACTTTTAAATTTCTCAAATTTTTATAACCAGCCTACCTGGAACGAATTGAAAGAATTAAATTTAGAAAAATTAAAAGAAATCAAGGAAATTAAAACATTTTATTACAAATCTATCAATAACATTTATAATTGTAATCGTCCTTATTATTTTATTTGCATATTTTTATCTGAAAAGAAAAACTTTGAAAATTAAAATTAACAATATAAGAACGAAATTCGAGGACGAATTTGAAACTAAGGGGGGAAGTTATATGTCAGAGCCCACCCTTGAGAAACAACAAATTGCCGACACATCAAATCTCAGCAACAAAGTTGCGAGATTCAAAATCGTGTGAATGTTTATAAAACAAAGTTGCGAGATTCGAATTCGTGTGAATGTTTATAAAAAAAAGATGCGAGATAAGACTGAATGTAATGCAATCGCATCGTGTGAATGTATATAAAAGAAAGATGCGACATAAGACTAAATGCAATGCAATCGCATCCAATTTTGTAAACATCCTCAGTTAATTAGATATTTGCTGACGGATTAAGATATAAAATAAAATCGATATAAGTACTTTTGTTCATAGAGGAAAGTATTGAAGAAGAGTTAGTGCTTGATGCACTACGGAACACGTGACTTGAAATAAATTGTATTTAATATTAAATATAAAAAGTGCGCTTTATTCGATAAGAACGCTAAGTTCCGTAAACTGATTGTTTTTCATGCTCATAGTAATTAAATACTAAAATTCGCTAACTGTCAAGCTGGTCGACCAAGACGGAGATAAAATAAGCTTTAAAGGGGCAACAATAACTATCAGACTTCATTTGAAGCCGCATAATGCTTCTGTGTAACGACGAACAGGAAAATCAAACGAGTTAGACCACGAATAACATTACAAAAAAAACCAGTAGTTGAAATTGTTGGGGTTCAAATTAAAAAAAATATAGTGAGATTCTTAACGTTACACGTAAAGTCAGTTATGACAATGGTATATCAAAAATTGAATATCATAGTTACTCTTCATTCTTGTCATCATACAACTGCAGTGATGAAATTAGAATACCCCTGCAACAACAGGATTTGTGTATTCTACCAAGTTGGAGTTTCATCTACAATGAAGGTGCCCAACTAAAACAGATGGAACAACATCAACAACAACTAAACTGACGAATAATAGCGTCACATTTCTCTTTGATGAGATGAGATATGAACTGAATGAACATCAACATTGAAAAAATATGTATCACTAACTGAAAACGAAAATAAAATTCTGTATAATGCTGCTTGGTCGCCAGACGAATCTGTGTCAACATCGAGTGGATACTTGAATTTTTCTATTCCGCTAAGATTTTTCGGATTTGCCGAAGACTACAAAAAAATTATTGTGAATGCTACACACGAGCTAATTTTAGTTCGGACTAGAAACGATGAAAATGCATTTTTTTTCGCCCAGTGATGATGTGCATATTAACATTTTTAAACTGCAGTGGAAAGTGTCCCATGTTACCTTAGATGGCGCTGAAAAGTTGTCAATGTTGAAAAACATTGGATCAGGACATCCTATTCAACTAAGTTTTAGAAATGGGTTTTACCAATAACAACGGATCATGTTTGGAATGTGAATACCAGAGATCAACTCGAAAAACCTAATATGTTATTTAAGCATTATAGACGAATCGAAGAAACCTGAAAGACAAAAATACTAGCAAGTTTGATGACTGATTTAACCAATATCACAGGACATTTAAACTCCGAATCGTATCCTTATCACGATATGAATATTAAGTTTGCACGTGATCGATTCGCTATTCTCTATGATATATACTGCAATTTTTAACAATCTTATTACTATGTACAACCACAACCACTACTCTCAGAAAGCAAATAAAAAATACCAGCACCTATATTAGTAATTGATTGTTCACGTCAAAACAAATCTATAAAATCTGGCTCAGTTGACATAAGGTTAGATTTCAAAACATCTGTAGATGTACCTGCCTTGATAACAGTCTGCTGCTTACTGCTTCATGATTGTGTGATAGAGTGTAGTCCTCTCTCTCTCTCTCTCTCGCTAGTTCAGTATTATATTTTGCGTCAAATACACACTATATAGTTTTATCATCATGACGATGCTGCATTTATGTCCACTTTGTGGAACTCCAATTCCTTGTGATCCTAATTGTTGCAGCAGCTCCACTCCAGCTTCTCCGCATTAAAGTTTTCAAGCATTTTATCACTACATTTGTTGTAGGAAGAGGGCAGAGAAAGTCTACTGTTGTTGTCCAAATCAACAAAGCAAAATAAATGAAATTTAAATTAAGCTACATTTTGATGTGCAAAAAAAGATTAACCTACCGTGCCTCCACCTGTTCTCCTGCTTTGATGCGATACATTTTTACAGGTTATAGATCTGATATTTTCCCAAATGTCAATGGTTTACAGCTCAACAACTCCTTTAGGGATTCTATCTCACAAGTAAGAAAACTTTTCGCTTTTGGCAAAAATTATTTTAACGAACTCGGGTATATTGATCCATTATCACTTGCGGTTAACTTTTTTAGTTCTCACGAACACTTCATGTGATGAGTAAATAAAATTTCTCAAATTGTGAGAAAACTCTGATATGAGTTTTTTCACACTTTTCAAATCTTGAAAATCACGATTGACGATTTCCAGCAAAACTAGGAAACCACAATATACAACCCTAGAATCACTTAATTTTGCTTACCATATCCTTCACATCATTTCCTTAAAAACATTGGAAATAGAAACCGCAAACCATCCAACAAAGATAATTTCTCAACATGACCTAGTCCCACACACGGCATAAACTCTTAAAACCACATTTCAATCCAACATCAAAAATCTATCATCGCATTAAATGCAAACATTTCCTTCAAAACATTCAAATTAGAAACCGCATGTCATCCAGTTCTTATCACTCTACTATATCAATCACAAACAACACGAGGCGCCGGCTAGCTACGCATATCTTCAGACATGACTTCACACTGGAAAAGATGACGTCATCGATCGCCTCTTATCATAAACCAGTTCAGTTTCTTTGTTGTTGTTCATGAAACTCCACCCGAAACTTTTTGGCTATAAAAAATTCAAACTAAAATGACCTTAAAATCCCCTACAAGCGATGACGTCATCTTTTCATCATCAAATAAGCCATGCCCAAAACGAGGACGTCATCGCTTCATCATCAGCTAAGATCTATTCACTTAATTACTCTTATTTTAATTATACTTTTATGTTTATTTACTCGTTTTGTAATTGGAGTTTACTCTGTTAGATGAGCTGATAATAAATAAATAAGCCACAGACCGGAAGTCTCACCGGAAATCGCTAACCGCAACATCAGTTAAGCCACGCCGCAGACCGGAAAAGGCAAGAAATTTGTATGATAAGCGTCCAGAAACCCCACATTCCCATTACACACGTGTCAATATAAATGTAGACTGTTCTGCGAATATTTTCATCAACTCATGGGGCAATAGTTGGAAACTGATAGAGGTAATCGACCATATACACCCACAAATATTGCTTATAAATTATTGGTTCACAAAATCATGAGTATTTTGCATGATCATGAGGTATGAACGGTTGAAATTTCTATATCAAACATATACCTACAACAGCAACAACATATTGACTGTATCATCTACGTCATGTCACGGTGGAAATACATTCAATTCATGTGGTTGAGTGTGACGACTGAAATTGATAAATACCATTGATACATATCTCAACTTAGTTTCGCCCTACGAAAGTGTGGTTTCCACATGATAAATATCAAAGGATATACGGTTATCTATATAACACTGTATGCAACTCTCGTTTGAAAAGAACTTGCGCCTAATTTGTTTCATCTGTCCGTGAAACTCCTGCATGTAAAGATACGAATGACGGTAATAACGGTGCTTGTGCTATTACTATACATTTTCTTAAAAAACGTATGCTTGCTTTTAACAGTGATCACATGCAAGCACACCTGCAAAATGGATTAAATTACTCTATACATCAATATTTATACACCTACAGGTGAACGCATCCTGTGATATCAATGCCTCTATCTTGCAGATGCAATTTTTGGCTGCACATTTTAAACCGCGAGGAACATTCTCAGTCCACTAGGCGGCACTACGTAGTGCGTAGTACGTCCACTTTCATTCGAATATATTTACCTTCAGTGAAAAACGACTGAAGAAAACTGTGATTCCATTGCTAGAAAGCAATGTGTCTTCACCTTCCATTCCTGGCACGTCGACATCAATAATCCAGGTAAAATATGGTATAGCAGTAACAATGTAAAAGTGGTGGCATTTCTTTCTCCAGAAACATCTTTTATTGCATTTACTCGTCATTACTTGGAAATAAACAGCGAAAATTTTTTTGTTTTCAAAGGAATCGGGTAATATCTACGATGATATCAGGAATGTGGGTAACGATGTGCTCTAAGGAAGCGTTGGCACGCAAGTTATACATACTTTCCCACAGTCACCTAACAAATATGAAATGTTAATCCGCAAGCGAACGGCAGACGCATCGTCAGCATTGTTCAATAGAATAATGCTAGACATAGTGTCAGCATTGACTAGAATTAAAATATTCGTTAGTTTTGACCTGCTCATTAATTTCAGAAATGGCGTTATGGCTATTGGATTCAACTATTTTTATATGTTCGTCTATGTCATGTCTGGTTGTATCGTCCATGGTGCCAAAAACCATTTTTTTGTGTTTCCAACTAAATTAATTAAATCTCTTTTACGTCTTTCTACTCGAGGTACGAGCGTTTTAATTTTGTTTCTTAAGTGCTTAAGCTCTAATAGTAGTGTATGTTTTTCATGGAAAATATCTATATTTCTTTCGAAAACTGTAACTAATTCTAGAATCTCCGAAATGTTTATATAATGTATGATGAAAACTAGTGTCTCCAATACTTGCGAGTTGGGCCATGTGAGTTAGACTATAATGACGAATGGCTTTATTTTTAAAGTTAACAGCTACCATGTATCAATGATTTGTCCCTACTTGAATTAGCATCAATAAGACATCTAAATCAAATATATGCTTTTTCGTTTAGCCCACTTTTTGACTCCCTCATATCCTGAGTGAACTAGTTTTACAATAAAGAATGTATTCATTGCATGCGCCTTAACATGGCTGTTCCTTTTTTGTTTTTCACTCGTTTCTGTTATTAGGCCTGTATAAAAATTAATAATATTATCATTTAACCAATTCTTGCCTGTAAACGTTTGAATATCATTCCTGGTTATGTTCAACTTAAATTTTGTTTTTTAAATATCATTTGCTGCTCCTTCCTTATTTACATTATCTATTAAAACTAACTGATCCTTGGTGAATTCTGGAAATTCAATCTCAACTATATTTTTATCAGGATACTTACAGAATTTCAAAGATATTTTTATGTTAGCTGGATGGACATTTTTGAGCTTAGTTTTTAAATACTTTGATTGCTGTTTGAGTCTAGCCGTCCTTTAGTTTTAACAAATCCTGTGGTTCGTGTTTCTTCGTGGTCTTCTCTTAACATATTAGCTCGTGATATATATTTTTCTTTAATTCTAATTAGATTTGATTTTACTTTTTCGTAATCTACTTTACAAAATTGTATATCATTTGGTGGGAACTTGGTTGCTGAGAATTGTAGTTCCTAACAGTTCGCTGCATTATTCTGCGGGCTAAAAACCCATGTTTTGATAAACAAAAGTTCTAAATTTTTCTGCTATTGTCTCGTGAAATCGTTCAATTGCAGACCAGTATGGCTATGAGCTTTAGCTAAATGCAGCTCTACATTTTCCGCTCTCAAAAAATCTTTCAATAATATGCCATTAAATTCATTTCCACCTATACTCTTCTTCTGTTTCCCTACTCTGGTGAAATGTGCCTCAAATTAGTCAATAGTTGTTGTATGATTGCGGTCTGGTAAATAGTACGCAGCACCGAATTTCGAAAATTTGTCTATAACAGCTAAAAATGAAAATTTCATCAATTTCATTCATTTCATATTCTATTTGAATAACTTGATTTATACTGTAAATTTAAATTAAAGTCTTAGCGGTATTTGATTATATTTGACTTCTTGACATAGATCGCACTGAATTATCACGATATTGATTAATTCGAAGAGTTTGGGATAGAAGATTTTATTTTTGATTGCGTTAAACGTTTCTTGAATGCCAGAGTGCATACTTTCCCTGATATAGACCAATGATATTTGTTTGACCGCTTCTACCTCAGTTTTTACATCTATGGGTCTTGGACTTTTTTATGCTGGTGGTCAAAAATTTCAGAATAAATACCTATTGTGCCCATTTTTATAAATGTCCTAAAAATATCCAGAAGATTCTGGAAATCATATTCAGCGATGTAAACTATTCGTTTTTATGTATTATTTCTGATTCGTGCGTTTTACTGCTGGTTAAAATTATTTGTGTCCTATACTTGTTTACTATTTCATCTTTTATAGGAATGTCGTCAAGCAGTTCTTTTTCCGCCATGATGTAGCCATGATTTCACTATCATCTTCTATGCTTAATAAGACTCCTAGATCAGAATATGAGTTTGTACTTTTGTGTGATTGGCTTGAGGTTTTATTTTCACTGGAAAGAAATCAGCGACTTTGTTTTCGTGCTCTTTTAAGTACTCAATTCTAAATTGGTACTCTCCTAACTTTGGTGTCTAGGTGATAGGTCTTTACCTGTATATTTGGCCTGCAAATATTTGATTGACTGATGATTTGTATATATGATAAATTTGGTGCCATTAAGATATGGTCGGAAATAATTCACCGACCACATAATGGCTAAAAATTCTTTGTCAGTTGTCGCGTAATTCCTCTCGTGTGAATTAAGCGTTCATGACGCGAAGCAGACAGGGTGGCCATCTTGAGATAAGACGGCTCCTATCGCAAAGTTGGAGGCGTCAATAGTTAGATGAAACTGCTTGTTAAAATCTGGCAATTTCAGGATTGGGGGTGAGCTTATAAGAGTCTTCAACTACTCGAAGGCTTCTATGTAATTTGGATCATTTAGGCTTATTTTCGTATCCTTTTCCAGGTACTTAGTTGTTGGTTGTGCCACTTTGGCGTAGTCCCGTATAAATTTTCTATGAAAATTAGTTACGCCTAAAAAACTTTTGATTTCCTTTTCAGTTTTGGGTAATTGTAATTTCTTAATTATTTTTATTTTTTCTGGGTTAGGTTGCAAACCATCCGTCGTTATAATGTGCCCTAAAATAAGTATCTCTTTGTGCACAAACTTGCAGCTATCTACTTGGATTTTAAGTTTATTTTCTTCCAACACTCTAAATATTTCGTTCAGAGCTTTGACATGTTCCTGAGTTGATGTGCTATAAATCAGTATATCATATACACGCTCTGTTAATGAAATCTCTGAGAACTTCATTCATCATCCTCTGGAAAGTAGCCGAGGCATTTTGACCCCAAATGGCATGCGAACAAACTCGTATAACTCTTCAGGTGTTAGAAAAGCCGTCTTTTTACGATCTTCCTTTTTTACGAGGATTTGGCAATAGCCGTTTGCTAAATCAATAATGGAAAATTATTGGGCTTTCCGTAGTTTGTCCAGTATCGAGTCTATGTTAGGCAGCGGGAACTTATCGTCAACCGTTACTTCGTTTAATTTTGATTTGCTTTTGCGAATTATCCTCTGTTTTTCCATTTGGCTTATCTGTCCACGAACTTCTTCCTCATGCTTTGGGAGGTACCTATAAAGCTTCGAATTTATCTGAGCATCCGTAGTGGTCTTTACTTCATGTTCGTTTTGAGAGTACTAGTCAAAACACCCCCTTTTTTAAAAATTAAATTTCCAAATTGTTTTATGAGCTTCGTTATTTGACGATGTTTTTCGTCAGTAATATGATCCAATTGCAGACGTTGGATTTTTTTTTATTACCTCACTTGATAAGAAGATGGGTTGCTTATGAAGTAAAGTATTTGACCATTGAGTGTTATTGTTCCGGTTTCTAAATCAATAAGTGTGTTCAATCTATTAAGTAGATCAATGCCGATAATGAATTGGTACTTCCTATTCAATAAAGATTGGAGCTTCCAGCGTATTCTGTCTTCCGGTGGTGTTTGAAACTGGTTTGGAGCTCGCGTATACAATTCAGAATTTATAGTTTCTTTACCAATACTTGTGGTGAATTGCAAATGTTGGATTTTTATTTTATCCAAACCCTCTATTCGACCATATATTATGCTAAATGAAGAACCAGGATGAATAAGGACAACATATCTGACATTATTCATTGTCATATGGTTGATTGGTTGTTATTAGTAAGTGACGTACCTTCGAACCGGGTTTTGTATGGGTGGGAACCACTTTTTCAATCACATCTAATCAGTGGAGGTTGAGTCTTGGTGTACGTGGTTACAAGGCGTTTATATGGGGAATCAGTGCCATTTTGAGTCTGGGGTATGGTCGCGTGGTGGCGTTGATTTGTTGTTTGTAAGAGGGGTGCTAAGGTTGGTTGGTATAGGTTGTTAGGTGCTATGCGGTGATTTGTGTTGGTAGAAGGGTGTAACGGTTTGTTCAGGTGTGTGGCGGTGATTTGGTTGTGTTGTGAGGGGTTACCGAGCGTGGTTGGTAGAAGGGTGTAGAGGTTTGTTCAGGTGTGTCGCGGTGATTTGTGCTTTGTTGTGAGGGATTGCTGAGCGTGGTTGGTAGAAGGGTGTAGAGGTTTGTTCAGGTGTGCCGCCGTGATTTATGTGATGTGTGCACGTAGCTACATTAAGAGTGTTATTTACGAGGCGTTGAACGATGTTGTGGGTCCAGTTGGTTGGTTGTTAGGGGTGTAGGGTGTGTTAGAAAGGAGAACATATTGAGTTTTTGTAAAATGGATTACCAGGGCGTCATGAAAGGCTGACGGCAAAATATTCATGAAATGCCGTGTGCGCAAATTTTTCTTCCTATTTTAATGCAATTGTACCTTCTGGCCACGTTGAATATATGAAGCGTGTGTTCAAGACAACGAATGATTGGGACAAGGTAAAGCCTTGCACGCACATTTTCTGGGGCACTGTATCAAAATTAGCTTAATGTAATAGGAACCCAATGATCTGATAAGATCCTCATCGAGTCGCTTGAGTTCCAAATTTTCAAATACGCCTGTCTGATCTGTAGCTACAGTCAAGATGGTATGATATTTATACGTAATTCCTTTCGAGTGAAGTTTGTTCTGTGATGTGAACCCAGTCAGCGATACTTTCTTAAAGAAGGTCAAGTGACCTTCTGAGAAGTATTCAACATTTACAAGACAATGTGCCATGACTTCTGCTGTGTACTAGAGTAAATACTATCCAAATCTGAATGTTACTGCGATATATATATATATAGCTCTTTTAAAAGCTTGTAAATACATTCCGATTTTCGTCAATTTCAAGCCTTCCATCATATTCCGCGTAAATGATACAGGTGACGCTTTTCTTTAAAGCATCTCTGAATCTTCCCTCGATCCTTACCACACCTTGATTTAACAAACTAGCGCATCCCCAATCGTATGAGCTGTCTGCTGTTAAATCAAAAGCTAGCAGAATTTCTTGGATATCTGATGACCTTTATCAAAATAATTGATTCCGATCCACTTGAACAGAGAAAGATATCCTCTAGTGCTAACTGGTTTTTCGTGCGAATAATCAAGCTCTAGAGGAATGTTTGGTACTTGAACACCATTTACTGATAGATTGAAGTTGGTAATTTTGTTATGCTTAAAGTTGAATGGATTCTTTGTGCGCTTTCCGGTGTAGGAGTCATTATCCACCATACCAAAAACTAGCAAATTCGGTAATTGTCCTATCACTACATTATCAAGAGATAGAGTATAGGTGTTGGTGGGTAAAGTGTAGGTTTTTACTTCCATCCGCTTGTACGGATATACAGCATTCGATCGTTGGAGTACAGTTTCATGTGCTAATAATATACTGGGATTGACAGTGACGTGATTCATGAACATTGTCGCTTCTAGAATTTTTACATGTGGATTAAAGTCATCTTCTTTCGAGTACAAATAAAATTCCGGGTTTCCCAATGAAAGTGTTAAACGGAAGTCCACTCCATTCATTAACAGTTTATCCTGATTCAACATGTCACTATGAATTATGCCCATCAGTTCAACGACGTTACTCTTTTCAACCATTGCAGTCATTTTAAGATAGCCCTCATTTAACTCAGTAGGAGCACCGCCAGGTCTTGAGCCTTCAATCATCTCCATCTCATTCTGATCTAAATAGCAACCGGCTGATTCGAAATGAGTTGATGCAGCGTCTTTACCATAGTTCAGTAAATTTTCAATATAGGCGCGATAGTGTTAATTGTTGTCTGTCTGAGCTATATGCTTACCATTCAATTGTACAGTGCATTGCCTAAAAAGTGAACGCATGAGGTTGTTTGCTACACCAACGCGGTCAGCTTGAAATTCACCCCTATTAGCTTTCTTAAGTTTCTCCTTTCCCGTGAAAAGTTCTTCCTTGCCATTTTTAAATTTAATCAGCTGCACTTTAAGGCGTAAGTAAATGCTGGATAAGTCACGATATGTATCTCCATGGCCGAGTGAGACAAATTCCAACACAGAAGAATTGTCCAATGATGCAATAGGTTTGTAAGCAACCTCTTCGGTCTTCAGAATACTGTTTTGAATTGGTGGTGAGGTAAAAATATCCAATTCAGACTTCATACATTCTTTCTGCATCATGATGGTATTATCTACTTGTCAAATATATCCAATGTACGCTTTCTTAATTGACTTCGTCTTTTTATAGTTTTCTTAGCTCTGCTCGATGATAGCTTTCTCATTTTTCTCCCTTTTTTTACGGTTAGGCACCGATTTCAGCTGCTTGCTTGTGTAAGGGTTAGCTCGTTTTATAGGTTATCTCCTACCTCTACCTTCCATTTTATCGAAGATTTTATTTATACCTTTTTGGGCCAATTCGTGTACTGCAGATTTTCCATGTACTTTTAGTACCTGCTCCAGTGGTCTGCTTCCTGCCTCTTTTAAAATAGACTTTCCTGTTTCGCCGACTTGTTTGCCTATAGCTTTTGCTCCACGTAGAAATAATGGTTGGAGATAGCGAACCAATCCACTGAAAAAACTACCAACCCCCTTTCCTCGCTGGTAAATAAGTGGCGATCGATACAATTCTCCAATGTCAGATAATTTTCCCTCACTCTGGCCAAGGTAGTAACGTGCGTAGTGTGAATTCATCTCATTAACATAGAGGCGTGTTAAATCCCGTATCAAAACTATGTTGTTATTTCGAAATTGCGAATATTTATAGATTCTTACCTTCGTCTGAAATGAAGCATGATGAAAGTTGGAGTGAAGCTAGATTCAAAGTTGACTAGCTCGCCATGATGGTCTGTAATTTTGATTGAGATACTTTCAATAAAAGTTTTCTCCAGTGGACAGTACTCCACATGATCGAATCTGAAAATGCCATCAAAACTTTCCAGCGGGATTGCTCGCAGATTTCTTACCAGTGTATTTCCAGTTATTCTGGGTTTAATAATATCCGTATAAATATATATCAAATTGTTTCCTTCACAATCATCGATAGCTTTGGAGGGCGTGTCACAATGTGTCCGGTTTTCAAGTACAGACAATGATTTTTCTAGCTGACTTATACTGTCAGCATTATTGATTTATCAAACGACTCTTTTATTACTGCATCGATTGTTTTGGGGTCGCGTTTCTCAACGGGTGTCTTCAGGAATGCGTCGATGAATAAGCCAGCAATATCATCGGTTTTATCCACTTCTATTGGAACTGGTGTTGTAGCATTTGAACCATCGGCTGTTTTGTAGGGCATGTTAATGATGGTGTGAAAATCAATTTTAACCCACTCATCGGGTAATATTTCAGTGCCGGACTCTTTAGCGGTGCGGGATATAGATCCTCGGATTGCTGAGGCAATTTTTTTAAACACCTACTTTCGTAATGGAGATGTTCGTAATTGAGATGTTGTGATCCTTGATGACTTTCCTTTATCAAGTAGCTCTTCGTCATTAAATTCAATTCCGCTTAGTAACAAGGCTATGAAATCTGTTATGTTAATCGATGACGGTATAGGCAGCGCTACATTAAGCTCACGCCATAATCTTTCAGATGAAATGTATGGGTGGTCGGTTGAATACCGCTTCTTTATCCCATTTCTTCCTTAAACTATTTGACGGATAAATATATTGATCAACCATCTGTAATAATTCATTGTGGTTTCGTTTGTTTCTTTGTATCTGTCCAATTATGTAGTCTATAGGCGCTCGGAATGATTCAAATTTTGCATGTGACTTTAAATAAACTTTCTCAGCAATCTTACCGGACTGATAAATATGTATGCAAAAATCTCTTTCTTCTTTAATACTTCTTTTGTCGGAGATTACCTTTCCAACTCTATCTTCTTCAATACGATCGTACATTATTTATTTAATTTTGGCTAGGTAATAGTTATAATAGGTAGGTCTAATTGCTAAAAAATGACGAAAGAAATGAAGGAAAGTTCATATCATTTTCCTTGTAACATAACTTTCGCAAATCATTAGCATACCATCTAAAACGAACATGCTGCTTTCCCAATTCAACAACTTTAGCGATTATTGTTTTTTGGATCTTTTTGAACTGGTAAAGATTGTGGTGCTTCGGTAACGCTTTTATCTTCAGATGGTATAGAAGGTTTAGAAATTCTACGGCTACCTGATTCGCTCTCCTCTTTTTTACGTTTTGGTAGAGCGATCTCCGTTATTCTGACATAGCAATTGCCAGTAAACTTACACACACTCGGTAATATATTTTCGAAAGATGATAGCATATTATCAGGGTAAATGCCTAAGGAACTGTTGCACAAAAGACACACGTAGAACTCGTCATCTATTATGTTTATAGGCATTTTTAAAATTCTGTCCCAATTCACGTTTTTAACTCTGGAACTAGGCTCGGTCTTCAATCTTAATCGCTCACTTTGCCGAGCAGACTTTCTTATGGGAATGTCAGTCTCAAATTGATCATGGTTTAGACAAGAGGGTCTTAATATAGATTGCTTGTCAGACTTTCGACCTACTTCATCGAAATCCGACGCTACAGCATCTCTATCATCTACTGCATCTAAATCAGTGAAAACGTCATCCAGTTCATCCACACTCATATCCGCTGGAATTGTATACTGCGTTATACCATCTTCGTCGGTTATTATCTTGTAGTCTTTGCTGGTTCCTTCAAATGAATCAGCCACACTTTTCCTTATTTTGGAAGCAGGTTTAAGACTTTTTGCTATTCCACTTGCTGATAACCGTCGCTCGAAAGCAGCAGGCAATTCTTCCTTCATTGGTGTTATTTCGTTTATCGACTCAAATATCTCCTCCGGTCGTGGAGGCGAAGTGTGTGTGGGTATTTCGTTTTTAAATAGGAACCTCGTCTGTGTGCTGTTTTCACGCAAATTCTTATATTTCTGACTATCCGTGCGATTTTTTGATGAAAGATTTTCAACTTTCGTCTCCATAAATGATTTTTTTCTTCGTCTTGCATTTAAAAATTGTATTAGCACATTCCGGTACTGATACCATTTTGCTTCGTCATTTTGGCGCTTATTGTTCAGTATCTTACTCATGGTTTTGTCAAACAGTGTCTGTGTACTAGCGCTCTCAACTGTATCCTTTAAACGTTCATATTACCCCTTCCGGGGGTAATAGAAGCATTTTATTAAGACCGCTATTTCTATGCATATTTTTCTATTAAAGACCCTATCACACTTGAAAGAACACTTCCTAGCAATACGGGTAAGAATCCGCCTTGTTGAATTAACACTTTACGTTGGCGTGGAATGGATCGTTTAGCCTCCGCTAGCTTACGCCTACTCTTTTTATATTTACAAAGCCGGGAGAATATTTATCCTCTAGGCAAATGATTTCCTTTCAGTATATTGTGTGTGATTTCGCATAGAGTTTTAATTACTTCGGGATCGGTGGTTTTCAGTATAGCCTTTCTTAAACACGGGCTAGCTTTTTTGAGAACGTATAGCATATGCTTGTTGTCCTTTAATCGTCTCATTCGTGACACCATTGTCTTCTTTCAAACTTACTGGGGAGCAATAACACGTTGTAAATGTTGTATTAAATATGTCGGTGCGAAAACGTAAGGTGTCATTTATATCCTGTGTTAGGTCTATTAGCAAATAGCTGTGAGGTTGTTGAGTTATTTCTTTGTATATTTTCATAAGCTCCGGACTGTTTTCAGGGTATATCTGTTTAGCGAGATGATGAAATTGACTCTTGTCTCGTGGTTTCTTGAAGCATACTAAATACTTACAGTTTAGCGAAATATCTCGGCAAAATTTTCCTCGATGGAAAACATTCTGAGTCACCAGAACGACAGACAGGTTATGATGATGCGATCCTTTCGTAAACAACTTGCATACTTGTCTTGAAAAAGCATTTAACATCATATCGCCCAGTACAATTAGGATTGGTTGATTCGTGCTATTTGGAAATTCCTCAGGAATAGAGTTCAAATATTCGATATTTTCAAATGGCGCTTGCCGTGGTATAGCGCTCTGTTCAGCGTTACACCAAATAATTTTCTTCACTGATGGTTGAATCATTGCATTGTTTCTAAGAAGATTTTCTATAAATGTCGTCTTCCCGCAGTCTGACGGGCCTGCCACCATCATTGTAAAAGGGTGTTTAAAGTGCAGCATCTTTTTGTGTTCGGAAAAGAAGAACTTCTTATAAAAGCCATTACAAAACTTTTATTTATACATTTTTCAAGATGAGTAGAAGGACAATTGCTAATGAACTCCATAGAACTGCTCGAAAAAAACTTTAAACGTCGACGTGTTGTTATAAGGGGTATTGATGATCTTTGGCAGGCAGATCTGGTTGATATGAGTGCGTATGCATTTGAAAATTGCGGTTATAAATTTCTATTGAAAAGAATTGATAGATTTTCCAAGTACGCTTGGGCTCTCCCCGTTAAAAGTAAAAATTCCAATGATGTGGCTAAGACTATGGAATCAGTTCTCAAACAGAGGCGTATACCCCGAAATCTACAAACCGATGATGGAAAAGAATTTTTCAATAAAACATTTCATCGGATAATGAAAAACTATGAAACAAGCCGCGAGGTGCGACCCTTGAGGTCCACACGGACAACTTCCCAGTAATATTTACAGAAATATTAAAAATATTAGACACAATAATAATTATGGAAATAATACTAATTTTAATGATAAAAATATACTTCTCATCAAAGTTATTGGAATGACTTAATATTAATCGTAAAAGTAAGTAAAATATATGTATTACAAATGATGAAGGAAGTAACTGAAATCTTACGAATACTAAAGAACAAAACTCCTTAAAACTACAGTTTTTTATTTGATGAAGGCTCTTCAAAGCATATCATTTTAAAAAGTGTTGACAACAAAACATTTTACCATTCAAAACGTTGATTATCACAATTGCAAATTTGATTCGATTTGTATTGGTTTTCAAAATTTAAGCAGTTTTTTTATTAAAGTTAAAACACGGCTCTGTGAGGACTATTAAAAATCTCCGCAAATTATGCAAATAATAATAAACTTTGATTGACTTTACAACAATGTCTATAGAATAAGAGATTTAAGGTATGAAAATTCGTATGAACCCTTTTTCCATCGTGACTTTGAATGATATTTTTTATTTTTATTTCAATTTCATTTGAAATCATGAGAACATATTTTGCTAGTCTCTACAGAAATTGATAAAAGTTTATAAATGTTACAAACATTTATTATTACGATGTTATTTTATTAATAATTAATTAATTAATTTATGAAAAAAACACTAATTTTCAATATTTTTTTATTAAATGTAAAAAATGGCTACAGAGATTTTTTCTTAAATTTAAAAACATCAATAAAATGTTAATACGCGTTGATTGACTTTTTAATGATACAAAGATTATATTTGGTTCTCGAGATATAATGATTGACATAAATGACCATGAAGAACATGATGACTTTTAATGATTTTTTATTTTTAATTTAATTTTTTTTTGTAATCATGAAAAAAAGTTTTGGTAGTTTTTTCACAAAAAATGTTTGGAGTATATAAATTTTATAAACAATAATTACTGCGACTTGAAAATAAAGTTAAAAATTTGATGTTTTTGAAAAAAACTCCAATTTTTTGCACTTTTTTAAAAACATTAAAAAACGGGTCCAACGAATTTTTTTAAAAATTTGATAGAGTCACGAAAATATTGTTACGCGTCGATTGACACCTTGATGAAGCAAATCGTACGTTTGGTTCGTAATATATAGCGGATAACATGGTTGACCTTCAAGGGGTGAAAACAGCAAACCCCACCGACCGAAGTGTCCCAAAAACTAATCAGCTCTTGAGATTGCAAAGACGCTTCGATTGAGACCTTAACGAAGTCGATACAACTTTGTTTACGTGAGTTGTGCTCGTAGAAAAACTGTCCGCGAACGCACGTACGTACATACACACACACTTGCATACTTCTTTCTAAAAACACTTAAAATATACTCGTAAAACCTCAAAACGTAAAGATATGTTGAAAATTTCAATTTCGATTTTCGAGGCGATTACAAGAACTTCCCATATTCTGGGAAGTTAATAAACCATTATTCTACATTCAGCGCGTTAAAAGCTTCATTTGTCGAGAGATTCAACCGAACTCTGAAGGGCATCATGTGGAAAGAATTCAGTATGAATGTGAATTATCATTGGATTAGCATTATAGAGAAGTTGACGGACAAGTACAACAAAACAAAACATCGCATAATCAAGATGCGTCCCATAGATGTTAACGTAACAAATGAAGTACATCTACTTGCAACTGTTTATAAGAAAGTTAAGGTAGTGTCAAAGCGTAAATTTAAAATTGGAAATCATGTGCGAATAAGTAAGTACAAGCATTTGTTTGAAAAGGGCTACACACCGAACTTGTCAACTGAAATATTCACTATAAGGGAAGTGAGAAAAACACAACCACGGACATACTTTTTGGAAGATTATCAAGGTAACATCATACAATGTGGTTTCTATGAAACAGAATTATTAAAGGTGAAATATCCCGATGTTTACCTTGTTGAGAAGATTTTGAAAAGGGTTGAAAATCGAGCTTTCGTAAAATGGCTAGGTTTTCCTTCGGCACATAATTCATGGGTATATATAAAAGACGTAATGTGAATGCATTCCAGGATCCTAGCACAACTCGCTGAAATTGCAAAACACT
This sequence comes from Oxycera nigricornis, assembly GCA_963942545.1. Taxonomy (NCBI): domain Eukaryota; kingdom Metazoa; phylum Arthropoda; class Insecta; order Diptera; family Stratiomyidae; genus Oxycera; species Oxycera nigricornis. The sequence goes on along the minus strand of OZ012661.1, from coordinate 62,071,307 downwards.
TTAGATTCGCAGACAGTGTTCACATGAGGTATATGATAGCCTGGAGCTATGCGTATCGCATTAGTCGTAAAGACGAGTGGGAAATGCATGCTCGTGATAGGTTTAGATTTAAACATCGCATTTCACAACTACATGAAATTATAAAACCCGTTCTCTCTTACAAATTCAGGGAAAGCATTTTCAATGAGAGATTTTCACATATTGTATAGTTCAAAACCTCTCATTGAAAACATTGTCAGTTTACAAACAAACTTTGCGTGAACAAGATGACTACTGCTGTGGAACTACGCAAATATGACGACTTTGTTGCGGAATACATGGATGTACTTCTGGATGAACATCGTGGGAGGCTGCTAAGTGATATCAAAACATTAAAGTTATACTCAAAGATCCCGTCTATACACATCAATTCACGGAATACACTACAATTCCTGTCCATGGTTTTATGACAATGCCGAATCCAGACCGGATACATATGAGTGTTGTGATGTTGAAAAAGCCTCCAACAGAATACGGAAGTTAATGTGTTTTTATTACAGATTAGGAAATGTTAAGTTTTGAAATTATATAAGTGACATTTTAACACAATGTTAAATTACATTCGAAATCAGTCTTTTATTTCTTCATACAGTTGTGATATGGAAAAAAATGAATTGGAAATAAAAACAATGTTGTATGACCAAAAATGTTTTTTATTCATCGTTGCTGAGCAAATTTTATTTTGAAATAACCACCCCTTGTGTCGTCTTTATCCTCAAATATGAGATTGTAATTTGTGATCTCGTTCAGCTCCTCAACCTGAAGTTGTTTTGTTATTTTTTCCGAGAATCTTGGCGGAAGAAAACAGTAGGTCCCGTCCACCAAATGTACAGTGATGCGTGCTCCATACTGCGTGGTTATCAATCGAAAACATTTAATTCTGTATTTTTTACTTACGTCCAATGTAGCAAGTGCAACATGTTGATCAGGGGTTGCAGATGTTGTCTAAAAGTGCCACGGCTTTCTGAAAGGAAAAATTGATAGTAAACCTCAGCCATCAAACTTAGTTGTATTGCCTACCATTTTCAAAGTTATTTATATATTCGCACTGAAACAATTTGAAAACGTAAGATGGGGAACCCTTAGCTAGTTTACAACAGCTGAAAAGAAGACCTTTATCGGGCTGCAAGTTACAAAATTGGTTTTTATCAGTAACAGGATAGTAAAAATTAATTATGAATAATATATATATAAATAATTTGCTCACCAACTCTTACTGTTGTTAGTATCCTCAGATATTCCACAGCGCCAAATTCCTGGCAGTATGTACGCTAGAAATTTCAATTATGACTTAACTGTGTATCCTTCCTGTAATTTATACCATTTGACCCCGGTGATCATAGCTTGGTCACATTCATTCCCACTGAACTCATTCACGACAACCCTCTTACAACTTTAATCAAAACACACGCACCACAATTGACAATTTACAAATTGCAAGCATATGCATGTAGTCTGTGCTACCGGCCGTGTTAACCAAACGTCATTTTCTCATGAAGCTAATTAATTCACATGGCAAATTAAGCCATACCACTTAATTACTACTTTTCGCAATATAGTGTAAAATATGTACAACACAACCCCTCATCAAGAATGCGGAAGCGTTATTTTAATGATATTCACCCTCAAATCTACAGTTCCCCAGCAAACAACAAGAAAAAAACGATTAACCTGCCGTTAAGTACAACACATAACCTGCCGTACTTGATCATTCATGATACATCTCTACACGAAAGAAGCACCTGTTGACGGTAACCCTTGAGGAAATACTTTTAATTACAATAAACACGTATTGGCCTCATACAGGTTGATCGTCCTCCTTACCATCATTCGTTTGCCTTCAAAAAAGACTTGAGATATTTTAACCTCCTGAATTAATGAACTCCTGGTAGACTGTCTCGCAGGATTAAGAAACTTAATACTTTTAACTATGTACTACAATACCTCTGTGCGATCATGTGTATTTAAACACATCTCAACGTACATGTGTATGAAGTTAATTGGATACTTTTCGTAATGCATTGAGGTTAGTATCAGAATTCAGCATGGATGGCAATTACCATTAAAATTGCTGCCTGTTTCTTTTCACCCATCATTCGGCTTGCCTTTGGAACAAATAACGTACAGTAACACGGCGTATTGAAGATCGTTGGGTTCGTAATACATTAAGCTAATTTTGATACAGTGCCCCAGAAAATGTGCGAGCAAGGCTTTACCCAGTCCCCATCATTCGGCTTGCCTTTGGCACAAATAACGTACAGTAACACGGGGTATTGAAGATCATTGGGTTCGTAATACATTAAGCTAATTTTGATACTGTGCCCCAGAAAATGTGCGTGCAAGGCTTTACCCTGTCCCTATCATTCGTTGTCTTGAACAGACGCTAAATATATTCACCGTGGCCAGAAGATACAATTGCATTAATGTAGGAAGAAAAATTTGCGCACACGGCATTTCATGAATATTTTGCCGTCAGCCTTTCATGACGGCCTGGTGATCCATTTCAGAAAAATTCCATAGATTTTCCTTTCTAACACACCCTACACCCCTAGCAACCAACCGACTGGGCCCACAACATCGCTCAACGCCTCGCAAATAACACTCTTAATGTATCTACATGCACACATCTGTTCGCCATGCAAATCTAACAACACAAATCACCGCGACACACCTGAACAAACCTCTACACCCTTCTACCAACCACGCTCGGTAACCCCTCACAACACAACACAAATCACCGCAACACACCTGAACAAACCTCTACACCCTTCTACCAACCACGCTCAGCAACCCCTCACAACACAACACAAATCACCGCCACACACCTGAACAAACCTCTACACCCTTCTACCAACCACGCTCAGCAACCCCTCACCAGACAACACAAATCACCACTACACACCTGAACAAACCTCTGCATTTTTCTACCAACACAAATCACCGCATACCACCTGGCAACCCCTACCAACCAACCAACCGCAACACCCCTCTTACAAACAACAAATCACCGCCACCACGCGACCGTCCCCAGACTCAAAATGGCACTGATTCCCCATCTAAACGCCTTGTAACCACGTACACCAAGATCCAATCTCCACTGATTGGATGTGATTGAAAAAGTGGTTCCCACCCATACAAAACCCGGTTCGAAGGTACGTCACTTACTACTGTTGTAGTGGCAGCCTCTTTAATCCAAAGATGGCTCACTTAGGCCACTATAGGCCCCTTGTGATACCACAAAACATTGAGACGGCACTAGAACCTACAGGATAAAGAGAAACATTTAGATTCTCGTATGAAGTTGGCTATGCAGCTAATATTTAAATTAGCTACTTCCGTGAGGTTGTCCAGGAAAAGTGAGCCTAAAGTTTGCAAGCGTTTTCTGGATAATGCTTGGCATTCACAAAGAAAGTGGTGGATTGTTTCTTCCTCGTCTTCCGATCTGCAACTTCAGCAGAAATCGTTGAAAGGAACACCCAATCTTTCTCCGTGTCTGCCAATCAGACAGTGTCCCGTCAATACGGATACGATAAAACTCAAGGTTTTGCGGCTCGTGTTAAGAAGCCGCTTGGTGCGTTTCAAGTAGGCTGGTTGCAGCCTCCATGTAGTATTGCTTGAATCCTTTATGGAAGGTAGAGGTTGGCCGACTTGGGTATAAGTGTATACTCTTGGAGATCAGGGTCACCTCGTGCTAGGGCATCTGCTTCACAATTTCCCGGTATATCACTATGCCCCGGTACCCAGCAAAGAATCACTTCACAATGCAGCGATTTCATGTTTAGTTGTGAGTGGCATTCCATTGCAATCTTGGATGAGGTATGCACGGTGAATAGTGATTGGATAGCAACTTGACTGTCAGAAAAGATGTTTTCTTCTTTCTTATGGAAATTTTTTGATTTCTCAGCCAGTCTATTGCCTTGTAAATCGCAATGACCTCTGCTTGAAAGACTGGTAAGGGTAGTCTCAGGCTTACCTGTTCTGAGAAAACGCCACAGCCAACTCTTCCATCCATTTTTGCTCCATCAGTGTAGATGTCGATCGATTCCTGTAGCTCACTTCTTTCTATGGTCCAGTCATCCCTACTCGGGATGATTGACTTGAAACCATGGTGAAAACAAGGAATCGGAGAAGCGAGTTCTTGTTTCCTTTGCGTTGGTCCATCATTCCGTAGTATTATGGAGTGGCCATTGTTCCCCTCATGCCAGAGACGTAAAGCATTCAACCGAACCGAAGAGCACTTGCCTGCTGTCTCGTTAGTAGCTTAGTCGGGAGCCAATTTAATAGCATAAACAATACCCCGGTAATTGCAAAGCTGAAATTTTTCTGATCTTGTATAGCAAGTTTACATTCGATAACTTTGCCATAGCTGCACACCAAATAACTGCGCCATTCTGAAGGATCGTTTTCACTATCGCCGTACAGAGCCATGATACAGTTTTGGGTTTGAATCCCCACCTTTTCCCAATATCTCGTTTGCAGCAGTAGATTGCGCACGCCACTTTGCGTGCTCTTTCTGCTGTGTTTGCTTTCCACACGAGTTTGAAGTGCAGAATTAGACCTAAGTATTTAACCTGATGAAATGTATTGAGGCTTGTATGAGTGGGACAAATCGTGAAATTTCGTACCTTCGCGTGTAGAACACAAACTCCGTTTTCTGTGGATTAATTTTCAGACCACACTTTTTGCTCCATTTGGTAAGAGTACCTAGAGCAAAGTTTAATCTTTCAGATAGGGTGTTAACTCAATTTGCCGAATATTGTTATTGCAACATCATCGCCATAGGCTACGACTTTGCGGCCAGTCGCTTCTATTTTTGACAGGAGTTTGTCCACCACTAAGTTCCATAGAATGGGGGAAAGCACCCCACCTTTTGGGGTGCCTCTGCAAGTCCTCCTTCTTTTGGTGCTGTTTTCAAGTGGGCGGTTGATGTTCCTGCTGCTTAGCAGTTGTCCGATAACCCTATCAGGTTGTCCTCGACATTGTTTTCTTCGAGTGCTCTCCCAATAGCCTTATGGCTAACATTATTGAAAGCCCCTTCGAAGGGTAGAAAAATCGCTTGCGTATATCCTTTGACGCTTAGCGATTTTTCAATGTAACTGGTGAGCAAGTGAAGAGCTGTTTCAACCGATCGCCTTTTTTTTGTATGCGTGCTGCGCATTGAGTGGGGTTCAGGGCAACTTTCAGATGGATCTTTATCAGTCGTTCCAGAGTTTTCAGCAGAAAAGAGGTGAGGCTGAAAGGTCTATAGTCATTAAGTGAAGCGTGCAATGTCTTGCCTGCTTTGGGTTTGAAGACTATTTTAGCTTCTTCCCACCGCTTTGGAATGTAAGCCATCTGTAGACATGCTTTAAAGATGGCTTTTAGCCATGAAAACGCTATATTGGTTCCCTGCTTGATCTCAACAGGTGAGATATTGTCCATGACAGGGGATTTAAAGGGTTGAAATAAGCTGATTGTTCAGTTTAGAAACCTGTCATTTACAGGCACATTGGTTGACTGACAGCCCGGGAGCGTATGTGAATCTGTTTTGTCAGCCACATCCTCACTACCCGGGAAGTGCGTGTCTACGAGAACGGCCAATGTCTCGGAGCTGGATTTCTTCCAGACCCCATTTGCTTTTTCGACAGACCCTAAAAACGACGACTGACACCCTTGGAGTTTTCTATTTCTGCACAGAAACTTCTCCAAGAAGTGCGTTTAGCCTTTCTGAGGGAGCATTTAAATTCCTTCAGTTTGAGTTTATAGGAAGACCAGCCAATGTATTCTTTAGCACGGTTAGATGACTTGCTACATTTCTTCTGCAGCTCCGCAATGTGACTGTTCCACCATGGGGGCTTATATTTCCTCTAGGCTTCGTTGGACTACATACAGATCTTGCTGTTTCATTGAAGGCCAATGTAAGGGTCCCAATGGCTTTCTCAAGACCACATATGTCTTGAATTTTTGGCGGTCCACCTTCAAGTGCAGACTCGAATACTGATTGGTATTTGACCCAATCCATCCTACTTTTGTTAATGAAGGTTGTATTTAAAGGAGGGTCAAAAAACCCATCGAACATTAAGTATGGATGGTTGGAGAACGAGCACTCATGTGATACATTCCATCCCTTGTTAGCCTTATACAAATGCTCGTTCGTTGAAGTGATATCCAGAATCTCTCTACGGCTTCCCGTAATGAAAGTAAGATCCTCGACTTTGTTAACTAGGGATAGTCATCTAATAAAATGAATTCGTATCGGTGCTAGCTCAACTACGATGATGGGCATTGACGTTCGCTCCGACTATCATAGGGATGGCTCTTTCAGTGGCTTTTCTGGTAATCCTCTGCAGGCTGGTAGGAGCTGGCAGAACGTGCTGTTCTATATAGCAGAAGACAGCCCAAATGGGTATGGGCTGCCTTTCCACTCCTATGGCAACGGTGTCCTAGTAACTCAAATCATGCAAGGTTAAAAACTTCAAGCCTTCTTTTATGATTATGCAAGTTTACCTGTTGTATTGAGGGATACTGTCTTGTTCATGTTCATGTTAAGTCCGCGAAACCGATTTTCCAGTATTAGCTCCCCTCTTTTTTGGGACAGGTGGAGGAGCAGTGCAGCAGTTGCCATCTTAGAGTGATGGGGGTTTATTTGAAGAAACTTTAGCATCACGACACAAAGTTTTGTCCGCCTTCTCGTCAGATGAGGGCGTCCCCTCCTTCTCAACCAAGTCGAGAGATTGTAGAAAGTGCCCAGCAAACTCCACAATGGAGGTGGTGCTTCTTCCGTCATCGGAGAGAAGATCTGATTCGGAAAGGTCCGCGGGCGGGTCTGCTGAAGCTACTCCAGTCACCTCGCGCCCACTCTCTTTGCACGGTTGTCGTACTGCTTTCTCAGTACGGTCCTTGCGGTATACTCGCAGGGTGATAGCCAAGAAACCGTAGCGTATCACCCCACCATAAGACTGTAAAGGAGCTAGCGACTCCCCATTGAGATTTATAAAAGCCTCTCGATGTCCATTGCTACGCCCACCTACTTTAGCCACCTTCCAATTGTCCACCGGAAGGTCAGCATTGCTTAGCTTAATCAGCTCAACAATTTCCTCCGGTATGGATGGCTCTGCTGGTATCCATGCCCTGGACCTAGGCTGATTCGGGATGCCATCCCTGAAGACACCTTCAAGCTTTGCTCTGGTCCAGACTTCTCCCAATCTGTCGATAGCCTGCTTGTGCAGATTCGCGATTTCTATCATCTTCCAGTTTGACGGTGAGATGATTCCATCGCTGCTACTCCTGTCAATGGTAGCACATACCAGGCTGTCCCTGGCTTCGCTGAAACACCTGCCTTTAACAGGTTTGAACGTGACCAATCTTGGTCCTATGAATCATGGGAAGTTGTTCCGAGGTAGTTTTTTAAAAAACTCTTTGGAATTATTAGATTAAATATTACAACTTTCATACGTTGTCTCAGATTTTTGGGTTTTATTACTTTCATATATTTCAGTATTATCAACTTCCATAGCTTCAAACGCACGATTTCTATATTGATTAGAGTTTGATCTAACCTGATTTGATCTATAATTTCCTCCCTTGTGTTGGACTGAATCATTATTTCGATAGTTTTGATAATAATAAACGTTGGTGCTACAATGATAGTTATCTGCCTTGCCCTGAAACGAACCTTCTGTTGTTATTGTAATTGTTGAAATTATAATTTTGATATTAATTATTTGCGAACTGATGAGGTTCACACTGCACGTGACGACTACTTTCACTAAATTAACGATTACTGTTTGTATATTTATTAAACTTAGGAGGATTTCTTCTTGGCCTTATGTTACGTTTTTGGTATTCGTCTCTTATACATGCGTCTACGTATCTTCGTTTATGCATTATTTCAATTATGTCGTCAATGTTAGTTTTATCGAATGTCATCGAGCCAAACGCCTTCACAGGCACTGATTCTACATTACTTTAGTCAAACTAGTCTTCTTCTTCATAATACACTAAAACATTGTCTATTTGCATTTTCAACATTATTTTCCTTGATACTATTGATGCGTTGTTATATCCATCGGCTCGATTTCTGGTTTAAATCGTAGCTCCAGCTCCGCCTTGATGCAATGCCAGTTGTCCACTTCGTGGAGGTTGATAATGCATTTCTTCGCTTCTCCCACGATATTCTCATAGAAAATCATTCGGGTCGCCTTCCTTTTGATTGTGTCATCATGGATGCTGTTGAGATAGTACTCGACACTAGCGATTAAGGAGTTGATGATCGTCTCTCCTGTACCCGAAAAACTGTTCATGTATTGCAGGTGTTTTAGCTCCTGCATATTCCCTCGTTCTCTATGACTGTTTTCTAGCTTTTGATTTGGCCGAATCTGCTGGATCAACTCCATTTTCTCTTCCAGCTGGGCTTCCCTTTGTTGAAGCTGTCTTTGTAGTTCTTCTATCTCGTCTATTCCCCTTGCCAAATTTAGCAACTGTACACGCCTTGATTTTCAAACTGCCACGATTGGTTTTTATTAGCTTTTAGTTTATTTGCATGGCAAGATGCCTGGCAGCCTCAGCAGAGATTTTAATCAGCTTTTAAGGCCTCCGTTAAACTGTTTTTTTTTTAAATATAGGTTGCTGTTCCGCCCAACTTAACCTTCGCGATTCACGAAGACATTATCACGTTTATTTTCGTTATTATTTGCACTTTTAACACTTCAACCATGATTTGGATAATAAACGACTGTGACAGTGATATTCGTTGTTGCCGAACAAATAAAAAAATGATGTATGGTACCTGCTGCTGTAATTGTTCACCGCTCTGTGAATTTTTTGGACTATACTTGAATCTAACTTACGCATTGCTACTAACTTTTCCTGTAATTCTTCTCTGTGGCACCTATTTATATCGCTGTTTCCCGTGTGAGGGTTGTATGTGGTAGTTAAATGTAGCTCTACTTGCTGTTCCCTTAAGAAATCTTGTCAGTTTATGGAATTAAATTCATTTTCTCCTACTAGTTTCTTTGGCTTCCCGAATTTAGAAAAATGTTCTTCCAGTGTCCAATGCTTATTCGGTAGATGATATGCGTATACTTTCTTTGTAAGTTTGTCTATCAAAGTTAAAAATGGATGTTTTAGGAAGTAATAGACATCCATTTGAAGAATTTGGTTAACAGCCTTTGGAGTTCCACTTTTGTATTTTAATTTGATTGGTTTTTGCTCGTATTTAATTTTCAGACATGTTTTGCAATTGTTGTTAATTTTTGTGATTTCTTTCGAGAGATTTGGATAGTATATTCTATTCTTCAATTGATATTAAGTTTCTATTATTCGACTATGTAAGTGATATTTGCCTTTGTGCCTCTTCTAACGTTCGCATTTCAGTGGAAAGTAGCTTATATGAAATATATTTTCTTTTCTCGTCTAAAAAGCTCTATCAATAATTTTTGTATTATTTTATATTTATGATATGATAATTCGGTGTAAATACAGATTCTACCGGGGACAATAAATCTTCTAAATAATCCAATCCAATGGTCTCAATTTTTCGTCATATCAACATAAATTATTCTGTGATTATGTAGTGTTTCCATTTCTTGTTGTACATCACAGCTTAAAATCAGCTGAGTTCTATATTTATTATCAATAATCTCTTCTATTGGTATGTGATCTAACTGCTGTTCTTCTTGCGAATGAATCGTAGCGTCATTCGGTAAGGCGTTTACTGATTCGTTCGTCAATTGACCATTATCTTTGTTTTGAGGAATCCTGCTCAAGAAATCGGCAACCTTATTTTGTTTTCCTTTTAAATACTTAATATCAAATTTGTATTCTTGAATTTTGAGTAATCTTCGTTGGTTCCTATGACTAAACTCCTTTCCGCTGTACTTTTTGTTAAGGTATTTAATGAGTAACCGAATGATGTACCGATTACCCCATAAATATGGTTTGAAATACGTCACAGCCCATACGATGGCTAAAAATTCTTTATCAGATACTGAATAGTTTTTTCATGATCGTTCAGAGATCTTGATACTTAACAAACTGGTTCTTCGTTTTGTGTTAAGACAGTTCTTAAGGCATAGTTACCAGCATCAGTGTATAAAGTGAATGGCATTTTTTTGAAATTTGAGTATAGGATGTTTAATTATGGTCAATTTTAGCGTCTCAAAAGCTTCGCTGTATTCTGGATCGTTGGCATATATATTTTTTCCTTTTTTTTAAGTATTCGATCATGGAAGCGGCAACTTTTGCATAATCGTTAACAAATTTCCTGTTAATTCCGTAACAGCTAGAAAACCTTTTAGTTGTTTGTCTGTTTGAGGTAAAGATACATTTTATTTTATAAGTTTCTGGCTGCACACTTTCTGACGTTTAAATATGAATAAGAAACTTTGTGTTCCTCTCCATAAGAGAGCATTTAACGAATTAAATTTTAAGATTTTGTTCTGTAAGTTTATTGAAGATAAGTGTGAGAGAATTATTGTGCTCTTGTAAACTAGTTGAGAATACTAATTTGTCGTCTAAATAAACGACCCAAATTTTGTTTATTTGTTCCCGGAGTATGTCGTTCATCAGCCTTTGAAAGGTGGCTGGAACATTCTTTAAGCCAAAAGGCATTCTGAGATACTCATATGATTCACACGGAGTAACAAACGAAGTTTTTTTGGATATTGTTAGCGTGGATCTTAATTTGATGGTATCCCTGGGCTCTGCCGATTACTTGTCGTCTATAGTGATTTCATTCACTTTGCGATAATCAACGTATAGGCGAAATTTTTGCCGTCCAAAATTGTCAATTTTCTTAGCGACAACTACAATAGGAGAAGCATATCTACTATTGGATTTTTGAATAATTTCTTGCTGTTCCATTTCCAATACTTGCTTTCGGACTTCTTCTTCGTGTTTTGGAGGGAGTCGATAAAGGTTAGCATGAATAGGCTGCTCGGTACTGGTTTTTATTTCGTGGCAAATATAATCTGTCTTAGTTAGTAGATCCCCATCTTTATACGAGTGTCATCTCAAAACTAAGTTCCACTATTAAAAAATAAAATAAAAAATTGATTTAAAAGGTTTTATTTTTATAATTACATATATTAGCTATTTTTCTACATTATCGCCTTGAATTTCAATACATTTCTGGTACCGTGGTAAAAGTTTTTTCAATCCAGTGTCATACCATTCCGCCGCCAAACTGATTAGCCATGTTTGAACTTCTTATTTGAGATCATCTTCATTTCCGAAGCATCTTCCCCCGAGATGTTGCTTCAGCTGCGGGAACAGAAGAAAACCGCTTGGCGAAAGATCAGGGGGGTAAAGTGGGTGCCCGAAAACATACCATCGAAACTCTTCAAGCAGGTCTTGAGTTTGACGAGCAGAATGTGGACGACCGTTGTCGTGGAACAAAAACACTGTTTTTGTCAACTTTCCCCACCTTTTGTTTTGGATCGCCCTTCTGAATTGTTTTAACACCTCACGGTAGCGTGCAGCTGTGATCGTATTCCTTTGTGACAGGTAATCGAATAACAATATCCCCTTGGAAGCCCAAAAGACCGTCGTCAAAACTTTTCCAGCGGATTCCACTACTTTCGCCTTTTTTGGAGTTTGTTCGTCCTTTCCACACCATGATCTGTCTTTTGGATTCAGGCGTCCAGTGATGTATCCATGTTTCGTCCCCAGTTACTATTCGGTCGAATAAACCACAAACCACCATAAACCATCCTCATTCATCCTCAAAAAACTGAAGAAAACGAAGTGCATCGCCAATTCTCTGCGTTTTGTGCTGGTCTGAAAGAAGGCGTGGAACACACCATGCACACACTTTTGACAGATGCATATCGTCAGAAATGATTCTGTTTAGTGATGCACGGCTAATTTCAACATTTGGAGACAGTTAAAAAAGAATTTCGTGAAGCGTAAGGCGACGATCGGTGTCAAGGGCCCTTCGGACATTTTCGACAACGTTCGGGGCACGTGAAGTGGAGGGACGCCGCTTCGTTGTTCGTCGTGTAATGTTGTTCTTCCTTCAATAAATGATTGGCGCCAACGATTAACCATTGACCTTGACATATCGTCGTCACCGTATACATTACACAACTCGCGATGAATTTCAGTCGCACTTTTATTTTTCCCCTTTAAAAAACGAATAACACTACGTACTTCGCAATCGGCGGTACGAGTAAGTGGTAGCTCCATTGTGGCTAGCTCATAACTGGATGGACAAATGGATCATGTCAGCCGCTTAGAAATTTTACAAGGCTGCTACTATACCCGAACGAAAGTTCCCTGCGAATCCCAGACTTTTCCTGCCTAGCACGTGGAAATAAAAAAATTGTGGAACTTTCTTTTGAGATGACCCTCGAAAATAAGATGTTTGAATTTTTTAAACAGGGTTCTCACTTTGTTTTCTTATTCTGCGTTTAAAGGATCTAAATCGACATGTCTGTTGTTAGAATAAAACTCAAAACAGTCGAAATTTAAGCTTTTTTCTGTCGAATAAATGGGAATTGAACTACCATTGTTCAGAGTTAATGTTTTATTATCAAAATCAATACTTTTACATATTTTGCTCAATACATTCATACCTATGAGTTAATTGGCTGGTTTATTCCCTAAAATACGTTTATAACATTTAATTGCTCCTTTTTGATCATACTTGAACTCTTTTGGGATGCCTGTACTTATGAGATCTATAATTTCAGTTGTTACACTGTTGTTTCCTTTCTACGTTCATTTTTATTCGGTCTAATACTTTAAATTTACTACAGGCAACGCTGCTGTAGCTGACAATACTCATAGTTGAGGCAGTATCGAATAAACATGTATATTTTACTCCGTCGATAGTAAGAGTAGCAAATATTTTGTTTCCGAGGTCTAGTTTATAGAAAACGTGGGCTCAATACTTTGAACCGCTTCGTTCCTTGCACATTCAACAAGATTTGTATTAATTTGGGATATATCCATTGGTTCGGGATGCTGAAGTGCATTTCTGAATCGACCAGATAGATTAAATGTGGGTCTTTGATATTGACCTGGGCACTTGATTTGATTTGTTCTCAAATTATTACAAAAATTATTGTGCCTATACTGTCCCGAATTAATATTATCAATCCTCCGTTGACCGGAGTTAGTATAAGTTTACCTGGATTGGCCGGAATAATTGCCATTCTCATTATTGAAGCTACGGCGACTATGATCGTGGAAGTTGGAGACATTTCAATGAATATGGTCGTTTTGTAACCTGTAATTGTCACGTCTGTAATTAGTATTTTTAGTTTCTGGATTGTGTCGAATATCACTTATCATAAGGCTTTTATCTAAGTTATTGTGATCATATGTGGGATATAACATAGTTTTAATAGTATGGAGGTCGAATATACCCTTTACATCACGTGAACGATTCCCAGATACAATTTGTTTAACACGATTCACTATTAAGCTATAAAACGTATCTCTCACTCTTTCGGAATTTGATTCGTAAATTGCAAATGAATTGATATCTTTGACCAAATTTTCTACTTTAATATTCATATCAAAAACTGAACTTACTCTTAAATTACTTATTCGGTACGATATACCTTCATAGTTGATACACGGTCGGAAATGTTGGATCAGAAGTTGTTTTGCTGCTTGCCAGTCAGTTGGAAGATTATTAAGTAGGAGATCCTTTGCACTGCTGCCGGTTTTGCCGTTTTCATGACCTTCCGCAAGTCTGCTTTCAAGGATGGGTCGACCGTTTCTATATGCGTATCAATTGCGTTGATAAAATTTGCTAGTTCGTGGTTATTACCGTCGAATGTTTTGATATAGGACACTTACTTCAATCTCGCTGGGATACTTGGTGGTGGGGTGATGGTGGAGTTTACTGCAGCAAGAGCTTCTAAGGCTGTTACCAGCCTGCTGGTGTTTTCGGCATCCATCTCTTCCATGCTGGTTGTACCTCAATTTACGGATTTCATCCCGAATTTCGGTGGATTTTAATTTAAGTAGCACAAGTTGACGATGGGCCCAATTCGGTATGTCGTGCCTTTATTTTTTTCACTCTCTGTTTTCGGATTTGCTTCTTCTTCTAATAACTCAGGTTTTCACCAATTTCATTGATTGTTAGCTGTGATCAGTGGTTACAATTATTTTTTTAGAGTCGCGCCCGATTATTCAACTTGAAGGTTTTTTTCCCAGTCTCAGGAATATATTGATTGGCTGAATTTCAGACTTATAGCCTCCTTCAGTGAATAATTAAATCACGATAATTTATGAGTTGGATTATATTTTTAACACAACGGAACGCATTTTGATTTTCATTTTGATTCGTTTTCCGGATCCTGCAGTTTTAGTCAGTATTTTACCGACCGCGCCACTAAGAAAAAATCATTGTTAGTTTTTTCTAAAAAAAAAAATACAAAATATATTTCGTAATAGCTCCGATGCTGATCTTAAGTCGTGCGACTTACTTCTACTTACTACTTATTCTCTAATCTCGTCTTATATTGTCTCGGTTTGCTGACTCATCGTTCTGTACCGTGAGAGGATATTCGCGAGATTCTCAGAACTATTATGATGTTTGGGCAGCTGTGGGTGCAGCTGTGTCAACATAGTAATAAAAATGCTGACTATCGAAAGCGTTGCGATCTGGATATGTAACCTTTATACTCGAATAATATGCAGAAAATAAAAGTACAACTTTCTACGCATGTATTCAGTCAGACAGTCGCAGCAAGCATTGAGACAAAGCCAAGATTCTTCGCTATTTTGATAACCTGTTTAATATTTTCAACTCAAGCAAGTTTCGCGAGCCCAAGATTCGAAAGAGGTCATATAATGGAAATGAAGATTAATTGATACATTTAGAGTTCGTGAGACACCTAATTGAAATTATGGGAGCCTACAATGAGAGCGGTACAGATGTGACGATTAGGAGTAAACGCATAAAGGCTGTCTCGTATCCATTAATAGTTTGAAGCGGGTTTTCACACAGCTATAAACCGATAATTGTATGAATTTTCTGTTTACGAGACTCTTAACCAAAAGAGTTTGGAGCATGCTTTCAGGATTATTCGCAAAAGTGGTGAAAATAACTTACCGCCCACGCCAAACCCATTTGGCAAAAAAATCAATTTGGCAAAATCGCCATAAAATATATGAAAATCGCGAATACTGGGAATTGCGAAACTCTTCCTGAGCTAACGCTACCGGCGATTCCATTTACTATTGAAAATGAAAAACGAACAGCTACTAACAACATCACGCTTTCTGTTCTTGAGCAGGAGCCGCTGGAAATCGATGTTACTACACATGGCTCCAATGCATTCCTGCACTTTTGTGGCTATTTATCCCATCGGTTTTGTCAAACTCACTTTTGCCAGTGAAATCACGATCCAAAGAAATCAATTCCTGACACCTATATTAATTTAAGGAATTTTGAGAACTGTTTTGTAGAGTACATTCGGCAGCTCAATTTTGCATTTAAAAACAATCTTGATCATCTAAGTAACCAAGTAGGTGAAGGTGCTCCTCTTATCAATATATATTCCTTGCTATAAGGAAGTGCACAGAGAGGATATTATTTACGCATTTGTAGCGATATGTATCAAATATATTCTAAAATATTACAATCATCTACTAGATACTCCTAAAGGGCTTACTTTTTTGGGCTACTATCAACAATTAACGGATACATTTTAAGGATACATCGAGCCCTTACATATTTTTAATAACATCAAGCATACGCGTCAAACACATTCCTCTCTCCCAAATGTGTGAGGAATGAACAATCGAAGAAGGATCGCCTGTTACCCGCAACCAGCCAAGGAAGACAATTGGTGCATTTAATTTTAAAGTAAGCTGCATTATACTTTCATTCTATCATGAAAAATTGTTTTCGATACGAGTTTTAGTAGTTCAACCTTTAGATTACTAAGCTACAATTCGAGTTTGGTTTACGTTGGCTTTCGCAAGGAAGAAATCGTTTCGCGGAATGCAAAGAACCAACTAGTTCATAATACCAAAGGATTACCAACGGAATGCCCAGAACCACTGTACGTCTGAAAGGAACAGAAGGGGATTTTTTCAGTAATTGTACTATCTCCTTTGCCGTCCGTTATTCATACTACAGCCGAACACTTAAAAGATAGCTTAAGTTCCTTGCTTCGATAACATTCACTGAATCGCAAATTTTTGATTTGCCCGTCAATAAAAGCTGATAATCAGAAAATGAACGAGGAAACCAGACAAGCTCAACTTTACCGGGGTTTTTCACTAGGGTTTCACCCGACTCTTGATACCTGCACACGTTCAACAGCAAGAAGTTCTCACTGATTCTATGCTGCAGATCTAAGGAAACTCAGTACCTGCTTCGTTGCTATATATTTCTTATAAATACAATACCGAAGAAGAAACTTTATTTACTTTTCATAAAGCAACAGCAAATTTTTCACACTGTTCCAAGTTTAAGTTATACAACACGTTCCCGGTCACTTTGCGTTTCTTAGGGGAGCACTGATGATAACAAATTTGGAACGCGTTATATTACCGCACATTTCACTGCTATTTACTTAAATGTTTACGTAAGAGTTCAACATTTAACTATACGCGATTTTCCGATCGGGAATTGTTAAATGCATAATGATTTTTCTCGCTGTCAGTTCATGACTCAACGAATTAACAAAACTAGCTTCCATGTGCCTCTCTGCCTTTTGAGCACGCACCATTCACATGCAATTTTCCTGTTATGTTAATTATGCTGAGATACACGGGTATGCAATTTACCAATACTTAGGCAAAGACTGGTACTTCGGTTGTATAACATATATGTGTTAAATTTGCTGTAGTGTCCGCGCTATGTTTTTTTATGTTATGGACAATGCGGACGATGTTTCAATGGCAATATAAGGCAAATTTATTAAGACCCCATCTGAAAGATTATACGTTGCCACAGGCATTCTTACCAAGTGGGGCAAAGAGTGCTAATGATTAACCCACAGAAAACGAAGGTAGTGCTCTTCACAAGAAGGTAAAAAATTCCACGATTTATCCTATCTAAACTCGGTGAAATAAGTCTCGACCCATATCATCAGGTCTTATATTTAAGTCTAAATGTGGTATCCAACCTCGCGTGGAAGGCAAACATAACAGAAAGAGTGCGCAAAGTGGCTGCTGCAAAAGAACCTTTTGGAAAAATGTGGAGATTGAAATTGAAAATCGAATCATGGCTCTGAACGGCAATAGTGGAACCAATTCTTCTGTACGGCACAGTTACTTGGTTTCTAGCCATTGCAAAAAAATCCAACGCAAACCTGCTAAACAGGGTCAGAAGGATTGCAGCTATTGCAATCACCGGGACCTTACGCATCATCCCCACAAAGGCACTGTTTATGCTATTGAATTGGCTCCCGATGGAGCTTCTTACTTGACAGCAGGCCAAGTGATCTGCGATTAAATTAAAAGCACTACATTTCTGGCAGAAGAGAGTTATTGGTCACTCCACCATACTTTGGAGGGATGGGACAACGCCAGGAGAAGTAGACCTTGCAACTTTGATTCCTTGCTTTCATCATGGTTTCAAGTCAGTCATCCTAAGCAGGGATGACTGGACAATAGAGAGAGGTGGGATGCACGGAATCGGTTGTTATCTACACTGATGGTTTCAAAATGGATGGAAAGGTTGGCTGTGTCTCAGAACAGCTGAAACTATCCTTCCGGCTTCCAGACCACTCCAGTGTTTTTCAGGAAGAGGTCGTTGTAATATACAAGGCAGTAGACTGGCTGAGAAATCAGAAAATTTCCGGAAGAAACCCGAATATTTTCTCTGCCAGTCAAGCTGCTATCCAAGCATTATCCATCGTGTACACCTCATCCGAAATTATAATGGAATTGGTACAAAACTGAACGTGATGTCTCTTCACTGTGAAGTAATCCTATACTGGGTACCGGGGCATAGTGATGTAGTGGAAAATTGCTGGCATCAAGCTCCAGGAGTATACATTCTCACCCCAAGTCGGCCAACTTCTAGCCTCCATAAAGGTAGGTATCAAGCAACATTACAGGGTTGCTGCAAATAGGAACTAGTTATCGATAGAAACCTGCAGAACATCCAGGCAAACTCGGCACGCACTGAGCCCCAAACACACTCAGCAGCTCCTCAAAACAAGCCGTGAAAAATAAAGTTTCAACATATCCATACTGACGGGGCTGTCTTGAAAGGTTGGGTGTTCGTTTTGACAATTTCTGGCGGAGCTGCAGGTCAAAAGAAAGGGAACCATCCCACAATTTCTGTACGAATGCCCAGTTCTATCCATGCTAACTCTAGGCTCACTTTTTTTGAACAACTGCATTGAAGTAGACTGAAGACCCAATTTGCAACTTTAACATGCTTTAAAAATTAGATGGAGCTTGTCATGAACTTTTGCAGACAACCTTCGATTTTTTATTTCTGCGCAGAAACTTCTCCATGAGTTGCGTTGAGCCTTTCTGATGAAGCATTTAAATTCCTTCAGTTTGAGTTTATAAGAAGAACAGTCATTGGCCCAATTAAAGGACTTCGTACATTCCTTCCACAGCGCCGCAATGTCACTGTTCCACCATGGAAGCTTATGCTTCCAGCTAGGCTTCCTCAAGATCGCATGTGTCTTCAATCTTTGGAGGTCCACCTCCAAGCGCAGACTCTAATATGTGTTGATATTTTAACCAATTCATCCTTCTTTTGTTGATGAAGGTTGGATTTAATGGAGGGTCAAAAACCACACCAAACATTAAGTATGGATGATCGGAAAACGAGCACTCATGTGATACGTGCCATCCCTTAGTGGCCTGGTGAAGATGCTCGTTCGTTGAAGTGATATCCAGAATCTCTCTACGGCTTCCCGTATTGAAAGCAGGATCATCACTTTCGTTGAATAGGGCTTAGTCGTACAGAAAAATGAATTCAAGAGTGACTCACCCCATTTATTCGTGTCGGTGCTACCCCAAATGCAATGATGGGCATTGGCGCCCGCACCGATCAATATAGGGATTCCCCGTGCAATGACATCTCTTGTGATACTCAGCAGGCTATTGGTAGGTGGCAGAGCATCGTGTGCCAAGTAGCAGGTGACCACCCGAATCGGTTTGGACTGTCTTGTTACTGCTATGCTACGGCATATGTATCCTGGCTACTGAAATTATGCAAGGTTAAAAACTTCCAGCTTTCCTTTATTATTATGCAAGCTCTCGGTTTACCTGTTGTGTTGAGAGAAACTGTCCTGTATCGCTTCATGTTGAGCTGGTTGCCTACAACCAACGGCTTCTGGGCCAGCATTAGCTGCTCTCCTTTTTGGGCCAGGTCAAGGAGCAGTGTGGCAGATGCTGCCTAAGAATGATGTAGGTTTGTCTGCAGAAACCTCAGCACCCCGAAACAAGGTTTTGTTTACATCCTCATCACATAAGGTCCTCTTCTTCTCGTCAACCAAGTCGAGAGAGCAGAGACGGTGTCGGAGGGTGCACCAGCAAGATTGCAGGCCGGTTTTTTCGCCGTTGCCTTGGTTTTGCCGCTAACGCCAATAGGCTTAACTGAAGAGGTATTTGCCCCTTGCATAGTCGCCTTGGTCCATGAACTGCTCGAACAAGAGAAGGGTTCGGTGATGGTTTTCGAGTGGACATCACAGTCTTCTTCCTAACGAAAGGATGCATCACCGTAGAAGAATGTTTAGCATTCATCACGAGAAGTCGATCTACCGTACATCACAAAAAAATATTGAATTAAATAAATGAATTTTAAAATATTTGTGTTTCTCATTACGTGCTTCCTCGGAATCCTGGGTTTTCCAAAGCGTTATTGTCCGGTCTTTTTTTATGAGGTAGCAATGGCTAACGCTTTACGTGCTCCAACTGTCATTGAATCAGGTAAAAACTAACCTATGGGGTTTTTCTTAGTAAGTTAAAAGTGTTTTTATTGATGTGTCCGCAGCTACACACACATACTCACACACACACACACATATATATATATATATATACATATACATATATATACATATAAGTATATATATATATATATATATATATATATATATATATATATATATATATATATATATATATATATATATATACTTTAAATGAAACACCTCCCGAATGTAAGTGGCACACCGAAAATTCGATGTTACTTAGCGCATTTCCAATATTTCACTCTGTAAAGTTTTCTTGGTGGTATTTGGAGGTCCTTCAAAGAGAATATTATGGGTTAGCGATGGAAATTAATTATTTAAATACTTTGAAAAAAAAACCGCCGAAAAAAATTGTGAAAATCAACATTTTTGACGTTTTAATATGTATTTTTTTAAATTTTTTGATATGTTCCATTGAATTTTTGAGAAAATATCCCATTTATATCGACCAACAGTTGGATGCTTGAACTCGGCACGTGGCAATCGGTTTTCGCCAAAGATGATGCCTGTAGATGTGAATGATGCGAAACATATAACATAAGTTAACCTCTAAATATTTTCCGCTATCAACTTTTCCGTTGTCAACTTTTGGTACTCGAATAAATACTAAATAAAATTCGGAACAAAAGCTTCAAATTTTGTGGTACAACGATCCATAAAAAGAATGATGCCGAAAACACTGTAATAAAACTTTATTACCCCGCTGGCGCATTGAATGGTCAGCGCCTTGCGATATGTAGTCCTTACATATCGTCCTTCCATTTAATTGTCTGGATCGGTACTCCGCAAGGGAGATACCAGTTTTGGGGCTATGTAAGAAACAGGGACTCGTAAAGTATACAGATGGGTAGATTAAGAGGGAGAAGACCTTACCGGCAAATCATTGCTGTTGCCACAAATTTGACGCAGGATCCAAGAACCAAGCGTCCGATATTTCTAAGCCACGTCACGGCTTGCGAGTCTACGTCTTGCCAAATTACGGCAAGCAGGACTGCAGGTGTTGATAGTTGCCAAGTCACGGCAGTACAAATCAAAATCCTGTTTTTCGATTTGAGTCGATCAGAAGAAGACTGATCTCGTCCTTTAATTCAACATTTCTTAAATACTATTTTTCATGTACAACTTACAACTAATTATATAGTCCCTACCCTAAAAATCGTATTTACAAAATTAAATCTTATATTCCTAGTACGTGACCAATACTCAAAATAAGTAATAAACTATAATACTTTATTGACCTAATTTATTACTTCATAAACAGAACTACAGTCCAATACTCATAATTTTGTCTACGCGCATAAATTATGAGAAGCACTTGACTATTGCAGCACATACATGTACATGTAAGATGCTTATCATCTCATTAGTTCTGTCGCCGGCCAGATAATTAATGTGCATCGGCTGCCATATGGGCTACGTGACTTTTCACGCGCGTAATGTAGATCACGGATCACTTGTGTGGTAATTTATGTGGGCTATTTTATGTGGGTTCACTACATCCTTAACCTTTTGAGTTGAGAGTTTGGATCCAAATTCGAAACTACGAGAAAAAAACATTTATTTTTTGATTGGTCAGGTGTTAGGATTGGATTTTTACATTTTGCATTTTTTTTGTATTCTTATATTTGGTATTTATTCTTTTGAAAAATCTTAAGTCTATTATTATGTATCCATTTTGTTTTATTGTCTATGTCTAGTAATGAATTTACTTTGTTTTTTTCTATTACTCTAAATGGGCCTTTATACGGTTTTTCATGTTTTCGCTTATTCTCTACTTTTATTAGCACAAGATCATCTATTTCAATATTTAGCGGATTTGAATAAAGTTTTTTATTGGTTCTTGCAATTTTAGTTTTTTCGATTAAGTCTTTTGCTTTTGTTAGAGACATCTTTAATCTAAGTTTTAGTTCATTTTTATAGTCATCAAGATTGTATATTTTATCTGAATCTTTTAAAATGTCGTTAGGTAGGTACGAGAGTTTGCCAAAAACTAGTTCATAGGGTGTGTAATTTGTATCAACATGTGGGGTTGTATTATAAGAGAATGTATAAAAAGGTATCCATTCATCCCAATTGTTGTTATCAACGAAAGATAGCAAATATTCGTTAAGGACTCGGTGGTTTTTTTCTACTACACCTAACGTCTCATGATGGTAAGGGGTTGAGAATATTTGTTTAATCTGAAGTAACTCGCATACTTCCTTCATTAGGCTATTGGTAAATTCAGTCCCTAAATCTGTTTTTAAAACTTTAAAATGACCGTATAATAATATGAATTTATTTACTAAAGATTTTGCCACTGTTGTAGCATTTTTACTCTCTATGGGTATAGCAGTTATATATTTAGTTAATTCGCACTGAATAGTGAGAATGTATCTATAATTTTTTGAAATTCTTAACGGGCCAACAATGTCTGCGCTTACAATTTCAAAGCTTGTAGACGGTGTATTAGTTTTCATCATTTTTCTCTAGTGTGCCTAGTGATCTTATTCAACTTGCACTTTTCGCATTGATTTATGTGCTTTTTGACCATTTTCTTCATATTCTTCCAACAATATCTTTGTTTTATTTTCAGTAATGTCTTGCGTACTCCTGTATGTCCTCCATGTGGCGAATTGTGGTATTCATTAATTAGTTCTTGTTGCTTTTCGGCGTCCCGAATTCTTATGGGCGGTTTATATATCAGTATTTTCAGTCTGTATTTCTCTTCACGTTGCAACGTATTAAATATATTCTTGAACTCATTCTTTGGTACGTACCTAAATATATCATCATTAGAAGAAAGTGCTAGTGCATTAATGCTATTGTTCCGTGAATAAATTAGCAATTTCTTCATGACCGAAACTAATTTCGTGTACGAATTGTCATTGCAATTATCGCGAACTTTCAGTTTATCGTTGGCGGAAACGGGTTTCTCATCATCTTTATCACTGTAGCGCACTATTATAAAATCTTTCTCTTTATTTATTTCATTATCATTTCCTTTGCTGCTGAAAATATTATCTTTCTTATTCCCTTTGTAATTTCTGGAAATATAATTTTTGTTTTCGCTGAAAATATTATTTTTGTTTTCTTTCTTTTCGCTGCGTAGCATATTAAATTTCAATTTCGTAGCCCCTTTTATATCTGACAATGAAGTGCAATCAAACGCATGGAGGTGATCACTCTCTTTGTTCTGGTTGTCACTTTTATTGTTGATTTCTATATTATTATTTTCGCCTTGTAACTTTTTCGTCTTGCTTCTTGTTATTGCTAACAATTTTTTGCTGATGTTCTCATCGTTCGTTCGTACTCGAATCAAGTTGTATTCTTGACAGTGCGTCTGCATTTGTATTTATATTGCCTTTTTTGTATATTATTTCGAAATCGTAATCTGATAGATCTAGCCGTATTCTTGTTAGTTTTGAAGATGGATTTTTGTGCGTAAACAGGGATACTAAAGGTCTGTGGTCAGATACGACTATAAACTTGCGTCCATACAAATATGGTCTGAAAAAGTTTATGCCCCAATGTATCGCTAACAGTTCCTTTTCTATGATCGGTTTATTTAATTCGTGCTTATTCAAAGATTTGCTCGCGTACGAGATTGGTAAATCTGAACCAATTTCTCCTTGAGATAGAATAGCACCTAGTGCGAAATTTGACGCGTCCGTAGTAAGTATGAATGGTTTTTCGAAATCAGGGTATTGAAGTATCGCAGGTGGAATCAGTTTGCGTTTTAAAATTTCGTAAGCTGTTTGCTGCTCTTCTTCCCAAACAAACGGTGCTTTTTTCTTTAAGAGTGAATTCAAACTCTTAGCCGTTTCTGCAAAGTTTGGTATGAAGCGACGGTAGTAGTTGCAGAAAGCTACGAATCTTCGCACTTCATCCGCGGTCTTTGGGATGGGATAATTTTTGATTACTTCATGTTTTGCAGGGTCTGTTCTTATACCATCTGCTGTAATAAGGTGTCCTAAATACACCACTTCTGATTTTAAAAACTTGCATTTGTTTGCATTTAATTTCAAGTTGTACTTACGAAGTCTCTGTAAAACTTTTCTCAAGTTGTCGTTATGATGTTTTATGCTGCATCCGAAAACCATGATGTCGTCCACATGTAGAAATGCTGAGTCGCTTAGACCCGTTAGAGCAATAGTGAGCATCCTTTGAAAACTATTCGATGATATTTTCAATCCGAAAGGTAATCTTTTGAATTGGTAATGTCCATCGTTGGTGGAAAAGGCGGTTAACGGTCTTGATTCCTTTTCCAGTTCGATCTGATGAAATGAACTGGTCATATCCAAGGTTGAGAAATATTTTGCCCTGCCTAGTTTGTCCAGGACATCTTCCAACCTTGTCAATGGGAATTTGTCGTTTACTAGTTTGTCATTCAGTTTCCTGAAGTCTACAACTAATCTCCACTTTTTCTCATCGTTAGAGCTTTTCTTGGGTACAACTAACAATGGTGAGTTGTACGGGCTTGTTGATTGTTCGATGATGTCGTTATCTTTCATCTCACGTACTTGTTTTTGAATTTCTTCATTCTGTGTCTGTGGTAGTCTATAATTTTTTATGTAGACTGGGTTTTCATCGCATGTGTTTAGTTTTTGTCTGTAGAAATTATTTTTTGTGAGGTATTCACCTTCAAGGTGGAATACGTCTTGGTATTCTGTAATAATTTCCAGTAAGCTCTTGTTAGCTTGTTCATCGAGACTTTTGGTGTTGATAATGTTTATCAGTTCGTTGAATCGTTTCCTGTCAAATTTCTGCACTGTTTTTAATATTTCGTAACTCCTCAGCGGTTCTACCTCTGTTTGAAAGTCTTTTAGAGTTATGTCATGTTCGTTGGTATTAAGTATTTTCGCATGACATATACCTTTCGCTGGAATTATACAATTGCTTAAGAATATTCCTTTTTCAATCTCCTTGTTTAATATTATGCTGTCTTCTGATCTATCTACGTCTATTGGTAATATAACTTCTGTTCTTGCGGGAATTGTTATGCGTGCCATGTTCACTTTTCTAGTGTACATTGGTATTACTACATCTCTGTCATGAGTACTGACGGATATGGTATACGTCTCGAAATCTATTTTGCACATATATTTGATTAGCATATCTCGTCCTATGATGCCATCAATTTCGATAGGAAATTTATCATCTACCGCGTGAAATGTGTTTGATATTATAGTGTCTTCAATGTTAAAGTTTAACCTGATTGTACCCAGTGACATTGTTGTTTCGTTTGTTATGCCCGTTAATTTGCATCTGTTGTGCGTTTGCAAATTATATTTTGCTAGATTATGTAACTTATATATGGAGATATCTGCTCCAGTGTCTATTAGAAGTTTAAGATATTTTTGCTCAGATTGACTGAAGATTTTCACATAATTTGTGCATATACCCGTAATTCTATATATCTTATTATCTACCTTACAAGTGTTGTTTTCGGCTTTAGATACTTTGTTTCTTCCGGGAGGTTGCCTTATTCCTCTCGGGAATTTGTTGCGTTTCCTTGGTTGTCTACTAATCTTATTCTTCTGGTATCGTTTCTTCCGGAGTTACTGTTATATCTGTTGTTGTTATTATAACCATTGTTGTTCCTATTTTTGTTGAAATTTCTGTTATTGTTTGGAAATCTATCATTGTATTGGTTGTTAGTTCTGAATGTATTATTGTTAAATTTGTTTCGCGATTGATTGCGATTTCCCCTATAGATATTTCTATTAAAATCATTTTGGTTATTTTGTCCTTTGTAGTTATTATTTCTACCTCTGTTAATGTACATTATGCCATTAGGTTGAGCTTCGTTATGCTCAATTTCAGTAGCTAACGTGATAGCTTCACTGAAAGTTTGCGGTCGTGCAGCGAATATAGTGTCCTTGATTTGATCATTAAGACCATTTTTGAAGATTGTTCGTGCGTATGTATCGTTAATCGTTTGTATTGCTTTTTTAGCAACTTGGTTTACTTCCGCGCCAAGTGCGCTAATCTGTAGTTGGTTCAGGTCATTCACTAACGATAGGATCTTGTCTTTATATGCTGTGACAGGCATGCGTTTTTGCGTGAAATTTGCCAGTTGGGTATGGATTTGCGGAATAGTTTTATTTATCTTGTATTTGAGACGTAGTTCTGTTTCTAAGTTATCGATGTTGACTATTGTCGAAACGTTTAGTGCCGTTCTAACGTTTGGACTAAATTTGATATGGAGAACTAGATTTAGCAACTCTGTTTTTCTTTCTGGGTTAAGTTTCTTGTCCAAAAGTTTTATAATAGTTAAAAATGTCTCTAGCTCAGTGTGTTTTCCCTCAAAAGTCGGTATTATTTTAATCACTGTTTCGATGTTAAAGTCAGCCATGTCTTTGTACGTTATACTTTCTTCAATCTTTACTAATATGTTCGCGGCATTCAGCCGTTGTTTCAGGTTTGTAATTAGGTTATCACAAACTAAAGAAAAAGTTGATTTTAGTTCTATCGCATCTCCTTCATTGATGCTTTCAAATAATTTTGTTCCTTCTATTTCAGCGTTTATAGTGTACTCTAACTTTTCTTTTAATGTATTGACTGTGTAGGTCTTTGATTTTTTCAAATTTGATAATGTATTCTGAAGTTCAAATAAAGTTTCCTTCAATCGCGTTGTCGACATTTGTGAGAAGTATGTTATTGAGTCCCAAAACAATATTCCTATCCACTACTTTCTAGTGCGCCTTTTCTGCTAATTGAAAATTTTTGATGAAATTGATTGTTTGACTATATTCTAAAATTATATTTGTTTGGGTTGAACAATTATTACTCATTATAGTTAGTTTTTTACAATTCTCATTTTTTCAAATTCCTTAATTCTTTAGTATAAGTTTTCCGCTGTTCCCCCGCTGCTTTGTGGACTAATCTGTGTAGGGTGGCCTTGTCTCTCCTTTCCTTGTATTTTTTTCCGCCTCGTTGTCGCCTCTTGATCTTTGTTATTTGCGGACTTTCGTTTCTCTTCTTCCTGAATTCCTGAATGTTTCTTGGTTGTGGTCCTGATAGTCTCGTCACTGCGTATGCTGGGGCCTCAGGGTTCTTGATGATTACGTATGGTTGCACTATTTCTTCTATGTGCCGCTCGGCGTTGATTAAGCATCGCTTAAAGGCTTTATGGAACTCCTCATCGTTTGAAATGTCATCGTGTAGTTCGCCCTCCTCGAAGTCATCGGGTTGTTGTTTCGTTAATTTGTCGGTCGTAGGTTCGTAGTTTGCAGGATCGCCATGTAATAAAATTTTATTACCCCGCTGGCGCATTGAATGGTCATCACCTTGCGATATGTAGTCCTTACATATCGTCCTTCCATTTAATTGTCTGGATCGGTACTCCGCAAGGGAGATACCAGTTTTGGGGCTATGTAAGAAACAGGGACTCGTAAAGTATACAGATGGGTAGATTAAGAGGGAGAAGACCTTACCGGCAAATCATTGCTGTTGCCACAAATTTGGCGCAGGAACCAAGACCCAAGCGTCCGATATTTCTAAGCCACGTCACGGCTTGCGAGTCTACGTCTTGCCAAATTACGGCAAGCAGGACTGCAGGTGTTGATAGTTGCCAAGTCACGGCAGTACAAATCAAAATCCTGTTTTTCGATTTGAGTCGATCAGAAGAAGAATGATCTCGTCCTTTCATTCAACATTTCTTAAATACTATTTTTCATGTACAACTTACAACTAATTATATAATCCCTACCCTAAAAATCGTATTTACAAAATTAAATCTTATATTCCTAGTACGTGACCAATACTCAAAATAAGTAATAAACTATAATACTTTATTGACCTAATTTATTACTTCATAAACAGAACTACAGTCCAATACTCATAATTTTGTCTACGCGCATAAATTATGAGAAGCACTTGACTATTGCAGCACATACATGTACATGTAAGATGCTTATCATCTCATTAGTTCTGTCGCCGGCCAGATAATTAATGTGCATCGGCTGCCATATGGGCTACGTGACTTTTCACGCGCGTAATGTAGATCACGGATCACTTGTGTGGTAATTCATGTGGGCTATTTTATGTGGGTTCACTACAACACCAGCAATCTGATAGCAGCCTCAGAAGCTCTTTCTGCAGTAAGTACCAACATCATCCCGCCACCAAGGATCGCAGCAAGGTTGATGAAGAAGCGTCCTACATCAAAACTTTCCAAGGTAATAACCAAGAACTGGCAAAGTTTATTAACGTGATCGATACGCATATGGAGGTTGTCAATCGATTCTTCAGGGCAGACTTGTGGTAGGTTGTGAAAAACGGCAAAATCTGTGGCAGTGCAAAGGATTTGTTACTGAATAATTTTCTGGTAAGCTGGGAAACAACTTCTGAACCAGCATTTCCGCCCGTGTATTTACTATAAGAATATATAGTGTAGAATTAGTAACTTAAGAGTAAGTTTAGTTTTTGACATTAATAATAAAGAAAATTTAGTCATTAGTTCATTTTTAATTTACGAATCAAATTCCGAAAAAGTGAGAGATCCGTTTTATACCTTAATAGTGAATCGTATTAAACAAAAATCTGTCTGGTAATCTTTCACGTGATGTACAAAATATATTCGATCTCCATACTATTAAAACTATGTTATTATCATATCCCACATATGATCACGATACCTTAGATAAAAGCCTTATGATAAGTGATATTCGACACAATCCACAAACTGAAAATACTAATTACAGACGTGACAATTACAGGTTACAAAACGACCATATTCATTGAAATGTCTCCAACTTCCACGATCATAGTCGCCGTAGCTTCAATAATGAGAATGGCAAATATTCTGGCCAATTCAGGTAAACTTATACTAACTCCGGTCAACGGAGGATTGATAATAATAATTCGGGACAGTATAGGCACAATAATTTCCGTAATAATTTTTTAAAAATCTAAAGCATCGAAAAAATGGTATTACGCGCCGATTGACACCTTAATGATGCAAATATTATATTTGGTTCGCGGGATGTAGTGAATGACCATGAAGGTCATAATGACTTTTAATGATTTTTAATTTTTAATTTTTTTTATCATAAAAAAAAAATTGTTTGTAGTATATTGATTTCTAAACATTGATTACTATGTGGTGCAAATCAAGTAAAAATTTATTTTTTATGAAAGAAAACCTAATTTTTTGCACTTAGTTTTAATAAATTAAAAAACGGCTCCAACGAATTTTTCATAAATTTGATGGAATCACACAAATAATGATACGCGTCGATTTACATCTTAACGATGCAAATCCTATGTTTGGTTCGCGAGGTATAGCACATCACAAAAATGACCTTGAAGATTTCAAAACAACAAACCCCCAACCAAAGTGTCCCAACAACTGATCAGCTCTTAAGATTGCAAATACATTTCGATTGACACCTTAATGAAGTCGAGAGGACTTTGTTTACGTGAGTTATACTCGTAGAAAAAACTGCCCACGAACGTACACACACACATTTCTCTTTCGAAAAACTATTTAAGTATACTCTATAGACCTCAAAATGTAAAGAAATGTTGAAAATTCTAATTTCGATTTTCGAGGCGATTACAACAACTTTCCATATACTGGGAAGTTAAAAAAAGTGATCACAGATGTGACAATTATAGGTTACAAAACAACCATATTCTTCGAAATGTCTCCAAGTTCCACGATCATAACCGACGTTATTTCAATGATAGAAATTGCAAATATTCCGGCCAATTCAGACAAGCTTATGCTAACTCTGGTTAACGGAGGATGAATAATAATTTGGGATAGTAGAGGCACACTTTAAATACATCTGGCCAATTCAAGAGTGCATTTCGAACCAATGAACAAAGGCCAAAGTAATACAAATCCCGTTGAAAGTGTAAGGCACGAAACGGCTAAATATTGACCTCGTGTGTTTTTATAAACTAGGCCTCGGAAACAATAAATAACCAAATAAAAATGAACGAAGAAATGATCAAGAATGTCACAGCCAAAATTGTAGATCTCATAACTGCAGGCATCACCAAAGTGTTCAACTATGATCCAAAAGGAGCAAATAAATGGTATCAACGTTATCTAAGGAATAAACTTGACGATATACTAATATGTTTGGATGTGTTCAGAAAAATTTGTGAAACTATTGATATTGCGAATAAAACGCCAGTTTTAACTAATGGTAGTTCAATTGCCATTTATACTTGAGAAAATAGCTTTAATTTTGTCTGTTTTAAGCTTCATTCTAACAACAGTAATGTATATTTAAGTCACTTGAACGCACAAGAAGAAAACGAAGTGAGAACTTTGTTAAATAAAAGCAAACATCTTATTAATAAAGATGGGGATCTATTAACTAAGATGTATTCTGTTTGTCATGAAGTAAAATCCAGTACAGATCAGCCGATCCATGCTAAGCTCTACAGACTCCCTCCAAAACACGAAGAAGAAGTCCGGAAGCAAGTGTTGGAAATGGAACAGCAAGGAATTATTCGAAAATCTAATAGTAGACTTGCCTCTCCGAATGTAGTTGTCGTTAAGAAAATTGACAATTGGGACGGTAAAAATTTCGTCTATGACTATCGTGAACTGAACGAAATCACTATATACGGCAAGTACTCCTTTTCAAACATAGATAGTCTCCAGGACAAGCTCGGAAGAGCGCAACACTTTTCTTCTATTGATTTGGCAAAGGGATGCCATCAAATTGACATTCCCACTAATGATATCCAAAAAAACTGAGGTCGGTACTTCATGTGGATTAGGACCTTCTGTTTAAGGTATACTCCAGCCACCTTTCAAAGGCTATATACTGATGCTAGTAACTTTTCTTTATGAGCTGTTTTAACACAGAACGAACAAGTCTGTTACTCGTCAAGATGTCTGAATAATCACAAAAAAAATATTCAGTAACTGATAAAGAATAGAATTTTTAGCCACCGTATGGGCAGTAACTTATTTTTGACCCAATTTATGGGGTAACTGGTGTAAAATGGTCACCGATCCCTTATCCATCAAATATTTTAGCGAAACATTTAGCGGGAAATAATTTAGTCAGAGTAACCAACGGTGATTTCTTATACTTCAAGAATATCAATTTGATATCGAGTACCTAACAGGTGGAGAAAATAAATTTGTCGATTTCTTGAGCAGGATCCCTCAAAACAACGATAAAGGCCAATTTACGAGCGAATGAATGCAGGTCTTAAAAAATAACGTTACGATTCCAAAAAGAATGGCATTTAGATGACTTACAAATAATAAGGACTACTATTAATAAACTCAGAACTCAGCTAATTAACTTCCCAGTATATGGGAAGTTCTTGTAATCGCCTCGAAAATCGAAAATGAATTTTTAAACATTTCTTTACGTTTTGCGGTCTATAGAGTATATATAAATTGTTTTTAGAAAGGGAGATGTATGTGTGTGTGCGCGTACGTATGTACGTTCGTG
The DNA here is from genome assembly GCA_963942545.1 of Oxycera nigricornis. Classification (NCBI taxonomy): domain Eukaryota; kingdom Metazoa; phylum Arthropoda; class Insecta; order Diptera; family Stratiomyidae; genus Oxycera; species Oxycera nigricornis. Next base: position 62,039,965 of record OZ012661.1, on the reverse strand, counting down.
GACACTTTTTCCTACGAGCATAACTCACGTAAACAAAGTCATATCGAATTCGTTGAGGTGTCAATCGAAGTTTCGAGCTGCGCAGTTTTTGGGAACTTCGGTTGAGGTTGCGTTTGTTGTTTTCGCCTTTCGAAGGTCATTTCTGTCTTGCGTTATATCTCCAAACCAAACATACAATTTGCATTGTTAAGATGTCAATCGACGCGTATTAACATTTTTGTGAATTAACATTTTTGTCGAAATTTTAAAAAAATCCTTGGAGCCGTTTTTTAATGTAAGAAAAAAAGTGCAAAAATTTAGGTTTTTTCAGAAACAATAAATTTTTAACCTGATTTGCGAAGTACAGTAATCAATTTTTATAAAATTTATATACTCCAAACAATGTTTGTAACAACAACATCAAAACTTTTACTCATGATAAAGTAAAAAATTAAATTAAAAATAAGAAATCATTACAAGTCATCATGATTTCCAAGGTCATTTTTATCATTCACTATATCTCACGAACCAGATATAATATTTGCATCATTAAGGTATCAATCGACGTGTATTAACATCTTTGTGATTTTTTAATATTATAAAAATTCGTTTCAGCCGTTCTTTTTAAATTAATAGAAGAAAATGCGAAAAATTATGGTTTTTTCGTAAAAAATTTTTTTTTACCTGATGTGCACAACACAGTAAGAAATGTTAATACAATTTATTTATTCTTATCTGTTTTTGAAGAGAAACTGGCAAAATTTTCATCCATGATTATGAAAAAAATAAATTAAAAATAAAATATCATTCAAAGTTACCATTTAAAGAAGGTTCAAACGAATGATATTACTTTATATCTTTTATTCTGAATAAATTGTTGTAAATTCAATCAAAGTTTAAAAATACTTGCTTAATTTGAACTAATTTCTAATAAATTTTTCAGTCTTTTAATTAAAAAACTGCTTAAATTTCGAAAACCAACAAAATTTCAATCAAATTTGCATTTGCGGTAATCAACGCTTTGAATGGTAAAATGTTTTGTAGTCAATTCTTTGCAAGATCATATGCTTTAAAAAGCTTTCATCGAATAAAAAATTGTAGTTTTTAGTGGATTCATACTTTTGTACATAATCGAATAATTTCAATAACCATCATCATGTGTAATACATTTTACTTTTTACATGCAATTGAACCTATTTTTGACTGCATATACAAAATTGTTCAAGACCAAAAAGTCCCCACCGATTGATCCGCGTGAATATTCAATCTGTCCTCATCGACCAAAAACCTTACGTAATCAATGGACCTCGCGGATTGTTTATAAATACTATATGGTCTTAGCTAATAGTTTGTTTAAATTAATTTTAGCTAACTTGTCATTTTCACTTATTCCATTACTATATTTTACTTCATTATTAATTTTATGTAAACACTTACAGGAATATTCATAAAATTTCACTTCTGTGGTAAATCTGGCTGCTTGCATTTTTCCTATTAGCTGGATTTCCGGCTCTTGCGTGTCAAAATGCTGTACTAAAATGTTTGGGGGTTCATCCCTCATTGACACCATATAGGTGTTAGGAGTTGCTCTTGCACGTCCTACAATGTTCACCAACACTTGTTGGAAAAGGATTTCACTGTTAACGTTGGCTGTTATATGTACTGAAATGGTGTTGACTGCTTGAATAAAAGCGTGGGAGTCATCCTGATTTCCATCGAATGGTGATAATGCTGACATATACGTAATCAGGCTGAAAAGATCCATGTTTGGATGTTCTTCTTTAGCTTCCAAACTTCAACAGTTCAGTGAGTTTATAAGTTCCTGAACTTCACTCATACACTTATTCAATGTTCTTGCCAAGTTCCAGTCTCAGAAGTCGTTAAGGAGCTATGACTTCAGTTCAGCAAAAACCAAGTGTGTAGATCAAGCTCGATACTGACTGCACCAATTACAATTAACGTATCGACTAATATAAAAACGATTCAAAAATTCAATGGTTTATTCTTTAACAACTTTTTAACGATTGACTTGCTTACAAATTTTTCTAACATATATACAATATAATTTCTTACAACTGAACATATGCTAGCCACCTTTCTTAAATACAATACATTGGCGACGTTTTCCCTTAAAGTAATATAAATTGTGTTGACACAGTTTTTACCTAGATGCCGTGGAATGCCGACAATGCCACAAAGTAATTAAAAAGGAAAGGGTTCTTGTGGAATGCAGGTAATACCATAAAAATACAAATACATGAGGGACGCTGGTGAGACTCCGATCCAATAATTAGAAGAGAACTTGCGAATGTTTATGCAAAAATAAGTGATACTCAACCTCTTTAAATTAACAGGTGATGAAGGGACTAGTTTGCGCTGTAAGAGCGGTTCATAAATGGATTTTTGGCACTATGAAGATGATAGGTAACCAATTTCTGGACATTTAAAAATAATCGATGAAACTGATTAGAAGATCTTCATAATCTAAATAAACATATAAAAATTAAATTTTAATTTAACGAAACGGTTACTTATCTTCAAAATACTCTGGAATCAGATAGAAATCAAATAAGTAAAACACTCGAGGAAATCCTGAAGGAAAAATTTAATCAAATAATTAATGACGTTGCACTAGCACAACACGGTCTTATTCATCCAAGGTTGTTACCAGCAACGAAAATAATTGAAAAAAACTTCAATTTTACAAACTTAAAAACGTACGAACATACATGACAGCGATTTAACAGTAAATATATTTTAAATAATAAAATATAATATGTATAAATATAAATAAAATATATTTTTTTTAACATGCAAAAGAAATTTATTTATTTATTTTTATTCAAAAGAGAAATATACAGTAAGTACATACTGGAATCAATTTCTGAAGTAAACAATTTATAAAACGTTTGGCATCTCTTTGCACGCCCGTGGAATATATTTCTGAAAGTAAGATTTAGAGACCAGAGCAATTACTTTCTATATCTATGTAAATGTACGTAGATTTTATGAAAGCTAACTGACGAATGCAACTAACAACGCTATTTTTTTTACATCTAAATTAACTTCGCAACTAGATCCAGTTGTTGCTATGGTGGTACGATACAGGAAATTCCCCTATTAATCACACTTTTGATGTTCAATGAACGTTACACTGATGATGATACTACATAAAATAAAAGTCACATCTGGGATGATGACTTAAGATAGCACGGTTACGAAACTTGTACCTAACTTAGAAATATAATTGTTACAGGACAGATAACTCCCATATTAGATAATTTTTATGTTCCATAGAAGTCACCAAAGCTATGTAAGTTGTGATTTCTGTGTTATCTAACATTTTTGTATTGTGTTCACTGCGCAAGATTTAGCTCTGAGGTGAGTTTGCTGATCAACATGTACAAACGAGGAATGGAAAACAGGAATGAGAGGGTTTATCAATATCATTTCGTATTTATCCTCGAAAACAGGTGCTAATGAATCTCTAATGGATTTTTTTTTAGGTGATATTGGCGAGCATTAAGCGAGCATTTTATGTGAATGTCCAACACATTTAAATCAGATGCAAAGGAGAAAACGAATTTTTTTTCTGCGACACTACACTTGGTACATCATGAAAATGTGTGGTTCCAGACGAATGTCGCGAAGATGATTTGAAATTGATGTCCCTACCATCTCGTTGACCTCACGAACGTTCAGTCTTTGGAGAAGCAACAAACCTTCTCCAATCGTATGGACGAATTCGGCGATTGATGTATGATAGCTGTTGCTAGGACAGCTGAGTTTGGCACGTATCTTTGTGTGTGGTTTTTCTAGCTGCAACCCCGAATCTCATAACCGAAACAAATCTAATACAAAAAAAAACAAAAAGATCAAATCAGCATTCCAGGTTACACCTCCTACGTTATTTTGCTCGAAAATTTTGAGCGCATACGAGAAAAATAGTGATCCAGAGCCTTAATATCAAACTATGTACTAACTTATCATTATCTCCCGGAACCAATGATCGATACTATTGCAACAAAAACAGACCTGCGAGGAAACAAATTCTAATTTAAAACGGAAATTTTGAAGGAGGTAAAGATACGTTATTAAATTTGAAAAGAAGCACAAAGTTAAGGTAACAGTTTTGACTTCAAGAAACTGAAAGAGCGAGAATTATGGACATCGAACGCAACTGGCAAAAATTCTAGCAACAAGTTCGCGGATGTTATTAAGGCCAGATGTTAATCGTGATGGGATCGATTAGTGAATAGTCGCATACGTTTAAAAAAGAAATAGCTTAAACAATAGCAAAGGTGGCCATGCATGGAGTCAGAAAGAGATATCCAGAGAGCTGATGTCAAAAAAGAAATAGTGTGGTGAAAAACGAGGCCTACTGTGGTAGAATTAGGAAAAGATAAGGACAACGATGCTGATTTGTAGAGGTTAGTGAGTGGCTGAACGGCAGCCACAGTGTAGTAGACTTAGATGCAGATAATCCCGAAAAGGTTAGAAGGGCTCTGAGTGCAAGCAACCACAATGAGCTGAGGCTTTGCTGCAAGGTAGACATTCACGATTGAGTGGGTTCAGTAGCAGTTAACTCGAAGATGTAAGACTGGACCAGAACGCAAGTGGTCTGAATGGGCTGGCCTGGGCTGGGTTTGAGGACAGTTAGTCGAAGCGGAACGAACCTGGAAAAATGATTAGGAAGCAGTAAAGGTGCCCGCAAATTAAGTCATAGCAAGGCAGTACCAGCACGGAAGAACCTGGATCAAGGCCTGATCACAAATTCAACAGCGAAGGTAGTGAACGTTCAAGTAGTAAGGATCATGCTTTCCCATCTTTTTATACATGTGTGCGGAAAGAACAGCAATACGGAAGTATGGACAGAAATCAGACACGCCCCCTGTATAAATAGATGGGAAAGCCAGGTCAATTCAAACAAAGAATTTTGTTGCTTTTATGCCGCCAATGGGTGTGAATGGGCTAAATCTTGCATATGAATTTCTATGCTCATACGCTTATCTCACCTGAAGGTCCGACATTTGTGAGATTCTCCAAGTATCGGAATGCATGGTAGCGAGATCTTTTGGTGCAGTCACACTTGGCGGAATTTCGGGTGAATTTAACTCGCAAAATACGTCTTACTAGTCACTCTTGTTTGGTTGGGTATCGATGCATGGAGAAACAGTGGACATTTGTACGATCGTCTCCGAGCTCGGAAACCGAACCTGCATCTCGCTTAGTCATGTAAATGTTGAATATGATTTGGTTCGTGCATTTCCAAGGTATCTTCGGATCGCCGTCAGCTATCTGCAATGGTGGGACGAGGCAGGAACATGATCTGCCTTGTGGTGTTAGAGTGGGTAAGCGAAGTTTGTTCACTTGTCTAGCACGTGATGATTTTGCTTGTTTTGATTGATTTATTGCGCGGTAATTTGAATATGTACGCTTACAGCGTTAACTTTCCGTATGCCTGTGTACATGTAAGATGATCAAGCGTTGAGATAATAGAAGTTTAGATCAGCATGATAATAATCAAATAGAGGAAATGCAATTGGCTTGAATATCTCAGATTGTTGATGATGCAAGTGAGAGAAAGGATTATCTTGCATCGTCGGATGCCGATGGCTGTAATGGAGCATTGATCAAGCGTGTGAATTAGTTCAAAAGGGAATATAATATGAAATCATCAAGATCAAGTCACTGGATGCCGTTGGTAGTAATTTGATGTAACTAGCTAATGGAAATTTTTGACTTGGCTAAACACGGAAAATCACGTGTCTCAATCATTTCTCAGATAGTGGACGGTAATTAATGTGTGAATAAATGTATTGATTCGTTTGATACCTGTGCGACTAAGCAAAATAAATGAAAAAGAGAAAAATAATTGATCACTCGTAACTGTTCGATATGATGTTAGGTTGATAGTGCGGGAAGCCGGGTTTCGTTTGCTAAAGCTAATGAATGAATGGAACAAATCAAGTGTGAAATTAATTTAAATTTTATTCCAAACAATTTATCAATATTCCTGTTGTTTTTAAGGGTGTCGTAATTTGTTAGAGAGTAGAATTTCGACTGTAGTTTGAGGTGAATTGGAAATTAGAAAGCCGCTCCATAAGACGTAAAGTCACCAGAAGTGTGGAAATAGTTGCGACGATTCTAGACCGAAATGATGATAGTGTAGATGTTTTTTCAGCAATTGCTTTTGTGGGTGAATTATCGTATATACCGCATACATCTTCTCCATTTGCGTATGTACAGTATGGAGAATTGCACAAGTGTTCGGCCTACCACGTCAGAGGGTGAGGTAAATGCAGACATTACTAATGAACAGAAGTAGCATTTGACATAGTCCTTCCCGTTAGTGTAGAAGAATCCACTGCGTGCCTGTTTTACTGCTTTCCTTGTATCAACAGCTAGGTCAACGTTATACTTGTCGACATCATTGCCAAGCATCCCAACAACGTGTCATATCGATGTGATGCTTGTACTAACACGATACTTGACGATGTTATAAAAATCCAACAGCAGTATACCGCGTCGTTCACTGCCAGAGAATGGATTTAATCTCTGGCGCCACATTGTCTCCATCACCGGTTGCTGCCCCTGTGAATCCTCATCCTCTTGTCAAGATATACAAAGTGCAAATAGTGGTGCTAATGTAATGCTAACTCTCAACCCATCAGAGTTTCTGAATCTTCCTGCAGTTCGTTCTGCTTGTGACTAGCTCGACAACTTGAAACCTAATCGCGGGGCTACATCAAAAATAACCAAGACATCGTACTTAACAACCAAATCTGTTGCTGATATGACAGCGAATACCTCTTCTTCGCCTACATCAGTTCCGAGCACCCAACAAAAAGCAATGGATACAACAAGCACATAAGGAACTGCATATTCACTTAACTTGGCTTCAACTAGTTCGATTTATTTAATAAGATGCAAGTCCTTGCGTGTTGTTCAACCTCCAATGCAGGTATTTATTTCTAGGCTTGCAAATGACACCACAATGCAAGAGATTTCAGATTTCATCACGGAAGGACTGGGCTATATTCCACACGTACTCAATTACATGAAACTTACGGCTGACAATCTAGTGAATCGAGTAGTTTCTTCCTTCAAGACTACAATTTCACCAGATACCGACGTGGTTCTCAAGTCCGACTTTTGGCCTCCTGGAGTCATAGTAAAAAGATTCACTGCTTCTCTCCGCAAAAATTTTCCGACGATCAGCCGCTCCTCAATTCAACGAAAGTGACTTTGAACCAGCCTAATTTTACTCTTAACTTAACTTAAATAGCTTATCTCTCTACTATCAAAATGTTAGAGGACTCAAGACGAAGTCAAACGATCTGAATACTTCCGCTGACCTTGCGCAACACGATATTGTCTGCTTAACGGAAACCTGGCTGAACTCCTCCATTCTTAGCTTTAAAATCGTACCTCAGTACAACGTCTTCAGGTGTGATAGAAATCTCTCTATTGCTAACAAATCTACTGGTGGCTAAGCAGTCAAAATTTTACCTTCAAAAAATAATCCCATAATTGTGTCCTGCGTATACATTCCATATGGTAGCAACATTTGTATATACGAAGATTACTTTACAATCTTTGAGGATTTAATTAATGTTTTATATCCTATGCTTCCATTTATTCTATGTGTAGACTTTAACATATCCTCTATTGATTGGTCAGCTTCCTCAGATGCTACATCGCTTATTTCTTTCATGTATTCCTGTGCGCTGCTTCAATTCAATAATGTATTGTACATAATGCTTACAATCGCATACTTGACTAGATTATGTCAAATCTTCCCGAGTCCACAATCTGCCTCACTTTTGCCACTAAAAAATACTTAAAAGTTGATTCCCATCATCCTCCGTTAGATGTAGATATCACAATCCCTAATATGGAAAATCCTGAATTTGCCAAATCATCTAAATTTAATTTTCATAAAGCTAATTACCCTGATCTAATTATAGCAATAAGTAACATTGACTGGGAGTGTGAACTATTACATCTTTCCTGTGATGCGCACTTGAACGATATTATGACATCCTAGATGAAATCTTACCACAATTCGTTCCTGCTTCTCCCCAAACCTCACACTAGCCCAATCTGGTTTACTGCCGAAATTCATCGCTTACTAAAGCAAAAAGAATCTTACCGCCTTATGTTCAAACGTGATTGTGCTCAAAAATATTTAAATCAATATAAAGAACTTCGTGCAAAGGCTAAAGTCAAAATAAAACAGGCTCGGCTTTCATACCATGAAAGTATTGAAAACTCTGTCAGTACTGGTGACTTCAAGCTATTTTGGTCGCACGTTAAAAATATTTGAGGCTCTCGCGCATCCCCTATAGCCTCATTGTATCTTGGCAATTCTTATGCCAACACCCCCAAACCTGCTGTAACTTGCTTTCACACAACTTTCAGTCTATTTTTTTCCACCCAAATCGGCTTTAGACCATAATATCAGATTTCGGCACAACATCACCACTGCTGTCTCACTTCCTTCAACTTCAACATATCTGGTTGAATCACTCATTGAAACGCTTGATCCTAATGTAGGAGCTGGTCCCGATTGTCTCCCTACTATTCTTCTAAGCCAAACTAAGAACGCTATAAGCCTTCCACTGAGCATCATCTTTAATAAAAGTCTCATCGAGGGAATATTCCCATACTTTCGGAAAGATGCCCTGCTTTTCCCTATCCACAAACATGGCCCCACCAATATGGCAGCAAACTACCGGCCAATTTCTCTACTTTCATCTTGCTCAAAGGTATTAGAAAAACATGTTCATAACTACATTCTTTTTAATTTTGGTCACCTGATTGCGAAAGAACAGCATGGTTTTCGCGCCTTTAATTCCACTTCATCTAATATCGTTGGTTTTGCAAACTTTGTTGCCAAGTCTTTCGAAGCTAGATTTGACGTGCATGCTATTTATACAGATTTTTCTAAGCCATTTGACACGGTTCCTCATAATGTCCTATTACGAAAATTAAGCGAGCTTGGTATTCCTAATTTTCTTTTAGACTGGCTTTATTCTTATCTTACTCACCGCGATGTGGTTTTCAATAGTTGCACTTCATCTCCGTTTTTTCCTAATTCAGGTGTTCCTCAAGGTTCTATTCTTGGACCTCTTCTCTTTCTTTTCTTCATTACCGATCTACCTTCCCGCCTTTCTTGTGACTGTCTCTTATATGCCGACGATCTTAAAATATTCTCTCTCATGAAAACTATAATGACTACCTCAACTTACAAGCTAACATTGACATACTGTATAGCTGGTGTTTGGAAAACTCTCTAACTCTCAACGTAAACAAATGCTTCATGATGTGTTATTCTTTGAAGAAGACTCCTTTGAACTTCATTTATCATATCAACAACAAAGTATTGATAAAAACGAGCACTATCAAGGACCTTGGAGTTACCTTTGATGAAAGACTACGTTTCAATGTTCACTACACAGATTTTGCCAATCGCGCATCCCGCATGTCTGGCTTAGTTCTTCGAACCTCACATCAATTCTCCACTATAAATATTTCCCTAACACTCTATCAAAGCCTGGTCAGAAATATTCTCGAGTATGCATCGGTTGTTTGGTCCCCTTACTATGCTTGTGATCGCGTGCTGCTTGAGTCTGTACAACGGAAATTTACGCGGAGCTTGTTTTTAAAACACGATCTGACGTACTTTTACTACTCGGATCGCTTACATATTTTAAATCTTCCCACACTTTTCCATCGCAGAATCCTACTAGATCAATGTTTCCTGTTCAAGCTTCGCACCGGCCTTATCATTTGTCCCGCTTCCGACGACATTGCACTCCGCCTGCATTGCCATAACACTAGGAGTTCCAACTTTTTTAACTTGCCCATTGCTGAACTAAGAGCTTATTTCAACTCGCCGTTGCTCAGGTTGATGATACAGCACGACGCAATTCAGCTTGGTCTTGTGTCCTCATCCTTTTCTCATTTTTCGTTTAAAGGTAGAGTACTATCTAGACTTCAAAATGTATGATTGTTTTTTTTGCCTTCTTTTTTATTGATGCCTACATGTATATATGAATAATTGGATTTTATCTGTTCATTGTATAAATAAATAAATAAATAAGTCTGCCTGCCGCAAATTATCTAGTCCTCTAATAGTCACACGATCACGGGTAAAATTCTTGCGATCTCCTTTATGAAGCTCATTAACTACCTGTCTTCTACTCATCTTGCGAACGCCATAAATAACAGAGCTGCTATCTAGCTATCTATATATAAATAGTATTAGCAAATATGATGAAATTCACACATAGGTTCACAATGATGGCTGCTGGACCATCAGGTTGTGGAAAAACAACTTTTATTGAAAACCTTCTGAATAATATGTCATTAATACAGCCTCAAATAAAAAAGGGAATTTGGTGTGACGCTGAACGGCATGCTGTACCAAAACAGTTTCCGGTTAAAAACATAGAGTACCTAGATTCAATCCCTGATGAATTTACAAACACTGAGGGTGATCCGATACTGATCGTGCTGGACGACATGATTTTAAATGCATTTTCAAGACAAGTATGTGAGCTGTTCACAAAATGATCCCATCATCGTGACCTTTCCGTTATTCTTGTGACTCAAAATGTATTTCATAAAGAAAAATTTTGTCGTGACATATCACTCAACTGTAAACAACCCCCGAGGCAAGAGCCAATTGCACCATCTGGCTAAAATGGATATACCCCGAAAACAGCTTGGAGCTAATGAGAATATATAAGCAAATAACGCAGCATCTACATAGCTATTTGGTAGTTGATCTCACGCAATATATAAATGAAGCATTACGATTTCGCACGGATTTATTTAATAGGAAATTCTTTACGTGTTATTGCTCGTCGCAAAGTTTGAAGGTGTGTAATGGTGACACGAATGAAACGATTGAAGGACAATAAGCATATGTTATATGTTCTTAAAAAAGCTAGTCCATGGTTAAGAAAGGCTATACTGAAAACCGCCGATCCTGAAGTAATTAAAACTCTATGCAAAATCACCCAGAATACATTGAAGGGTAATCATACATCTACACGAAAAGTATTCACGAAACTGCGCAAATATAAAAACAGCCTGCGTAAGCTTTCAGGGGCAAGAAAATCTGTTCCGCGACAGCGTAAAATGTTAATGCAGCAAGGAGGATTTTTTCCTGTATTGTTAGGAAGTAATTTTTCAGGTGTGATGCAAAGAAATAGTAGTCTTAATAAAATGTTTTTTTTTATCCCCAGAAGTATATGAACGCTTAAAGGATACAGTTGAGAGCGCTAGTACACAGACTCTGTTTGACAAAAACCATGAGTAAGATATTGAACAATAAGCATCAAAATGGTATCAGTACCAGAATATGCTAATACAATTTTTAAATGCAAGACGAAGAAAGAATACTGTTATGGAGACGAAAGCGGAAAATCTTTCATCGAAAAACCGCATGTATAGGCAAAAATATAATAATGTGCGTGAAAACAGCATACAAACGAGGTTTCTGTTTAAAATCAAAATACCCACAGAAACTTCGCCTTCATAACCGGAGGAGATATTTGAGTCGGTAAACGAAATAACACCATCAAAGCAAGAAATGCCTGCTGCTTTCGAGCGACGGTTATCAGCAAGTGGAATAGAAAAAGTTTTAAACCTGCTTCCAAAATAAGGAAAAGTGTAGCTGATTCATTTGAAGGTACCAGCAAGGACTATAGGATAATAACCGGTGATGATGGTATAACGCAGTATACAATTCCAGCAGATGACTGTGGATGAACTGGATGACGTTTTCACTGATTTAGATGCAATGAATAGATGGTAGAGGTGTTGTGACGTCAGATTTCGATGGAGTAGGTCAAAAGTCTGGTAAACATTCTATAATAATCGCTAAAGTTGTTGGATTGAGAAAGTATCATGTTCGTTTTAGATGGGATGCTAATGATTTGCAAAAGTTACGTTATAAGGCAAATAATATGAACTAATTTCGTCGTTTTTCTAAGCAATTAGACCTGACTATTATAACTATTACCTGACCGAAATTAAACAAATAATGTACGATCGTATCGGAGAAGATAGAGATGGAAAGGTAATCTCCGACATAAGAAGAAAGAGATTTTTGCATACACCTTAATCAGTTCGGAAGGATTGCTGAAAAAGTTTATTTAAAGTCAGATGCAAAATTTGAATCATTCTGAGCGCTTATAGACTGCATAATTGGACAGATACCAAGAAAAAAACGAAACCACAATCAATTTTTACAGATGGTTGATCAATATATTTATCCATCAAATAATTTTAGGAAGAAACGGGGTAAAGAAGCGGGTATTTAACCGACCACTCATAAAATTCATCCGAAAGATTATGGCGTGAAGCTTAATGTAGCGCTGCCTATACCGTCACCGTTTAACATAACAGATTTCAACGCCTTGTTACTAAGCGGAATATAATTTAATGACGAAGAGCTTGATAAAGAAAAGCCATCTAGGACCACAACATATCAATTACGAAAGTAGGTGTTTAACAAAATTGCCTCAGCAAACCGAAGGTCTATATCAGTGCTTAACTGTAGAACAGGGCAAAAAGTGAGAAAGTTTTCATCGAGCAAGACTAAGAAAACTATAAAAAGACGACAACAACAAAGGAGGCGTGCATTGGATAGATTTGACAAGTAGATAATATCATCACGATGCAAAAAGAATGTATGCAGTCTGAATTGGATATTTTTACCTCACCACCGATTCAAAACAGTATTCTGAAGACCGAAGAGGTTGCTTACAAACCCATTGCATCACTGGACAATTCTTCGGTGTTGGAATTTGTCTCACTCGGCCATGGAGATACATATCGTGACTTATGCAGCATTTACTTACGACTCAAGGTGTAGCTGATCAAACTAAAGAAAGATATAGAACAACTTTTCACGGGGTAGGAGAAACTTAAGAAAACTGATGATACTGACGTTTTAGCTGATCCCGTTGGTGTAGCTAACAACCTCATGCATTCTTTTTTTAGACAATGCACTGTACAATTGGATGGCAAGAATATAGCTCAGACAGACAACATATACCACTATCGCGCCTATATCGAAAATTTACTGAACTATGGTAAAGACGCTGCATCAACTCATCTCCAATCAGCCGGTTGCTATCTAGATTAGAATGAGATGGACATGATAGAAGACTCAAGACCTGGCGGTGGTCCTACTGAGTTAAATGAGAGTTATCTTAAAGGGTCTGCAATGTTGGGAAAGAATAACGTCGTTGAACTGATGTGCACAATTCACAGCGATCTGTTAAATCAAGATAAACTCTTAATGAATGGAGTTGACTTCCGTTTAACACTTTCATTGGAAAAACCAGAATTTTATTTGTACTCGAAAGACGATGACTTCAATCTACGCGTAAAAATTCTAGAGGTGACATTGTTCGTGAATCATATTACGGTCAATCCCAGCATATTATCAGCACATGAAGCTGTATTACAGCGCTCGAATGCAGTTTACCCCTACAAGCGAGTGGAAGTGAAAACCTATACACTACCCACCAACACCTATACTCTATCTCTTGATAACGTAGTCATCGGGAAATTACCGAACCTGCTTGTTTTCGGTAGGTGGATAATGACTCCTATGTACACCGGAAAGCGCACAAAGAATTCATTCAACTTCAAGCATAACAATATTATCAACTTCAATTTATCAGTGAATGGTGTTCAAGTACCAAACCTTCCTCTAGAGTTTGATTATTCGCGCGAAAACCAGTAAGCACTAGAGGATATCTTTCTCTGTTCAAGGGGACTGGAACCAATTATTTTGATAAAGGTCATCAGATATCCAAGAAATTCTTCGATGATGGTTGTTTTCTGTTAGCATTTGAGTTAACAGCATTCGGGATGCGCTAGTTTGTTAAATCAAGGTGTGGTAAGGATCGAGGGAAGATTAAGAGAAGCTTTAAAGGAAAGCGTCACCTGTATCATTTACGCGGAATATGATGGAATGCTTGAAATTGAGAAAAATCGGAATGTATGTACAAGCTTTTAAAAAAAGACATATAAATATATATATAAATATGTGTGTGTGTATATACATATACATATACATATAATATATATATATACATATACATATATATATATTTATACATATACATATATATAAGCACACACATATATATATATATTTATTTATATTTATATATATTTATATATATATATATATGTGTGTGTGTGTATATATATATATATACACACATATACATATAATATATACATATATATATATACATATACATATATATATATATTTATACATATACATATATATATATACATATATATATATTTATTTATTTATATATATATATATATATATATATATATATATATACAGTTCTCTATTCCAGCTCTTTAGGTGAAAGTGGGACCCGTTGATAAGATGTTTCGCAATAAGCGAATTCAAACCTGTAATACGATTGACCAAAAGCTGCAAAAGAGAAAATAATTGACTGATTTACCGACAATTGAAAGTTTTAGCATTGATGACGTCATGATGAGTTTCGAAGAGTCAAAACCAAGAACGAAAGCAGTATCCAAGTCTCAAGGTGCATTTCAAAACGTCTTACTTAATTACACGTATTATCTAGATGACTATAATTTTCGTAAAATTACGCTTGGATTTGATTCGAGCACATTTCAGGCCAAAATAATCTTTCACAATCATGGACGATTTATTTATTTATTTAGATATTACAATGAATAGATAAAATCCATTCTTTTATTAGTATATAAAAATTTAAATTAGAAAATTGAAATACTCGCTATTAATGTCCGTTTGAAAGATGAAAAAGAAGAGGACATAGGACCAAGTTGAAGTGAGTCATGCTGTCATAGAATGTACCTGCTGTACATAGAATGATGGTATGTAAGGGTGAGTTAAAATTTACAGCTAATTCGGCGATGGCCGGGTGAAAAAAGTTTGAATTTCTGGTGTTGCGGCAAGGAACACGCACGGTTATGTCTTCGACGGCACGACACAAGATAAGGCCGGTGCATATCTTGAAAAGGAAGCATTGATCCAGTATAATTTTGCGGTGAGAGAGTGTAGGAAGATTTAGCATTCTTAGCCTATCAGGATATTCCGAGTACGGCAAATTTAATTTAAATAGCAGACACCGGGTAAATTTTCATTGGACAGACTCGAGCAACACTCGATCGCAAGCATGGTAAGGCAACCAAACAACCGAAGCGTATTCGAGAATATTTCTGACTAAAGCTTGATAGCGAATTAGGGAACTATCAATAGAAGAGAAGTGATGAGAAGTTCGGAGGACGAAACCAGACATGCGGGATGCACGATTAACTATATCCGAATAATGAATATTAAAGCGAAGTCTTTCATCGAAACTAACTCCAAGGTCTTTGATAGTGTTTACTCTTATCAATGCTTTGTTATTAATATGATAGATAGTATTTAAAGATATTTTTCTCAGGGAATAACACATCATGAAGCATTTGATAACATTAGGCGTTAGACTATTATCAAAACACCAGTCATTTAAGATGTCAATGTTAGCTTATAGATTGAGGCAGTCATTGTAGTTTTTTATTGAAGAAAATAGTTTAAGATTGTCAGCGTATAAGAGACATTCACAAGAACAACGAAAGGGCAAATCATTTATGAAAAAGAGAAAGAGAAGCGGTTCTAGTATGGAGCCTTGAGGAACACCTGAATTGGGAGAAAATGGAGATGAAGTACAACCATTGAAAACTACACGGCAGCTTCGATCTGTGAGATAAGAGAATATCCAATCTAACAGAAAGTCTGGAAAGCCAAGCTTATCTAATTCACTCAGCCACGAAGATTTTTGACATGTGACCAAAAAACCTTTAAGTTGCCAGAACTAATAGAACTTTCATCATTTTGATAGTATAAAACACGAGCCTGATCTATTTTAACTTTCGTCAGCTTACGAAGCTCTTTATATTGAGCTAAGTCATATTGGGTATTATTCCGCTTATACTTAAGTCGGCAAGATTCTTTTATACGAAGCAAACGTTGGATTTCAGTAGTGAACCAGATTGGGCCAACAGAAGGAGTAGGAGAAGATACATTAAAGTATTGAGGTAAAGTTATCTCAAGGATGCTGTAAAATGGTTCAATAGCAGCATCGCAGGATAGATGCAATAGTTCACACTTCCAGTCAATATTTCCTAGTGCCATGATAACGTCTGGATAGTTCGCTTTATGGAAATTAAATTTAGGAGCTTTAACTAACTTAGTGACTTTTCTAGTAGGAATATCGATGTCAACTTCTAAGGGAGGATGCTGGGTATCAACTTTAACGTTTACGTTGGTAGCAGAGGTGACGTAAACCATAGTTTCTGAGAGATTAGACATAATCAAGTCCAGTGTCCTATTGTTGGAATTACGTACATCGTTTAATTGAAGTAAGGCACAGCGACGCATAAAAGAAGTAAGCGTTGTTGCGGCTGGAGCAGTCAAGTTTGACAAATCACGAACGCTAGGAGAGGGTGGCCAGTCAATGGATGGAATGTTAAAATCACCACACACGATAGTTGGTTGATAGTTGGGATAAGTAACATTGGTTCCCGCAACCTGCAAACTACAACCAATGGATATTACTCTACAAATACCTCGATGATGTGAAGAAAACAGTAGGTGACGAGTATCCTGATAACGAGCTTGGACTGCAGAAACACTATCGCTAGATACCTGTTGGTCACGGGACCATAACCCTAAAGCATCCTGACCTATTCGAACTATTCGAGATGATGGATTTTTGCAACATTGTTATGTATCACAACAATTTTAGCTCGGAAGATGTGAAGGAATATTACGACCAGTATTGTGCCAGATACAGGGGGGGAAATCTACAGAAGTTAAATAACAAAGGCTTTTTCATACCACCACGGGCATCGTATACACCTATAAATTATTTCAGACTTTTTCATGAATTTCCGTTATTTTTTAGTTGTAACATAACTTTTCACGTTTTAAATAAATTAAAATATAGAACATCGCATACATCTTTTATTTTATCTCAGTAGAATATACTTTTCATTAGGTCATACATGTAAAGGTTTATGCAATTTTGGGCTGCATATTTTTTGGTGATGGTAGTGCATCGTGAACTCTACAGATGGTTTTGAAATTTTTCAGATCCCTAAGTTCTGATTGCAGCTGTATTATATTAACGTCTGGTAGATATCTTCTTATTAAGTTTTTCTTTATACCACCTTTTACGTATATGAAGGAAGTTGATTATAATTAACATCCCCATCACACCAACGTAATCCATTGATATTTTTCATTTCAAATTCGTTTTGTTTGCGGGCTTTCAAACCTAGTTGCTGATACGAGTGGGGTGGAGCAAGATGGTAAATCACTGGTAATATTGAATCGAAAAGTAATATTGCAAGTTATTTTACAAAATATTGACTAATGTTTCCAGAGACACACTGAATGTCAAACACGAAGTCGGACATGTTTTCGATGCAAAAGGACACAATAAAATAGATGGGTTTTTCGAAATCAACAATGTTTATATACTATCCAATTCAATAATTTATTATTATTATCCATCACATAGCATTATTCTTACATTACATAGTTCCTACATTTTAAGAGTAGAGTATTTTCATTATCTTAATAGTATGAGGTTTCCTTCTTCTTAAAAGTATTTGATATATTCTGACGATTTTATTTCGTAATCTGATGGAACAGTTTTCTTCCAAATGCTCGATTTCCTACAATCTAAAGTAATTTTATTATATAACAGTTACCTTAGGTTTATTATCAACCCTCTCAGCACCAGAAGGTATATTTACAATTTCAGCGTGTAACTGTATGATCTCATGTGAAAGAAAAGCTGTGTTCTATTGGTTTACATTTGCAATCAGACCAAGTATGTACTCACCATTTACCTCATGGATACATCTTAAGCTGGTCCAGATTGATTTTATATTAGGCAACCACGGGAGAGATATGGTAAAGATAATTTTACTTCCCTCCCTGAATGCGCCACGTCATCTTTGATAACATTATCAAAAAAATTCTAATGCTAAGAGAGGATCCTCATTTTCTGTATCAAGGCCATTTATGCGAAATGTTATTTTTTTTCCTTCGAAGTTAATTTTTTTAAAAAACTTTGTATGGCTAGATAGCACTTCATAACCTTTACTCAAACCACTACCACACTATGTTGGTGAGGGTTCGAGAAAAGTATCGATTTGATCTACCTGAGAACTCTTTCCACCATTCAATATATTCTTTTCCCCACCCTTGACATAAATTAACATCTCTTTCGGTATTATTAAAAATACTGAGGCATTCTTTCAATTCCTTATCAGAATTACGCTGTATGGATCATCTTGTAAAATTTCACAGAAGAAATTTTTTCTCCTCACAAGTAAAGGTTGATTATCTTTTTTTTTCGTCGTTGGGAGGTGGAAATCTTCAAAAGATACCGAGTTGCTCCTGCTTCTCGGCATGTCGGATTTCTACCGACTAAAACCACCTCCGTTTCTTCCAAAAAATCTTAACTCCATAACTCATTGCTTGCACTGTCCGTGTGCAATTTATTTCTTGAAAGCTTGTTCATTTAAATAGTACTTTCCAGACGATGTATATCGGTATAAGGGATAGTACCAGTATCTCAAAAGTTTTATTCAAGTTCAATATATCTAATTTTGTTTCACATTTGTAGCAGGAAAAAAAATATTAGCGTTCTTAAAAAAGATATATATATATATATATATATATATATATATATATATATATATATATAAATAAAAAAGAAGGAAAAATAAAAAAAAAATAAAAAAAAAAATTAAAAAAAAATAAAATTTAAAATTTAAATTAAAAACATTATAAATTAAAAATTAAATTAAAATTAAAAAAAATGATATTAAAAAAAATTACCGTTCTTAATTATTCAAATTGAATTTTCAGTAAATGTTTACGTAGCATGATTTTAAATGTCATTATGTTACGCGCTTCTTTTATTGTTTGAGGTAGCTTATTGTACAAATTTGATGCGGCGTTAATCGGATCCATCCTCAGGCGCTCTGTCCTAGCAAATTTTATTAAAATTTCATTTGCGTTTCTCATATTGTAGTCGTTTTTTCTCCCATTTATGTCTAGTTTCGTTGTTTTCATTTGTTCAATGTGTAAATTTAAAAAAATGAATTTTCATTTTTCCATGTAAATCAGTCCGTCTACGTTAAGTTCTTGTGCTGTTTTATATACTTCAGATGTAGCGGTCATCCTTTGCAAGTTATATATGGTTTTGTATGCTTTAGTTAGTAGTCGTGACATGCTCATGAGGTTATTTTTGGTAGTTTGGCTCCAAATTATGATCCCGTATGTAATTCTTGAAATTATGTATGCATTTTTAATTTGTATTTTATTTTTAATTGAGAAATAGCTGAAACGACGGAGCAAACCAACGATAGCTGCTATTTTTTTCCTCATATCATTTATATGCGGTGTCCACGTTAGTTTTTCATCGATTGTAAGTCCAAGGTACTTCATATGTTCAACTCTCTGAAAAGTTTTATTTTCTATTTTTATCAGTGGCTCAATATCAGTTTTATTTTTTTGTTTAAAGATAATGTATTTGGTTTTGTTCGTGTTTAATGTCAGTTTGTTCCGTATGAGCCATTGGGAATATTTGTCTAAGTCATTGTTTATCTTTTGTTCTAAGTCAGTTTCATTTTTCACTGAGTAAATCAGTATCGTATCGTCAGCGTACATCACAACTTTCCCTTCGATTCCTGAAGTCACCAAGTTGTTTGTATATAACAGGAAAAGAATCGGTCCTAGTATTGATCCCTGTGGTACGCCAATAGTAATCTGCGCTATTTCACTGTTAACGTTTCCAATTTCAGTTCTTTGAAGTCTTTCTGCCAGGTACGTACGCATAAGTTCTCTTGGCATACCAACAATTCCCAAGTTCTCAAGTTTACTTATCAATATATCGTGCACTACCGTATCAAACGCCTTTTTTAGATCGATAAAAACTGCAGCAACGTAACTTCCCTGATCCAGTTGTGTATTGATATGTCTCATCACTTCTACAATCGCGTCTTGTGTTCCTTTACCTTCCCGAAACCCAAACTGGTTTCTATCTATAATCCTATTCTGCATTAAGTATTCTTTAATTCGTAAAGCTAATATTTTTTCTATGATTTTACTCAGTGAGTTTAATAATGTTATTGGTCGAAAATTATTTGGGTCAGTTTCCAGCCCTCCTTCAAATATGGGTATTACCTTGGCATTTTTTAGATAGTTCGGAAATTGTCCACTCTTGAAGCTTATATTTATTAGAGTAACCAGTATATCTGCAATATTCTCTTTGATTATTTTGATATCATCAACGCAGATACCATCAAGACCCGGCGCGGTGCGTTTTTTCAGAGAATCAATAACATCAATGACTTGCTGAGTCGTTTTTAGGGAGTTCTGATACAATTTTCTGTCCTATTGATATGAAATGATTGTTTAATATATTTGAGATTTTTACTGGATCTTTGAAATTTTCGCCCATGAAATTTATTTCCTTTATATCCTGGTTTTGAGTAGTGTTTGTGTCTGCCTTTCTAAAAACTTTATCTACTAACTTCCAAAAATTTTGCTGATTGTTAGAACCTTCTTCAAGTTTTCTCGAATAGTAATTTTCCTTTGCATTTTTAATCGTATTGTTGCATTCGTTTTTTATAATTTGATAGTTCTTTTGTTTCATTATATTTGTTGGATCTGTTTTTAGTGCTTTAAAAGCTGTTCGCTTTTTTCTGGAAAAGTGGATTACTTTTCCAGTTATCCATGTGTTATTTCTCGTCCTTATAGGTTTAATTTTTGTGGCTAAAAATTTCGCTTGCAAAATTAGCTCAGCTAACTCCTGGAAATTATTTGGTTTTCTACTTTCCTTCATAATTCTAACTAAATTACTTAATGTAGAGGAAAACAAGGAATATTCTATACTTAATGCACTATCAGTGCTAAAATTTTTTTTACATCCACTTCTATTTTCCACTTTTCTCTATTTTATTTTTATTTACATGTAGATTTCTCCTAAATTGAAAGTGGTTCACTTCTTCCTTTCTCAATATACCTTCTACCAAGGGTCTATGGTTTATGTCTGAATTGAACTGACTACATTCTTTTATATCACTCTGAATCTTTTAGAATAAAATTTATTGAAAAATTAAATCTGAAGGTAGAAATAAATATGTATCATAACCCCACTCCCAAACGTTTCACTTATAATACAAAATGAATAAATTATCCACCCATTATCAAGTCGAAAAGTTACCAGTGATCATCATAACCCCCTCCCCAACATTTCACTGATAATACAAAATTATTAAATTATCCACCTGACATTATGTCGAACAGTTACCAGTAATCAATTATTTTTCTCTTTGATTCATTCTGTTTAGTCACACAGGTGTCAAGCGAATCAATACATTTATTCACACATTTATTTCTGTCCACTGTCTGAAAAATAATAAAAACACGGAAAATCACGTGTCTCAATCAACTACTAGCCAAACCAACAATTTCCATTGCCAACGGCATCCGGCGACTTGATCTTGATGACCTCATTTTATATTCTTTTTGAACTAATTCGCACGCTTGATCAAAGTTTCATTACAGCAAAGAATATACAACATAAAAAAGTCGTATCTCAAACAAAATTTTATATGGCGGGTTCTGGCGCCAGAACGCGCCAAGCAACGGAGAGTTATTGTTTTGATAGAGCTAGAGCTTTTGCTAAAAAGCTCATGACAGATGGTTGGCGATGTGCTGAAGCAATTATTCATATTCGTTATCATATCGTCATTGTTTCGAAGTGAATATTGGAAAAAAATAAAATAAAATCTGGTCTAAAGTGTAGTCTGCAGCATTTTAAGAAGTCCAGAAGGGAACCAAATGTAAGGTTGTTTAATTTTCCGGCTTATGATTCGCCAATGGGAATAGTATGGCGGGAAAATTGCAATTTCGAGTCAATGGCGGTTTATACGAAATTACGCATATGCAATTCTGATTTTGTAAGTGAATTTATTGGAATGCGCAGATTAAAGGTAGGTGCGATTCAGAGGTTATTTTTATCTCCGAAAAATGCAGACAATGAAATAAACTTGAGTCTGTTAATTTCTCCGCCACGGAAAAGACGAAGATGGTCGACGGATTCAGCAAGTAATTTTTGTGCATCTTGCCAAAAAATAATAATAAATAAACATTATTATATGAAAAAAATGTACCAGCAAACAGTAACAAAAAAAGAATGATCGGTGCAGTTCAAAATATATCACAAAACTCTTGAAAACAAAAATAAAACACCACTTGAAGAAATAATTGATTCACAAAATATTAGTAGGAAATGCAAAGTCTTATGTAAAATGATAGTCAATGTAAAACAAGAAAATATGACAATGATGAAAATTTATTGGCAAATATTTTTTACATTTCCCAGTCCACATAGAAATTTGTGAGAAATATTTTAAAAATCAATTTACCGTATCCATCTACAGTGTACAACTGGGCGCTTGTGAAGCAATTACAACCAGGCTAAATTAGTAGTGCATTTCCATTTATAAAAAAAAAGCCAACTATTAAGTGAAGTAGAAAAATAGGTAGTCTTAATTTCTGATAAAATAACTATAAGAAAGGAATTGAGGTATAATGTTCCACATGACTTAATAGATGGGTTAGAAGACATCAGTTTCAACAGAAAAAAACACTATTGGAAAGCAAGTGTCCTCTTTATGATTAGAGGGTTTATCATCAACTAGAAATGTGTGTTGAATTATTCTGTTTCTCAAAATGGAATTAGAGGTTACAACTTACAAGAAATCCTAAAAGAAAACATAAAACTGTTTCAAGTTGGGGTCTAGCAATAAGATAGACATCATGGTCATCTCCGAGACTCACTTAACCAACAAATATTATTTTAAAATTCTCTTACTCTACTCTACTCTTTTTATGACACTAAGCACCCTGACGGAAAAGGTCATGGTGGCACAGGAGTTTTGGTCAAACATCGAATCAAGCACCACGTCATTGACGAATACGCCAAGGATTATATGCAAGCCACGTCTGTGTGCATAGTTGAATGGGGAGACCCGATTACAGTCTCGGCAGTTTATTGTCCCTCCCAGATTCAAAATCACTGGGGAACAATTTAATGATTTCTTCAAAAGCTTTGGTTGTCGATTCATTGCAGCCGGTGACTACAACGCCAAGCATACTCACTGGAACTCCAGGCTAATCTCCTAAAGGATTTTGTGGACAACTGTGACAAACTCTAGTAAGCTCTCATTCATATCAAGCAGGCATCCGACATATTGGCCTTCAGATCGTCAAAAAATCCCAGACTTCATTGATTTTGCTGTATCCAAAAACATAAGGCGAGAGCAGATATCAGCAGCGCAGTGCTTTAATTTACACTCTGACCACTCGCGAGTTAAATTGACTATTTCCATACCTCTTGTCATTCAAGAGCACTGTAAACTCACAACAAAACATACCAACTGGCTTGAATTCTGGAAATATATAAGCTCACAACTACCACCACACATACGTCTTAAATCTCATTCTGATATTGACAAGGCAGTTCGTTCCTTTTCCGAAATCGTGTCTTCAGCAGCTATACAAGCCACTCCTGAGCCCACCTGCTTTACCTCGTCTGCATATAAGTCGTCGAAAAATATCAACGAGCTTATCAGTCTGAAGCGGCAATTAAGATGTGAATGGCAGTAACAAAAGTCTCCAAAACCTCAAAAAGTGCTATCGACAGTTGGGAGAAAACTTCATGCAGTCCTGAAACACGAACGAGCAAAAAACATAGTACACTACTTTGAAAGCCATTCACCAACCCAAGGGACAAACTATTCGTTGTGGAAAGCTGCTAAACAGTTAGACAGACCAGTCAAACGGGAGTTACCAATCAGGCTACCAAATGTGATCTGGGCCCGCACTGATGCTGAAAAAGGCTCCATCTTTGCCCGCTACCTCAGGGAAGTTTTCAAACCAAACCCTAAACAAGCAGATGTTCGCCTCTTCTTATCCCACGCAAGCCTCCACTGTATCAATCCGCTTCAAGATCGTTCAGGTGATCCCAAAGAAGGCCCCAAGTCACGACCGCATTACTGGGAAAATGATAAAGGAACTGTCTAGAGCTGCGAGTATACTCCTAACGCACATTTTTAACAGCCTCCTGCATCTTGGATATTTTTCCACAGCATGGAAGCTATCTCAAGTTCTGATGATCCCGAAGGATGGGAAAGACCCAACACTCGCCACGTCATACAAACCCATAAGCCAACTACCCCTGTTATCAAAACTATTCGAAAAAATGTTACTCTCCAAGCTGTCTCCCCACATAAATGATTCAGAAGCAATACCTTCGCACCAATTAGGATTTAGGGAAAATCATGGAACTATCGAACAAGTCCATCGTTTAGTTTCTGTAATCAACAATGCTTTCGAAAAGAGACAATACTGCGCAGCCGTGTTCTTGGATGTTGCGCAAGCGTTCGATGAGGTGTGGCATGAAGGGCTTATTTATAAAATCAAGTGCAAACTTCCAGCAAACAAGCATCCAGTTATGGAGTCTTACCTGACTGGCAGGAAGTTCTTCGTAAAAAAAAACTGCTTTATTTCTTGCATCTTCAATATCAGAGCTGGCGCGCCTCCAGGAAGTGTTCTCGGCCCATTGCTTTATTTGATATATACGGCAGACTTACCAACATGCGATCGTCTATTTACTTCCACTTTTGCTGACGACACCGGAATTCTTTATGCTCACGCTAACCCCCATATGGCTTCTCAAATTCTGGACAACCACCCAGGAAATGTGGAACGTTGGCTGGCACAATGGAGAATAAAAGTTAACAAAACCAAGAGTAATCATATAACCTTCACGCTTAACAGGGAAATTTGCCCTAAATTATCACTCAACGGAGTGCCTGTTCCGCAAGCTTAGTAGTATGGATGTGGGGACTCTAACTCACTTTTTCCCACGGTCCCCATTTTTTTCCCACGGGTATCGGATTACCGCCCCCGCATGACGTCACCTGTTATCGCTTCCGGTGGCGCCATTTCTTATCGCTTCCGGTGGCGCCATTTCTTATCACTGTCTGGGGCGCCATTTCTTATCGCTTCCGGTGGCGCCATTTCTTATCGCTTCCGGTGGCGCCATTTCTTATCGCTGTCTGGGGCGCCATTTCTTATCGCTTCCGGTGGCGCCATTTCTTATCGCTGTCTGGGGCGCCATTTCTTATCGCTGTCGGGGTGTTTCTCACGGATGACGCCATTTCTTATCGCTGTCGGGGTGTTTCCCACGGGCAGGTGTTTCCCAACCGCGATGAGTCATGCTGATGAATGAGTGTGAGAAGAAGTCAAGGTCAAGGTCGGTGTCAAGGTGTTTTCCCACGGCCAGGTGTTTACCAACCGCGATGAGTCATGCTGATGAATAGGTGAGATAAGAAGTCAAGGTCAAAGGTCAAGGGTCAAAGGTCAAGGGTCAATGGTCAAAGGTCAAGAGTCAAAGGTCAAGGGTCAAAGGTCAAAGTTCAAGGGTCAAAGGTCGAGGGTCAAAGGTCAAGGGTCAAAGGTCAAGAGTCAAAGGTCAAGGGTCAAAGGTCAAGGGTCAAAGGTCAAGGGTCAAAGGTCAGGGTCAAAGTTCAATGTCAAAGGAGTTTTCCCAACCGCGGTGAGAGTCATATCCCAGGAAACCCTATAACATCATCTTCAATTTCACAACAAAATGCAATATTCTGAGTCATATCTCAATTCTGAGTCATATCCCCGGAAACACCTATGACAACATCTTCAATTTCGCAACAACACGCAATATTCTGATTTCGCAACAAAATGCAATATTCTGAGTCATATCTCAATTCTGAGTCATATCCCAGGAAACACCTATGGCATCATCTTCAATTTCACAACAACACGCAATATTCTGATTTCGCAACAAAATGCAATATTCTGAGTCATATCTCAATTCTGAGTCATATCCCAGGAAACACCTATGACATCATCTTCAATTTCGCAACAACACGCAATATTCTGATTTCGCAACAAAATGCAATATTCTGAGTCATATCTCAATTCTGAGTCATATCTGAAACACATTACCCCAAATAGCTAAACCTTGAATCATCTACATAAACATCCTGCACATAATATTCCCATAACCACAAAAATAATAAACATCCACTTGAAATCCAATAAGATCAAGTTAACTTCCCAGAAACGAAAATGCCAATCACCGGAAATTCCACTGATAAGGTGGAACACAAAAGATCGTATTACTGCACTAGTTGCAAATCGGATCGGCATAACGTAAACAATTGCCCTTATCGCAATATTCTGATTTCGCAACAAAATGCAATATTCTGAGTCATATCTGAAACACATTACCCCAAATACCTAAACCTTGAATCATCTACATAAACATCCTGCACATAATATTCCCATAACCACAAAAATAATAACCATCCACTTGAAATCCAATAAGATCAAGTAAACTTCCCAGAAACGAGAATGCCAATCACCGGAAAATCCACTGATAAGGTGGAACACAAAAGATCGTATTACTGCACTAGTTGCAAATCGGATCGGCATAACGTAAACAATTGCCCTTATTTGAAAGATAAAGATAAAAGAAGGAAATAATAAATAAAGATTAGCGATGGGCTAAATACAAAACTATAGTAGTTATAATATTAGGTTACCCTTAAGGAATTTATAAAATAAACAATAGATCAAAACACAGGTTATTTTTCCAAGAAAGTTCACTAGCCTAATAAAGGAGGGCCATGACATCAAGCTAGAACATATGAAGGTGATCAAAGAGGTAGATAGGATTAATAAGTTGGATATAGTGGAAGCAATCGAGATAAGAAAAGTACCTAAAGATCGGAGGCTGAATGAGGATGCAGGTAACAACAACTCGAAGTTATTGGATGTAATTTTTAAAATGTAATGACATCACTTAAGTAACTATTGTATATATAGGTTAAGTAAAATATTAAATAGTAGAGTGTACTGATGAAGACCGGGTGTGCCGGTCGAAATGCGCATTTACATTAATTAAAATAAATTCATAGTCGCATAAAAGGAATCTTTTGTCGAATTATCTATTTAAACAATAGAATTATATAAAAAGACAAGACCCCAACAGGAATCATTCCAGTTGCTATTCTGCGTTGTAAACCAGTATTCATTCAAAGTGAATTTTTATATCTTATCGAAAAAATATAAAAAATTGCAAAAGAAAAAAGTGATTAAAATTTAAAAAGTTTATTTTAAATATAAAATAACTAAGTTTTTATTTAAAGTGGAAAAGGAAGAATTAGATCTTTCAGATATCCAATCCTCTGCTTTCACTTTGCATCTCAATTAGGAAAGTTTTTATTTTGAGCTCAGTGAAAAAACACGAAGTGAATTGTATTCCTTAAAATGTTTTGTGAATTTTGTAATATCGAAGTCAATAGTGCTTGTTGGAACTATCATGTGCGAACCAATGCTCACAAAAATAAATCTAAAGAGCCCCTCAACGAACATTTTAAAAGGGTAAAAAGTTGTTTTGGACAGCGAATGGAAACTCTTGTTTTTGAAAACAAAGATGAAGGTTTTTTAAATTCGGCGGAGTTTTTAAAGATGATGGAAGATCCGTTAGTGAATTATCTGATGAGTGCACTAGATGAACGCGTGACACTCAAATTCAACATTGAACTCTTTGCTGAATTCATTAAAATGAATGATGATGATGAAAACGATTGCATAATAAGCATTAAGTCTTTTCATACAAAAATGCAAGCGATAATTCAAAAAAGTGAGTTGAAATTAGCTTTCGATAATATGGCTAATGAAATTCGAATCAAAATGGAGGAATTCCAGGAGAAAGACAGTGGATGGGCTCTCCTTAGAATTACGCACTGTGAGTTAAATATAAACGATTTTAAACCATTGAGAGGAACAAGTTATATTCCACTACCAAAACAATTGGCCAATAAGCGTGCTTGCATTAATATTAAGAACCGCGACAGTTATTGTTTCAAATGGTGCATAATTTCCGCAATGTGTCCGATAGATCATAATTCAGAAAGAACGACATCATACCGAATTGATGACATTGCAGACAGCGTTATACATCTTCAAAACGGTATTGTGTTGAATTTTCGGGGACTCAAGTTTCCGCTACAGGTGCAAGATATTGACAAATTTGAGGAATTAAACCAAACAATCAGTGTTAACTTATTTGGATTCGATGAAGAGTTAAGAAAAGTTATCGGTCCATATCATATCGCAAAGCAAGAAAAATCGCATCACATCAATCTGCTCCTGCTGCAATCCAACGAAGATTGTCATTATGTCTGGATTAAACATATTTCAAGGTATGTAACAGGGAATATTGTGTGTGTGTGTGTATGCGTGATTACATGAATTATTTTTCTTCTTCTTCTTTAAAGGTTGATTCGCTGTCAACAAACGCTACACAAAGGTTCTATCTATGTTTGCAATAAATGCCTGCAATATTTTATGTCGAGCGAGAAACTGCAACTGCATAAAAACAGCTGTAGCAGAGTAGTCACGAAAATGGTGGAACCGGAGAAAGCAACGCTGCAGTATAATAGCTATGGACGACAACTCAAGGTACCTTTTGTCATCTATGCAGATTTTGAATGCCTTCTTCAAGACGTCGATACATGTGCACCCAATCCGACACTTTCATCAACCTCAACAATCCAAGAACATACCCCTTGTGCTTTCTCTTATTTCATCAAGTGTTCATTCGATTCAAAATTAGACAGATTCAGATTATACAAAGGCCCAGATTCACCCAAAGAATTCGTTAATTCCATTGTAAATGATGTAAAATGGTTTTATATAAATCATATCAAGAACCCAAAGTCAATGGATGCTCTATCGTCGGAAGAAGAAAAGGTTCAAAGGGAATCGATTTTCTGTCACATTTGTAAAAAAGAGCTTGACAATGATAGAGTCCGAGACCATTGTCACTTTACTGGAAAATATAGAGGTCCCGCTCATAACGAATGCAATTTATTGTATCGAGTACCGAAATTCTTTCCAATATTATTTCACAACCTCTCAGGCTATGATTGTCATTTGTTTGTGAAAGAATTAGATAGCATTGATGGGGAAATATCTATTATACCCATTAATAAGGAATTATACGTTTCATTATCTAAACGAATTCAAGTCGATGAGTTTGAAACGATTGAGCTTAGGTTCTTAGACTCAGCCAGATTCATGCAGTGTAGTTTGGATGCTCTAGTGAAAAACCTTTCTCCAGTAGATCTGAAAACCGTAAGATCAGTATATGTAGATGGGGAGAAATTTCAACTGCTTACAAGAAAGGGTGTATTTCCCTACGATTATATTAACTCGTGGGATCGATTGAATGAAGTTTGTTTACCACCTCGAGAAAGCTTTTACAACAAAATGACAAATAGCGATTGCAATGAGATTGATTATGAACATGCTGAAAATGTATGGAAAGTTTTCAATTGCACAACGATTTGGGACTATTTGGAATTATATCTGAAGACAGATGTGCTGCTTCTGACAGACGTTTTCGAAAATTTCAGGAAAGTTTGTAAAAATATCTATGGACTTGACCCTTGCCAATACTATACAACTCCTGGGTTATCGTGGGATGCCATGCTCAAAATAACATCTGTTTAACTTGATCTTCTAACAGATATAAACATGCATCACTTCATACAACGAAGAATCAGAGGTGGTATTACTCAATGCTCACATCGTCACTCAAAAGCTAACAATAAATACTTGGAAGATTATAAAGAAGAGGATCCTTCCAAGTATCTGATGTATGTAGACGCAAACAATCTGTATGGTTGGGCAATGTCACAAAATTGAAAAAGCTGAAAGTTGAAAATAAAGATGAGGTTGATATTCTTAATATTGCAATAGACGCGGACATTGGCTACATATTGGAAGTTGATTTGGAGTATCCATCAACAAAGCACGATGAGCATAACGATTTACCTTTCTGTGCAGAAAATAAAAAAGCACCTGGTTCGAAAACTGCGAAATTGATCACTGACTTAACTAACAAGCAAAATTATGTGATTCACTATAGAAATCTACAGCAATGCATTACGAATGGTTTGAAATTGACCCGTGTCCATAGAGTTTTACAGTTTAAACAATCGACTTGGATGAAGCAGTACATAGACTTGAACACCCAATATCGCAAAGCCAGTAAAAATTTGTTTGAGAAAAACTTTTTCAAGCTTTTAAACAACGCAGTATATGGCAAAACGATGGAAAATGTGGATAAAAGGAAAGATGTGAAGATTGTGACGGATTGGCAAAGCCGAGGCAGACACTCAGGCGCACGAAGTCTTATATCCAAGCCAAATTTTCATAGTGCAGCCGTTTTTACCCCCAATATGGCAGCTTTTCAAATGGATAGAGTATTCACATGTTACAACAAACCGACTTATCTTGGTTTCACCGTGCTTGATCTATCAAAATTGAAAATGTATGATTTTCATTATCGTTTCATGAGGCCCAAATATAATGAGAAAATTATTATCAACTATATGGATACGGATTCATTTATTTACACTATTCAAACAAACGACTTTTACAGTGATATTTTACCGGATATAGACAATCACTTTGATACTTCTGAGTACGCCCAAGATAACATATATAATATTCCGCTGAAAAATGGAAAAGTGTTGGGTATGATGAAAGACGAAAATAGTGGAAAAGTCATGAAGGAGTTTATAGGATTAAGAGCTAAAATGTATTCTTTAAGTATAGAAAATGGTGAATCAATTAAAAAAGCAAAAGGTGTAAAGAAGCTTATTATGGATGGACTAAATTTAGATGATTATAGAGATTGCTTGTTTAGAAAAAAGATATTTAGAGATAGTATGTACTTGTTTAGATCTAAGCTTCACAATTTATATACTGAATGTATAAATAAGGTTTCTTTAAGTTATTTAGATGATAAGCGATATATAAGGGAAGATGGGGTTAGCACATATGCATGGGGACATTATAATATTGTAATGGATGTAGAATAGGAAGATTGAAATAAATAAATAAAATTGAATGAAGCAGAGAATGGAGTTTTTGAAAATATTTGTTGTT
Organism: Oxycera nigricornis; assembly: GCA_963942545.1. NCBI lineage: Eukaryota > Metazoa > Arthropoda > Insecta > Diptera > Stratiomyidae > Oxycera > Oxycera nigricornis. The sequence goes on along the minus strand of OZ012661.1, from coordinate 62,008,797 downwards.
GTTTCGAGTATCGGAATACACTTTCTTCAAGGTAATCCCCTACCAGTGGTGACTCTTAGTGAGGATTTCGGCAAGATTTGCTTAGAAAAGAAATGAAAATAACTGGAATAATCGAAAGTAAAAATATTTTTTACAGACATTTCAAATTAGAATTCGATGACGAAAATATCTTAACAGTACGATGCACATATGATAGCAACTATTCCGAACGTTCACTCAAAATCTCGTGCTTTTAATACCGTGAGTTTGAAGCCGAGAGGATTCTTAGCAATGGCGAAGTTGAATACATGAAACAACAACAAGACCTCAATTATAGGTCAGATGTAGAATTTTCAGATTTAAAGAATATGTAGCAAACATATACCAGGAGCATTACTTGAACCGTGAACAACTTTACAACGATGGATAGTATAGACGATGATGATCTTCAGCGTTCTATTGAGGAATATAAACTTTTTTTGTTGATAACAAGCAACTGATTTTAATGGAGTACTTTGATAAATTTGTAAACAATTACACGTTTTTGAAAGCCTACGCTGACATGCAACAAAAAGTCAAAAAGTTTGGTAAACATTATGTGAACTGTCCTTGGGCTTATGATGATGCAGAATGCGGTCCCGATACTTGTGAATGTTACAGTGTTCATAGGAGATTGTGTGAAGTTAAAAGGCTTGTTCAATTTTATAATCGATTAACAAATAAATAAATTTTATTTTTCAATTATAACCACAATGTTTTATTTTGAATCTTAACACTAAAACAATGAATGAGTTATTCCATATCTTTAACATTAATCCAGGAATTATGTTCTTTTGAAAACCCCAACCACTTTACAAATGCTTTATTTCCCCTCCTTTTTAAAACTTTTTCCACAAGATAAAACGACGGATTCTTAGCTTTTAGCAGTTCAAGTTCATAAAATCCTCCTTCGATTGGATTTCCTTCATAATCTTCCAAAAGATATGTGACGGGGTTGGTTATTTGAATTTGACGAATTTTAAAAATCTCCGTTGTCCAGTTTGGTGTATATCCTTTTTCAAATATATGCTTGTATTTACTAATTCGTACATAGTCACCCACTTTATATTTCGACTTTCCCATCTCTTTAATATTGTTGTACACGGTGGACAGAAGTGACAGTTCATTTGAGCTATTTACAGCAGAAGGAGCCATTTTTATTGTTCGATGTTTTTTGTTATTATACTCCTTGGTCAAATCATCAACGAGACTAATCCACTTGTAATTTCTATTCATGCTAAACTCCTTCCACATCATGTTTCTCAGTGTACGATTGAATCGTTCAACAATTGACGGCTTAAGAGAGCTATACGTGGAATAGTGGTTTATTTGATATTGTTCCATAATGTTTTTGAAATGTTTGTTGTAGAATTCTTTTCCGTCGTCTGTTTGCAAGTTTTTAGGAATGCGCCCCTGTTGAAGTATGTGTTCAATTGCCTTGGCAACTTCTTTACCAGTCTTCGTTTTGATAGAAACCGTCCATGCATACTTAGAAAACGTGTCAATGATCGTAAGAAGGAAACGAAACCCTGTATTTTCGCTAGCATATGCTCCCATTTCAACTAAATCCGCTTGCCACAAATCATCCAAACCTTTTATAATAACACGCCGTCGCTTAAAATTTTTTCGAGCAGACGCGTGCAATTCGTTAATAACTTGTCGTTTGCTCATGATAAAAAAGACTAAGCTTGTTTACTTGTATTTTTTATTAATATATATATGTAACGTTAATTCAAACAACAACAACATTTTTATTATTATCGCAGTGAATCTGAATTTGCTTGTCAACATATGCCTTTAGCTTCTCAACATACGTATCAACGTAAACTTTTGTTGTAGCATCATCATCATCTATGGGCGTGCCAAGATGCTTTAATCGTTTGAATTTAAGAATATAATCACTGTTCTCCGCTTTGTCGAATCCTACACCTGGAGCCCCCTGCGGACCTGGAACCCCTGCGGACCTGGAGTGTCAACACTCATTTTTTGAAACAGCTGATGATTTCTATCGTATTTATTCTATTATTTGCGCTTCTTTCAATTCTTCAATGATCGATATAATTTCGTTGTTATGATTATTGTGACCGGCTTGTTGCGATCCAATGAGTAACTGCAATCGACTCACTAATTCATTCGGATCATCCCAATATATGTAGTCTTTCTGTTTGTTGGATGTTTGCATTAAACTATAATCTTTGTGTTTAGGTGTTTGTCTTAGCCCTATTCCTTCATTGTTGATGTTATTTAACAGTTTCGAAATTATTTTTCTATATTTAAAGCTTCGGTTTCCATTTATTTGACTATTGCTGTCGTAAGAACGTCTGTAAGCATTAGTGTGCAGAATAATACTTTTATAGTCTGCTAAATCTTCATTGGTATATAATTTTTCATCTGCATACTTCATAAAAAGCAGTTCGTATAAACCTCGAGTTCCTATGTAGGATTTCTCATTTACAAGTATTTGATTACCATCGATTACGAAATTCGAATTTCCTATTTTCCACTGCTCTCCATCATCATCATCATCCCTATATATTCCATAAACACTGTCAATTGCAGACGGTTGATTTACATAAATATCTAGATAATGCCTAGGAATCTCCGGAAATTGGTTTTGCTTCATGTACTCTTCAAAATATTCTCGTCCTTTCGCAGTGGCAACATATTTACGAACAACTTTTGTAGAAGAAGAGTTGGATGTTGTGGCGGCGAGATTTCATTTCAAGTTTGGTGTAGGAGTTTTAAAACTGTCTTCTTCTTCTTGGTGACTATTTCCCTCATCTCGTATTGATGGAGGCTCTTCTTTAATTCCATTTTTTATGTCTTTATTATTTTGCAACAACTTGGCTCTTTTAACTAATTCTTTGAGGCTCTTTTAACTAATTCTAGCTGAATCACTGTTCCAGCTTTGTTAGCTTTCAGCTGTTGATACTTTTTCCTTATCGAATTGGTTGTTGCTACAATATCACTGAGTAGCTGCGTCTGTTGTTGCTTATCAGACATTGTTTTTTTCATTTTTTATGAATACAACAGCAGCATTTCGTCTTCAAATTTCGAAAGGTATCTGCAAAATTTTGAAATATTCTTTCAATAGGTTCTAATTTGAGTTTGAAATGGTTTTTTCTGTACCTGAATCGATTTGTGTCTTTTTCGAATTGTTTGGTACTGTCTTCACTGTTGCTGGACTGAAACCCTATTGAATTGTTATCAAACTGTATTGAACAGCTATCGAGCTGCATCAAGCTGGTAATCTGAACTGCTATTGAACTGCTTGGAACTGGTATTGAACTGCTTTGAACAGGTATTGAAGTGCTTTAAACAGGTATTGAACTGTTTCAAGCTGGTAATCTGAAGTGCTTTGAACAGGTATTGAACTGTTTTAAACAGGTATAGAACTGCTTTGAACAGGTATTGAACTGCTTTGAACAGGTATTGAACTGTTTTAAACAGGTATAGAACTGCTTTGAACAGGTATTGAATTGGTAATGAACTGATTTGAACTGCTTCGATGTTTTTATAGTATTATGAATACATCAAACCCCTTTCGATATCGACCATTGTCTAAGGGACTGTCTTTATCAATTACACAGAACCCATATTTATCGCTCCAACATTTTCCACAAATGTTTCTAAACTGATCGAAAGTCATGCCTGTGTTTACGTGATTATTTTAAATGTGTCTTCAATTCATATCATCCTGTTTGAATATAATCAAAACATTTGCATTATCTCGAATAAGGTGTTTCGGTATTCTCGTATAAGTTTGACACAGATAGAAACTATCAATATTATGATGTCTTCCCATACAGAAATATAATCGAACGTTATCTTGTTTCTCGTTGGCAATATCATCGAAAATGAAAACAGAGTTAGACTCAGCTTTATCTGGTGGAATCACTGCACTATTGTTTGAAAATGTATAGAAGCCTAATCCAGAAATAGGTTTTACAGCCTGCTTTAAATGTCTATATTTGGATTGATGTAATGATTTCGAGTAGATGTAGATGTTTTCAAATTTAACGCCATTGGGATGTTTCAACAGGGATATCATAACGTTAGTTTTACCACAGTTGGAGGGACCCACAATTATAGCTCGAATACTATTAGGCAATAAATTGCTATGTTTATTTGTAAAGGGTTCATTTGCAATGTCAACATTTTCCACCAATAACTTTTGGTGTTGTTGTATAAACCGCATCCTGATAACTGAAGAGCAAACATGTAAATGACTAGGTTTTAACGAAAGTTTTAAAGTCGGCGATGAGTTGTTAAACAAGGTGTATCCCTATACGCGATCAGTTTAAAATGATTGATCATAAAAAGAAATGTACTATGTAGTAGTTTACGAAAAGCCGTGAGCGGAAGAAGTTTCATTAATACTCTAATTAATAAACTACTGATTGAATTGCATTTGCCTGGCTATCAATATTGTGGACCTGGCACGAAGCTTCAAGAACGACTTGCCCGAGGAGACGCCGGAATAAATCCCCTTGACGAAGCGTGTAAAGAGCACGATATTGGTTATTCACAATTTAAAGAAACGAGCGATCGTCACAAACTAGATAAGATATTAACTGAAAAGGCGTGGCAACGCGTTAGATCAGCAGACGCAGGATTAGCCGAACGCACTAACGCGTTACTAGTAGCCAATATGATGAAAGCTAAAGTAAAATTAGGAATGGGATTGAAAGATAAACCGAAATTTGGATCAGTTATTTCCAAAGTTCGAAAAATCATTAAACAGAAGAAACCCAACAGTATGAAGGCAAGTATTAAGGTAGCCTTAGCTGCTGCAAAAAATATTACAAAAGGACGGAAAAAAGCTATCAAAACTCCAAGAATAATACCCATTCCTAAAGTTGGTGGAGTTTTGCCGTTCCTAATTCCTCTTTTCGCAGGATTATCTGCTATTGGTGCTTTATCAGGTGGAGCTGCGGGAATAGCTAAAGCTGTTGATGATGCTAATAATACCAAAAATACATTAGAGGAAAAAAAGCGACATAACCAGAAAATGGAGCAGATAACATTAGGTCGAGGATTACATTTGAAGCCGTACAGAAAAGGCTTAGGGTTGTATTTAAATCCTGTTCCAAAAAACTTTAAAAAACGCTATCCAAGAGAGCATTAAATGAGAATGATTTGAGAAAGGTTGCAAGATTCTTACCAACCTTCAGAGGAGTTTTTATGCGAAATAACTTACCAAAGGGATTTGCCATGCAAAACGAGTGTGGTATAGTAAATTTAGATAATATTCAAGGCTCTGGTACCCATTAGGTAGCGTACAACAAACAAAATCATTATGTGGAATACTTTGATAGTTTTGGTAATTTACCTCCACCGATAGAATTACTAGATTATCTGGGATCTAATATAAAATACAACTACAATACATATCAAAGCTATGACTCATACAACTGTGGACATTTATGTTTAAGATTTTTATACAAACGTTTGTAAATTGTCTAGTGCATTCATATAAATAAATACTTTACTAAAAAACCCAATCATTGTGTTATATACTGCCATGGCACTAACATTAACTCTCAGTGGAAACACATCCATTCTTACAACAGAGTATTTTCCACCTATCGAATTACAAGATGACCATGTGTGCGGACTTGTTGATTTTCAAACATATAATTCTATACCTAACGTGGATGAAAACAATAATTTATTACACATTGGAAAGCACGTTATAGAAATACCCGTTGGATCATACGAAATCGATGATATTGCAAATTATCTATATAAACAGTTGGCGAAGATCAATGACAAAATAAATTTTTCAATACGTGCCAATCATAACACTCTCTAAAGTGAAATCGAGTCAACTGCTCCTATTTACTTCAACAAAGAAAGATCCATTGGTCAATTGCTGGGATTTGCTAAACGAGAATTAAAAGTCAATGTCAAATACTCTTCTGATCTACCTGTAAGCATAAGTAAAGTGAACGTGATACGGATTGATTGCAACATAATTGGGAATTCTTATATTAATAATATTCCCTCGCATACAATCCACGAATTCTCACCTGAGGTAGGACCAGGCTATAAAATAGTGGAGGTTCCTAGTAATGTCATTTATTTGCCGGTAAACGTTAAACGAATAAGCACGCTAACTCTTAAGCTGATTGACCAAGACGGAGATCTAATAAACTTCAAGGGGGAAACAATAACTATCAGACTTCATTTGAAGCCGCAGAATGTTGTTATATAACGATGATAAATACTTGTCCAACAATGTAGATACAATCAGTTCAACCAGGAAAATCGATCGAGTAAGACCCCGACTAACATTACAAAATAAGCAGTTCTTGAAATTACTGGGGTTCAAATTAAAGAAACAAAATGAGTGAGATTCTGAACGTTACACGTAAAGTCAGCTATGACAATAGTATCTCAAAAATTGAATACCATAGCTACTCTCCATTTTTATCATCATTCAATTGTAGTGATGAAATAAGAATACCTCTACAACAGCAGGACTTGTGTGTTTTGCCAAGTCAAAGCTTCATCTATATTGAAGGTGCTTTAATTAAATCAGATGGAACAACATCAACAACTGCTAAACTAACGAATAATAGCATCGCTTTTCTATTCGATGAGATTAGATATGAATTGAATGGAGTAGAAATCGATCGAAACAAGAATGTTGGAATAACATCGACACTGAAAAATTATGTATCACTTAGTGAAAATGAAAGTAAAATTCTTTATAATGCCGGTTGGTCGCAAGATGAATCTATCATGCCATCAAGTGGCGACTTTAACTTTTCTGTTCCGCTAAGAAAATTTTTGGGATTTGCCGAAGACTACAAGAAGATTATTGTAAATGCTAAACATAAGCTAATTCTCATTAGATCTAGATGCGATGAAAACGCATTTCTTTCGCCCAGTGATGATGATGTATACATAAAATTTTTCAAACTGCAATGGAAGGTGCCACACGTTACCCCAGATGGTTCTGAAAAATTGTCAATATTGAAATATATTGAATCAGGACAACCAATTCAAGTAAGTTTTCGAAATTGGGAACTGTACGAATATCCGGTTCTACCATCAACGACAGATCATGCATGGAATGTGAAAACTTCAAGCCAACTCGATAAACCACGATATATTCTTTTAGCGTTACAGACAAATCGAAGAAATCTCAAAAGTAAAGATGTCAGCAAATTTGATCACTGTGATTTAACCAATATCAAAATACATTTAAACTCCGAATCGTATCCTTACGATGACGTCAATATAAAATTTACAAGTGATCGATTCGCTCTGCTTTATGATATGTACTGCAACTTTCAACAATCTTATTACGGGGTGCAAGCACAACCATTACTCTCACGAAACGAATATAAGAATTCAGCACCAATTATAGTAATTGATTGTTCACGTCAAAATGAATATATAAAATCAGGTTCAGTTGACATAAGGGTAGATATCAAAACATCTGTAGATGTACCTGCCTTAACAACAGCTTATTTAAGTTTTTATCATGGGTTAGAACCTCCTGGTCTATTCGACAACTTTCGTCTCTTAGTGTGCTTTTTGGTTAACGACTTGCTAACACTATTGTTGCACATTAGTGGAGGTTCTTGTTTCCAGGCTTTGGCCCGTACCATTGTTAAATGGGAAGTGTGGTTTCGGCGTAACGAGTGGCTCCTCTTCAGGTGCTGCTTTTTAGCCACTCGGTACGAGACAGCACTACCACCGCTGGCTTGTTGATGGATCAAGCTCGCTATATTTCAACTATTTATAATTTTTACATGTGTGGATTATAACGACTGTCAATGTGTTTTCGTATGTCTGCCAACGTAGCTTTTTCATTATTTAAGTTTTTATCATGGGTTAGAACCTCCTGGTCTATTCGACAACTTTCGTCTCTTAGTGTGCTTTTTGGTTAACGACTTGCTAATGTGCAACAATAGTGTTAGCAAGTCGTTAACCAAAAAGCACACTAAGAGACGAAAGTTGTCGAATAGACCAGGAGGTTCTAACCCATGATAAAAACTTAAATAATGAAAAAGCTACGTAGGCAGACATACGAAAACACATTGACAGTCGTTATAATTCACACATGTAAAAATTATAAATAGTTGAAATATAGCGAGCTTGATCCATCAACAAGCCAGCGGTGGTAGTGCTGTCTCGTACCGAGTGGCTAAAAGGCAGCACCTGAAGAGGAGCCACTCGTTACGCCGAAACCACACTTCCCATTTAACAGCTTATTGCTTACTTCTTCATGATCGTGTAATAGAGTACAATCCTCTCACTAGTTCAGTTCAAAAACTTGTATAAAAAATAATTCTCTAATCAAATCGAATCATTCAATCATGGCGCCTTTCATCGTTGACATGCAAGGATTTAGAGGATACAACAACAACGCCTTTATCATCAAAGAACTATCTATCGTGGATGTGAACAAGGATTTTCATCGACATGTTTTACTAAAAAAAACCTTCAGCATAACAACACTTTCGAAAGAGCTGCAGTTTCAAGCCAATTGGCTATACGAACATCATCACGGTTTGCAATGGGAAATCGGAAATACAACGTTTACGGAAATGAAAGAATATCTATATCAAAACATGAAGGGTGCCTCAATATATGTGAAAGGCTCGGAGAAAAAACACTGGCTTGGTAGTTTACTGAGGAACACTACCATGGTTTGCAATTTGGACGACTGTTGCTGTCCTAGTCTGAAAACACTGAAAAAGCACTATCCTAAAATATCAACCTGCACTTTACACGATGGATGTTGTGCGCAACAAAACGCATTCCTTTTGAAAAAATTTATTATACAAGAAAATCTAATTGAATAAAAACACTTTGACTTAACCGAAATAATTTTTTTATTTAAAGAAGTTTTTAAAATACATTTGAATCGATGACTGTTTCATGGAAGTGCAAGTCCTTAGAATCATGACTGCTGCAGCTCAACGATAATTTTGCGGCATTGAAGTCCTCCATAACCTTATCGCTGCATTTTGGTAACGACCAGGTAGAAATAGCCTCATGATATTGTTTAGGTCTACAACAATAGCTTCGCCGTACCTTCAAAACAAAAAAATTAAAAAAATAAAATCAATATTATTTCATTTACAAAGCTCTGTCTTACCTCGTTTCCATTCTTTCTGCAGCTGTAATGCGGTATCGTTTTCCAATCTCCAAACCGGAAATTTTTGTAAATACCATGGGTTTGCAGCTAAGTAGTTCGTTTAATGAATTCATACTTCTTCGCAGACGATATTGTCACTTGTAACAAAATCTTTATTCACTTTTTATCTTTTGCAATTTTTTATATTTTCTTCGACAAGGTATAAAAATTCACTTTGAATGAATACTGGTTTACAACGCCGAATAGCAACTGGAATGATTCCTGTTGGGGTCTTTTCTTTTTATATAATTCTATTGTTTATTTTATAAATTCCTTAAGGGTAACTTAATATTATAATTACTATAATTTTGTATTTAGCCCATCGCTAATCTTTATTTATTATTTCCTTCTTTTATCTTTATCTTTCAAATAAGGGCAATTGTTTACGTTATGCCGATCCGATTTGCAACTAGTGCAGTAATACGATCTTTTGTGTTCCACCTTATCAGTGGATTTTCCGGTGATTGGCATTTTCGTTTGTGGGAAGTTTACTTGATCTTATTGGATTTCAAGTGGATGGTTATTATTTTTGTGGTTATGGGAATATTATGTGCAGGATGTTTATATAGATGATTCAAGGTTTAGGTATTTGGGGTAATGTGTTTCAGATATGACTCAGAATTGAGATATGACTCAGAATATTGCATTTTGTTGCGAAATCAGAATATTGCGTGTTGTTGCGAAATTGAAGATGATGTCATAGGTGTTTCCTGGGATATGACTCTCACCGCGGTTGGGGAAACTCTTTTGACCCTTTGACCTTTGACCCTTGACCTTTGACCCTTGACCCTTGACCTTTGACCTTTGACTTCTTATCTCACCTATTCATCAGCATGACTCATCGCGGTTGGGAAACACCTGGCCGTGGGAAAACACCTGCCCGTGGGGGAACACCCCGACAGCGATAACAGGTGGCGTCATCCGTGGGAAACACCCCGACAGCGATAAGAAATGGCGCCACCGGAAGCGATAACAGGTGGCGTCATCCGTGGGGCGGTAATCCGATACCCGTGGGGCGGTAATCCGATACCCGTGGGAAAAAAATGGGGACCGTAGGAAAAAGTGGGTTAGAGTCCCCACATCCATACTACTAAGCTTCTCCAGTTAAATACCTTGGGATTTACCTAGATAGAAGGTTAACATGGAAGAAGCACATTGAATCCAAAAAGGCTCAAGTCAATCTTAAATTCCGAAATTATACTGGTTGCTGAATAACTGCAAACTAAATCTGGACTATAAAGTTCTGCTCTACAAAGCAATTAACAAACCTTTCTGGACTTACGGTATTCCACTATGGGGCTCAGCAAGCGTCTCTAACATAGAACTCCTACAGAGAGCGCAATCTAAAATCCTAAGGACGATTACTTCTGCACCGTGGTACGTTAAAAACGTCTGTATACACAGAGATCTGGCCATTCCAACGATCAAAGAAGAAATAATAAAACAAAAACAAAAATACGTGTACAAGTTACTCATTCACCCTAATAACTTGTCTAGGAGCCTTTTGTTTGAATAAAAAATTTCTCGTCTCAAAAAATCTAACATCTTATGATAAATGTTAATTTTAACGTGCAGCAGTAACAATAAATTATGAATTCCTAACAAAATACCTTGTTCAGAAGTGGCGGCAACGAACAAGACTCACCTTAGCTATAAGATTTCAAAATTTAATGTTATTTTCTTGTACTTAAGAAAAATACGTTAATTAAAAAAGCGATAAAAAAATTGTGGGGCTTTAAATGACAGGGTTCCAATAATAGGAAATGCTTTACTGATTTAGTAAGTTCCACAGAAAAACCATTTTTCCATGTATATGGGGAAAAGGTGATATGCTTTTTCGATTTCCCCCATTTAATTGAATCTTTGAGAAATCTTCTTCTGAATACTATCATTTGTAATCCAGATGGTCGTGTAAGCTGGGACGTAATAAAAGAATTATATGAGCTTCAGCAAAACAAAGTGACTAAAATGTGCACAAAATTAACATTTCAACATATCCACCCAAACTCCTTTGAAAAAATGCGCGCAAATTTAGCTTCACAGGTGTTTAGCAGAACTGTAGGTGCTGCCATTCGTATCGCTGTTGAAACGAAACAGTTCACTAGAAATTCAAAAGAAATAGCGTTATCAAATGCTTCATTTGTGGAAAAAATTGATAAAATATTTGATTGCTTAAATAGCGGGTCTTTAAAACATGCAAATATTAGTACGGCAAAAAGGTGGTAATAATAGAAACACTTCGGCTTCCGAATTGAGTTGTGACGAAACTGAAATGCGATTCGTGTGAGCGCATCACAAGGAAAACTGATGACGTTTTGACGTGTCTTTCGAAATTATTTACATTTGCTAAAAATTACAGCGTGGCTTCGTCGGATTTCGGGAATTTATATGGTCCATCTGTTAATTTTTTTTTTTTTTGCAAGCAACACGTCATCTGGTTTGCAGAAGTATTCAAAATTAGCCCAGTAACAAGAAATATTAAAGAAATCATTATCTTTCGATGAAATGAATTGCTGTTATGATCAAAAAATTAACCATTGGAATTTATGATTTTAGTTTTGTTGAGAAAGCATTGTAATTGGGCTGTGATGAAAAATGAAAAAAAATCAGCAGAAAACTTCAAATAATTACAGATTAACCAATCAGCCAGATTTTTTTTCTTTATTTTTAAGCTTCCATTAATCGAAATTTTCCTTAAAATTCTTTGAAAAACGCATTCCTAAAATAAATTCCAATCATCCAAAAATGAATCCTTTACAAATTTTTGTTTCAAAAGTCCAATAACAGTTTTGCTGGAACAACTAACCTACATTTAAATTATAGTATTCAGAATACACAAAGTTTTTCAAAAAGTATTCATCTAATTTCCTAAATAAAAAAAATTTGGTTTTGTTCTTGGTGAAACCGATCACTGTAAATCAGTTAACGCTCTATATGTGATACCTCTAGGGTAAAGTGGAAATTCACAAGTCGTACTGGATTTATTTTCACAGACTATTATATTGCTAGATTTTACGTACTTGAAATACTTTATTTAAAATTTAAGTTAAGGTACTAACATCCTAAAATCGCAGCCAAAAGTTTTAACACATATGTTTTATGATCGTTGAAATATTTTTCTAGACTTTTTTGTAAAGCAGTGTGTGTATTCCACGATATTTAATCAAAATAAATTAAATTATTTTGAAGTACAAAGTATGCAAATCACAACAATCGAATGATATTTGTGTTTTTAGTATGATTTGTTTTTCAAAACCGCCCGAGTGCTTTCAGAAATCATTCCCCTTTGCCAAATCTGAAATGAATCTCTCGAAAATTTTCCACCAACATCTACGTGAGCAACGTAAGAGATGTAAAACCATCGAAATACGCTTGCTTGTTGACAAAAAGCTGCCTGCTGAAAGCTCTTTTTCTCTCTGCTCGTACTCGGCATCATTCGTTTCCCCCACATGTCTAGTTTTGGTAAAATTTTCTGGAGTGAAAAAATATTCGAGCCTTCGACTTTTTTATGTTGTCTATTTTTTGATTACAGCCATCGGCATCTGATTCGCACGCTTGTCAAGGCTCCATCATCTTACATGTGCACAGGCATACGACAAGTATGCGCTGTAAGCGTACCCGCGCAATCTCTAAATGATAGCAAGCAAGATCACCAAGTGCTAGCCAGGTAAACAAACGTTACTTACCCACTCTAACACCACAAGTCGTCTCACCATTGCAGATAGCTGACGACGATCCGAAGATACCTTGGAAATGCACGAACCAAATCATATTCAACATTTACATGACTAAGCGAGATGCAGGTTCGGTTTCCGAGCTCGGAGACGATCGAGCAAATGTCCACTGTTTCCCCATGCATCGATACCCAACAAAACAGGAGCGACTAATAAGACGTATTTTGCGAGTTAAATTCATCCGAAATTCCGCCAAGTGCGACAGCACCAGAAGATCTCGCTACCATGCATTCCGATACTTGGAGAATCGCACAAATGTTGGACCCTCAGGTGGGATGAGCGTATGAGCATAGAAATTTGCATGCAAGATTTAACCCATTCACACCCATTGGCGGCATAAAAGGAACAAAATTCTTTGCTTGAATTGACCTGGCTTTCCCATCTATTTATACAGGGGGCGTGTATGATTTCTGTCCATACTACCGTATTGCTGTTCTTTCCGCACACCTGTAAAAACAGATGGGAAATCATGACCCTTATCTCTTGCATCCCTCAAACACAGATGAGGGTTAGGTGGCACATGCAACAAACAAGGGACTATAGAGAGTTCTGACTGCTCTACGCCCTCATTTCTACTTCTTTCTCAAAACATGCCTAATGTATGCAAGAATATTCAATAGTTTCTCATTGACACTCTTAAGATGAGGCAAGAAAGGTTTTTTCTAGAGAGATGTCTACGCCTACCTTCTTACCCAATTCACTTGTCATTTATGTAGTGGAGACACTTTCAAGGACAGACGAAATCAACTTCAACACACAAAGCATACGCTGTAACAAAATTTTCATTCTGATGTGATATCAGGAGCTGATTCATCATCAGGTTCTATATAAATGGACTTGCGATATAGCCCTGCGGACAGTCAAGCTCAACATGCACTTCAATCACACGCTGAACGAAGGAAGAAGCTTTTCCAAAGGAGCAACTCAGGACAATACCGCTCGCAACAAGATAAACATGGCTTACCAGCTCATATGGTCAAATTCGCTCCAAAAATGAACAAAAATACCTAACACATTTTCATGAATACAGGTGGCAACGCAGTCCTTAACTAACTGTCAGGCATCTTCAGTGAAGCACTCTAACCATGAGTTCCTCGAGCTGCTGAATGAGCACTTTTTAAACCGTGGCAAGAGGAAGATGTCTATATATGCTCTAGGATCACTCTAGTCTTTATCCAATGACTTTAAGACGACTCGGGCAACCCTAAAGGCTTCCGAAAAGTAGCTATCACTTACACACTTGTTACACAGACTCTGTATACAGTCTGGGGCGAACTTTTAGATGCTTTTTCACATCTCACCTATCATGCCATCCCAGCCAGGCGTCTTCGCAGCCCGCAGCCTAGTAATGCTAGATTCGATTCCCTCAAACTGTACATGTGGAGTATTTTCCACTGGTTCTGCTTAAGGTTCCAACTGCATATCAGACGTCGCCTAAGGGATAACTCATTCAGAAGAGAAGGAATCCTTCCTTGCAAGTCGTCAGTGACTTTAAGACATGACACTTCATGTCATCCGCTTCTACCTTGCCTTGTATCACTACGTAGGGAGCGATAGTCTCTAACAGCGCAACGAAAGTCAACCCTGAGCTGGTCAACCGATGGATCACGCCAAAAACGAGCACGTTGAAAAGCTCTTCTCAAACGACGAACTTCTTGTCTTTTGACTGTAAGTTCCCTAATCCACCATTTGACATGCTTAGAGTTCACAGGGCGTGATCTGCAAAATATACCATCATTCACTCTTCTCATACACTGAAGAATTTTGTCCACCTGCCCGTGAGTGCTGGAGGCCTGGAACTCTGCCAGCGGTATTCTACGTAGAAGGTCACAAACAAACCCATATAATTAACCCAATTGCAAGGAAGAGTACAACCACTACTAGTAGCAGAGTGTGTGCTTGAACCCATAACACCATCTCTGTTCAAAGTGATCCTAATGGGATTGTGTTCACTGATACCTCAGTCAGACACTTTTCACATAAAATGAAACGACAAACTGCATCATTTACATCAAATGTATACAATTCAGACGGTTCATTTAAAACATGGGTCATGCCTTATCTGATGTTGCGTTTTGCGAAATGGAGTGGGCGTGGTTTATCTGATGATGAGGCAATGACGTCATGTGTGATGTGAAAAAACGGTGCTTGATGGCGAGTATTGAAGAGTTATGAGGAAGATGCGGTTTTGTGAGTTGGGAACGAATTTGCTGTACAGTATTTTCTTCATATGCGGTCTCTAATATCAATGTTTTGTAAGAAAAGTTTCTAGTTATTTTGAAAAATATTTGAAACATATTTGCGTGATGTATTTTAGATGGTTTAAAGATATGAAGCAATGCTTTACGTGAAGGGCATGGTAAGCAAAATAAATGATAAGAGTGTTGTATATTGAGGTTCCCTAGTATTACTTAAAGCCGTCAATCAAGATTTTTTGTTGTTTCTAGGATTTGAGAAACGGGGAAAAACTGTTATATGGAAAGCGAGTATTAATATATTACAAGAAAGAATTTGGTTTTTTTGTAAGGATATGAATGTGGTTTTGATTTTCGTATAAAATCGACTGTGAAGTTGCATCTACATTAATTTTGTTAACGGCTTTCGGTGATTTGAGATTTATTCTAATTAAAGTAGCAAAACTTATGAACGGTGCTTTGATTGGTTTGCCTTGCGTATGATGTGCAAGTAATTGAACAAAAAATAGGATTAACACGTTTATATTATGTGTGAAGTGCAAGTGCAAGCTCGAAAAAAACAGGACTACTGCTGCAAATCAACCACGCCGTTTCATCATCAACCTGATCATCATGGTGGAGTTCATAATAGAGATGCAAGAATTTAGAGGACCCAAAAATGCTTTTATCAAAAAGAAACTAGCGCTCGTAGATGTTAACGAAAATTTTCTTCGACATTTTATACTAAAACCTCGCTTCAGCTTTTCAACACTTTCAAGAGAACTGCAATGTCAAGCCCAGGTGGACTTATGACGTTTTGGGAAGTGAAAGAATATTTATTTATTTCGCCAAAGCAAGGCAATCAAATGTCAACATATAAAAATGTAACATATAAATTACAATAAATACGTAACCCTAAAATACATGCTACATTCAACATTAATTTATATTGTTGTATGCACGTCATAACTTAGGGATGGATAATGAAGAGCTTTAGAAATGCTGGATTGAAAATTGAACATGGAGATGGTAGGGGAGTAGTATTTGCTCTAAGTGTTAAAGATTTTACAGCACCTATTAACTGGTTTATTATCTGCATACTCAGTAAGATGTTGGTATTCAGTTAGTAAAGGTGTATTACGCGTACTTCTTACAGGTACATTAAGCTTTATTTTATTCGTCAAATACTCCAGATTAATGTGGCCCCTCATCACGTCAAAGGCGAAACAAGAGGATAGTACTGTTTTTCTGGCTCTAAGAATCAACAAATTCAGAAGCTCCAATCTTACTACATAAGAAGGCAAGATTTGATAGTCATCAGGGCTATAGAGGTCTCTCAAAGTAAACAACAATAATTTTTTTGGACTGATTCTATTCTCGTATCATGAACTCCAAATTGGGTTCCATACATTACAGGCATATTCAAATAATGGGCGAACCAGTGAGGTAAATAATGATTTAGTTACGCACAAATTTTTCAACTCTTTGGCTCGTCTTTTAATAAAGCCAAGAATTTATTAACTTTGAAGGGAATAGTATCGTAGTGCAAATTGAAACTTAGTTTCTTGTCTAGGACAACTCCAAGATCAACAACGTTTACTTTCCTATCCAATACAGTATGAAGAGGGCCGAGGTGATTGCCTTGAGGTACACCAGAATGTACGAGGATTGGCTTGGACAAATATCCCTGAAATTTTACTAATCAACGTCGGTTTCGTAAGTAGGAACTGAGCCAATTGAGCATAAAGCCAGCGATACCTTTTTTTCTGCAATTTGGGAATCAGTATGGAGTGATCGACCCGGTCAAATGTTTTACTTAAGTCTGTGTAGATTGCGTCAATTCCGTAACCCATCTCCATTTTACATAGAACATCAGAAACTAAAACCATGAGATTGGTTGTAGTTGATCGACCCTTGCGGAAATCATGTTGTTGTTCATTTAGAAGAGGCTCAATAATAGCTGAGAGTTTTTGGCAAACGATTTGTTTGAATAATTTAGGGATTATAGATAGTATGGCAATACCTCTATAGTTCAGGATAGAGCACTTGTCACCACTCTTAAAGATAGGAATGATATGGGAAGATTTCCAATATGTTGGGAAACTCCCATTTGTCAAAGATTTATTAAAAAGAAAGTGAAAAGGTACTTCAAGCTGGTCTATACACTGGACCACAAAAAATGGGGAAAGTAAATCTGGGCCAGGACTCTTATTAACGCCAAGGTTGTTAGAATTTTGTGCAACATCTTACCTTGAGAGATACATGTCCATAATCAGTACCATTGAATTAACTTTAGAGGACTCCGTATCTACCGAAATCTTTGGCGGTGAAAAAACTTCGTAAAAATAGACAGCAAAAAGATCATAGATTACTTTCGGAGATGAAGAAATGGTATTATTGTTGGTCATTGACGCTGGAAAACCCGATGATTTCCTCTTGAGATTAACAAAATCAAAGAACTTCTTAGAGTCTCTGATTATGTTTTGACCAATTAAATTTACGTAGCGTTCATAGACCTCGGGGTTTTTGATTTTGTAATGTTCTGACAAATCAAAATATCTATTTTTAAAATTCTCGCTAGCATTGTTGTTAAGCTTTAGTAATTTATAGACTTTGTTTCTCTCATTCCTTAGTGCGCGCAGAATGCTGTCTAGCCAGGGCTCAGATAACTTTTTCTTCTTCTTAATTTTAGGTAGGTGTAATGTACGTTGATGATGTATTGTTTGGTCATTGGATGAATTGCCTTCGTGATCTCGTCTTCGGATGTACTCTTCCAGAGTGATGGTCTTCCTTTATTTAAAGACGGGAATTAGTACAATAGAAGGTTGGGACTGATTTCTGTAACACCTACAGGCATCTGTTAGAATGCCGCATATTTGGCGCAGTCCGAGTAGACAGGCAGCCGGTATTTCTAAAGTATTGAATTTGCCAAGATGAGAGGCAATTCGTTATCTGCCAATTAGTGAAAGGCAGTTTCTGCTCCTTTACTCAAAACTGTGAACTTTGCCGCTGGTAGGCAATGTCGCTTAATTAAAAACAACTTATAGTTCTACGTTGTAGAATAAAACTGAGGCTGAGCATAAACCCAACTCGTTCTTTTATTTACGAATTTTGCTTATGCTAATACAATAAAAATTGCTTATTGAATAAAAATCCCTACTCTAGTTCTATGTTAAGTTATCTAAACCAATCGATCATGGTTCAATTCCGTTCCCACGGAATTCGTCGCATCCAGTATTGTTTACGTTGCTTTGACCCAATTTGATTATTTGGATCAATGCTCTGAATGAACCGTTTACCATGGGTAGTTTGAGTAAAAGGGAAATTATCAAAGACTCATTTGGTGTATGTATTGGGATCGATTTTGTTGGTTTGTTAGGTTATGTAATAAAGCTTATAAAAGCTTGTGAGGGAAATTGTTGTGTATGGGATATTTTTGGGTTCGGGACTAGGAATACCCTACACCCCATTTCTTTAAGAAAGTATTTGTTAGCAAATACGACTGATTGGTTGAGGTAACTTGGCTTAAACTATACTTAATGTAGCGTATAGATATACATATATATATATATATTTTTGTAATAACAATAGTTTTTATATTAGAGCTTAATTAAATACAATAGTTTAAATACATTTACTTTGATTGTACAAGATTTTTGTATAATTTAAGTCTGTTATTGTGTATCCATTTATTTTTGTTCTCTATCTCTAATAGTGTATTGACGTTATTCGTGTTTATTACTTTATATGGGCCTTTATATGGTTTCTGGTTTTTCTTCCTGTTTTCTACTGTTATAAGTACTAGATCACCAATGTTTAATTGAAGAGGTTTTGTATATGATGTTTTATTGCTCCTAGCTAATTTTGTATTTTCTATTAGTTCTCTGGCTTTTGCTGCAGATACTTTTAATCTTAGCTTCAACTCATTCGCGTAATTCTCAATATCATAGATTTTATCTGTGTTGTCTAGAGTGTCATTTGGTAAATATGAAAGTTTTCCGAAAACTAGTTCGTATGGTGTGTAGTTAGTGTCTACGTGTGGGGTTGTATTATATGAGAATGTATAGTATGGTATCCATTCATCCCAGTTATTGTCATCAACGAATGCTAACAGGTATTCATTGAGGACACGATGGTTTCTTTCTACTACACCTAACGTCTCATGGTGATAAGGAGTTGAAAAGATTTGTTTAATTTGTAACAGTTCGCAAATGTTTTTTAGTAGATTATTTGTAAATTCTGTCCCTAAATCGGTTTTTAAAATTTTGAAATGACCGTATTGTAGTATAAAATTGTTTACTAAGGCCTTTGCTACTGTCTTAGCTTCCTTACTTTCTATGGGTATAGCCGTAATATATTTTGTTAATTCGCATTGTAACGTTAATATATATCGATAATTGTTTGAAAGTCTCAATGGGCCTACGATGTCCGCACATACTATTTCAAAACTAGTAGAGGGTGTATCGGTTTTAATCATTCTTTCTTTTGTGTGCTTAGTTATTTTATTGAATTTGCATTTATTGCAATTGTTGATATAATGTTTGATCATGCTATTCATGTTCTTCCAACAGTATCTTTGTTTTAATTTAAGAAGCGTTTTGCGTATTCCTGTATGTCCTCCGTGTGGCGATTCGTGGAATTCTTTTATAAGTTCATTTTGTTTAGCGATGTCATTAATTCTCTTCGGGGTTTTATATATCAAGATTTTTAACTGGATATCCATTTTTCGTTGCAGCGTATTAAATAATTTCTTGAATTCTTCTTTGGGTACGTACCTAAATATTATATCTTCCATAGATAGAGCTAGCTCGTTTATATTATAATTCTGCGCATAATTCAGTAACTTCTTCACTACAGAAACTAGTTTCGTGTTTGAATTATCGTTACAGTTATTGCGAGATTTCACACTTTGCTTGTCGCTGGCGGAAACGTATTTCTCGTGAGCTTTATCGCTAAAGTGGACCATTAAATAATCTTCCTCCTTTGAGATTATTATACCTTCTTCATCGTTGCGCAACATATTAAATTTTAGTTTTAATGCCCCTGTTATATCGGATAGCGAAGTACAATCGAACGCATAGAGGTGATCAATCTCCCGTTTTCTTTTGTCGCTTTCGTTATCGATTTTTGTGCTTGTTTTATTACATTGTTGTTTTATCGCCTTGCTTCTTGTTATCGCCATAAGTTTCTTGCTGATACTTTCGTTATTGGTTGGGGGAATCATTGATTTTAATATTTCTGAGTCTAGTTGTATAGGACTCGAAATCAACTTTGCACATTTCTTTACTGAATATATCTCTACCTAATATACACTCAGTTTCTATTGGAAAGTCCTCATCTACTATATGGAAAGAATCTGTTATCATCTTGTCTTCGATGATGAATTGTATGCCCGTGAGTATGCATTTATTTTCGGGCTTTAAATCGATATTAGTGCGAATTAAGCTATTTGTTGAGTTTTATTACCCTCTATCTCTGTAGGTTTCGGGAATATTTCTTCCAAAAAAATTTCTGTGGTATATATTCTAATTTGAAAAACCAAATTCGCAGTTTCAAGATATATTGATATTTGATTTTTAATTTTTTTTTTTTACCCAATGTCAACTTGTTTCATTATTATTTTGTGTTGACTCAAACTGTTTGTTGAATAGTTAAAAACCAAATTCTAAATTCAATATTTCTAATATTTTTACGATTGATGTCTGATTTAACTAGAGTGTTAAGTGTTATTTTAGTGCGCGTTACCAATTGTTAATTCTATACATTTATCAATCATTATTAACATCATTAATCATATTTTCCCTTTCAAAGATAAAGTGTATATTGTGACAATTTTCATAAGAATTCTCATAATGATCTTATGCTTTCTTAAAATTCTACTAATTTGTTTAGAAAAATCCTAATTAAAATGATATTCTTTTCTAGTCCATATTATATAAAATTAAAATTTGACTTAAAATATTTAGTGTTGAATTGTAAGTTTCTGGTCGTTGCCGATTTATCCTTAAGTCATCATTAAAATTTTTTGTTAATTCAATCGCAAATAATGCAGAAAATTCTTCTTTATCTTCGCCTTTTTCCTAGTCGCAATTGTCTTCCAAATTTTTGGTTGAAGTTCTAAATCCATTATTTCACGTCTAAATTCCATTTTCGGTCGCAGTATTAGTCGTCGACATTCGAATTTAAATTTTTGTTCTAATTTTATTAAAAAACTTTCAGCTTCGTATGGGCCGAATCGCCCTGATACAGGTTTCCAGAGTGCAACATCGTGGCTTGCAGGTTCGTGGGTCGCAGGTTCGTGGGTCGCAGGATCGTGGGTCGCAGGATCGCCATGTAATGTATGTTGATGATGTATTGTTTGGTCATTGGATGAATTGCCTTCGTGATCTCGTCTTCGGATGTACTCTTCCAGAGTGATGGTCTTCCTTTATTTAAAGACGGGAATTAGGACAATAGAAGGTTGGGACTGATTTCTGTAACACCTACAGGCATCTGTTAGAATGCCGCATATTTGGCGCAGTCCGAGTAGACAGGCAGCCGGTATTTCTAAAGTATTGAATTTGCCAAGATGAGAGGCAATTCGTTATCTGCCAATTAGTGAAAGGCAGTTTCTGCTCCTTTACTCAAAACTGTGAACTTTGCCGCTGGTAGGCAATGTCGCTTAATTAAAAACAACTTATAGTTCTACGTTGTAGAATAAAACTGAGGCTGAGCATAAACCCAACTCGTTCTTTTATTTACGAATTTTGCTTATGCTAATACAATAAAAATTGCTTATTGAATAAAAATCCCTACTCTAGTTCTATGTTAAGTTATCTAAACCAATCGATCATGGTTCAATTCCGTTCCCACGGAATTCGTCGCATCCAGTATTGTTTACGTTGCTTTGACCCAATTTGATTATTTGGATCATTGCTCTGAATGAACCGTTTACCATGGGTAGTTTGAGTAAAAGGGAAATTATCAAAGACTCATTTGGTGTATGTATTGGGATCGATTTGGTTGGTTTGTTAGGTTATGTAATAAAGCTTATAAAAGCTTGTGAGGGAAATTGTTGTGTATGGGATATTTTTGGGTTCGGGACTAGGAATACTCTACATAGGTACCTTTCAACGGCGTCAAGAATTATTAGATAAAATGAGGATACAGCCTCGTCCAGGTCTAACGTTGAAAGAGTGCTTAACCATTCAACATTGTTTCGTAGTCAGCATTACGAAAATCATATACAATATTACAATTGTATGATAAGGGAGTTTGAGCTTCAGTAGTGGAGAGTTCAACTGTGAATGCTGTGTGGTGAGGGCTGTTAGTGAAGAGATGCTCCACAGCATTAATAGAAAAATTTATTTACGTTTAAAAATGAAAAATTTGACAATATACGCTAAAGGATTCGAGAAAAAGAAGTGGCTTGTTGATTGTTGGGGAAATATTTGTCATGATATTTTACTTGGAGGATTATGGCAATCCTAATCTGAAATCACTGAAGCAATAATATCTAGAGACGTCATGATGTTTATTCCATAGTGGATGTGCGCTGCAAAGCACATTTCTTTAGAAAAACTTTATCATCCGAGAAAATGTCAACATGAAAAAAGAACTATCCTGAAATATCAAATAATGCACACAGCAGAATGTATGCTTTTTGAGAAGTTGTATGCTGCAAAGAAAAATAAACCTTTTAATGCAAATTCACGAACAATAAACCAGTTTTAAGAATAAAGAAAAAAAGCTTGTATTTGTTTTGAAACAATTTTTGTAACTTTTAAGTTACAGGAACCTAATTGTCCTCAAGTCCTTAGCAAACTCTAATGGACAAGTAACGATATTGCTTAAAGGCCATTCACTCCAAACGATGATCTTGCAACATAAAGAAAATCTACTTGCACCAATGTTTGCAAGTGAAAAAGATTGAAGAGGAGAGGATTCGGATAATCGAAGAAAGCTCTGCTGAGGTTCCCATTGGAAATGGATTTTATTGAACCAAAAGCTGCATTTATCCTATTTACAAAGCAGTGATAAGGCCGACTTGACATTTTTACAATTCTTTGAAGTAAGCAAAATATTTGTTCACTTGCACTACTTACTTAAACTTAGTACAATCGAGGAAACTTTGATGTCATTGCAAATGCATTATTTAAGGTGGCATGCAATGACTGCAATTGGCCACGTTCAATGTACGTGGAAACGATACAATTGTTGACTTAATCAAATTGATGTGCATTAATAGCAAAGCATAATACAAAATTGTTGTTTTTCCGTGTTTTTTTTTTCAATTTTTGCATCAAACATTAGTGAATATTTGTAGATTAATTACCAAATTCAAGAACAATGTCGATTTATTAAAATCAATAACCTTAGAATTTGACTTGAATTGAATGATTTGAAAATTAATGTATGAGTATGGGATGAAAGTTGCATATAATACGATAAAAGAGCTGTTACTATGGAACCTTTGATAATTCAATTTTTTTTTCGCCCCAAATGAGTTAAAATTTTCAATAAAAACGTAATGATCCGTCAATACTTCTGCCGGTCTAATTGAGCTTGCAAGCGTTTCGCATATTATAGTTGGGCACGTGCTATCCAATCACTTTTTCTTCTTCTTCAAAGCCGTTTCGAAGATCATGGCAATAAATAATATAACACTGTTTCAATTTTAACAGAATCCGTTGGATGTTCGCTATCCTGTTAATAGTTCTGATAAATTCACACACGTGTCTCCTACTTCTATTAATGGAAATCTTGTATGAGTTCAAGAACTGCTCTCTGGGTTGATTGCTTTAGAATTCACACTCGGCAAAACACTCCACGAGTCCATTTACCGGACGCCGCGTCACTTATTCTTAAGACAAATCACTATTTACGTCACCATTCCCTTTTTTCCGTGACCATCTTCTTTCCCATATTCGACCATTATTCAACAACACTTCCCAGGTTTTTCCTTTTTTACGATTTGTGTAATCTGGTTCCACTATTTCGAAGCAACAAAACTATTCTCTTTCAATCCCTATCACACTATCGACGGTACGAACTCGGACTTCTTCTTTCGCACTTTTTCGTATTTTTCTTCCACCCGGCAGGAACAAAGACTCCTTTCCCACGTTTTTTTCTGATTTTTCCGTCCGCCGCGCCGGCACTAATCCTGTCCTTTTTTTCGCCAGCCACCCAACTCCCCCAGCTGATAACGGTTCTCTCCCAAAGAACCGGTCGGGTAGCTTCCAAACCAGATTCCCTGGTTCGAGCGCTGTAAGCTGGTTTTGGAGACTGGCTTGGTGTGCGGGGTTGCCGCTTCTGAGTAAACCAAAGATTACAAAAATATACTTTTTTTCCTTGCCGTGCGTCATTACAAATTGTCAGGTAGTAAGTTTAATGTATAACATAAAATCGTATTTCGGTAGTAAGCAGAATGACTCTACCCCACTTTTCTAAAACCGAACTTTCATAAATAAAAGCAGAAAATTTTATGCTGCCATATTGACTGAGGTATCCTGAAAAACACTGATTTGATTTGAGGTCCTGATAGCTCGTTGAAAAAGAAAGCACTAATTTCACTTATTCAAATAAATGTTCATCTGAGATTTGGGTAAACCGGGCTGAATCAAGCCAATAAAATGAATAGATCGATCTCGACTCCTTACTGTAATCGCAGGTTCAATATATCCTGTCGGATACGGAATGATTGAACTGATTGTACGATGGACTATTTCGGAAGCCAGTGCAAGTTAAAACCGTAGTTAAATTGGTTAATTGACCTCTTCCAGCAAGTTTATTTTCGATACTTCCTAACGACTATACTGCCTTTCATGAGGCTAAGGAACGTGTTTGAAATAGCGAAAACCACAACAGCATATTAAATCATAATTCCCTCAAATTTTCTCTACGAATTCTTTTCTTCGCACAACTGAAACTCAGAATCCACTCACCCTACAACACGAGGCACCAGCCAGCTTCGCATATCAGCAGACAGACAGACAGACATTCTCAATTCCGTCATTGCCAACTTTTCTATGCTAGAGAAGCACTGGGGCGTACGACCTTAATCTCACACGTGATTGATGTAAAAAGCAACAATCCTATAAAGCACTTATGTCAACCGTCATGTTCAAAAGCCTCACGAAATCCACTCCCAGATACAGCTCTTGGCTTAGGGAAGGGATAATCACGAATGATAAGGTTACCGCGGAAGGTGATGGTATCTGTGGCTTTACCTACTGCGCGATGTTGGGTGCCGTCAGCAGTCTTCAGGCGTAAATGAAGCTTCTCTACGTGGTGTCGATTGCTTTCAAGAAATCTCTTCGTGAAACCGGCGGCGATACAGCTAACGCCAGCCCCGGTATCAATTAAGCCACGAACTTTTTCTTCGCCAAATAAAGTTACATATGCATGTGGATGGAGGTCATTTGTGAGCCGATTCACTATAGTGGCCGCAAAGTAACGTCTTTTGGTGCACAGGACCCTCTTCCAGGAGCACCTCAGTCGACGGGTGGACCTTTTCGAAACCACTAAAGGAAGCTCCTCCACACCAAAAATACGCTGTCTGGCTCGGCGGTATTCGAGCAAACGCACGTGATAACGCTTATGTTGCATGAAATTACTTTGGCCCTGCGAAAAATTAATCCTTTGAGGAAGGTGAAAGATTATACTGACGATTATCTCGCGGCAAGATACGGATGAGATGAGCGTCGTTGCTTCAGTTAAAGTTTTCCGTTTACGGTTCCGAACTACTGGAGGGTACAGGGGCTATGACGGGATTTGTTTTAAGGGCCGGTATTAAATAAGGAGATATCTCGAATGTTAGTGAGGCCTCTCCGTTTTTCAGTTTTTTCGCTGCATACAAAACTCACATTTGGGTTTGTATATACCTGCTTTCCCACATCCATAGCAGAATATGGTGTGCTCTGCTTTGCGTTCATCGTAAAAGTGTCCTGCCTTCCGACAGTTCAAACAATGACGTTGATCCCGTATTTCAGATAGAATTAAATTTAGGTATTCCCATCAAAAGGTGTTTGTTGCATAACAGCAGGGATTGGCGAGCTTTTGGATGGTGCAGGCGTGTAGTGGTCAGTACCTAACTTCAAGACTAGTTGTTGTGAGCCAAAAGGGTGTCGTGTTTGAGGGCGGAAGATACCTTGCTGAGCATCTAGATTTTCCTGTCTCCGCGCATAGGTGCGCAGCATCTGCATCAAGGTATTCGGAAGATGCAGCAGACTGTTACGGAGGTTCATACGCAAGTTCAAGCGTAGTAACTCCGTCAGCTCAACATCACCAATGGAAAACGTCAAATTTCGGTAAGCCGCAGAACGCTGTCGCAGAACACATCAAACGATTCGTGTACACCCTGCTTCCGGCTGCGAATTAACTCTCGGATTTTCAATTCAGACATACTGTCTCCGAAAGGGTCCCGCAACGTCTGGCAAGATGCGTGCCATTCCATATATTCCGCGCTACGTAAGTACCTCAAGCACCAGTCCGCTGCTTCTTCTACCAGTAGAACATTTCAGAAACTGCCACAGCAAGCCTCGAAGGGTGTTGCGGGTTAGTGTGCCGACCCGAAACAAAAATTTATTCACTGGGAGAGATTCCTGTCTGCCACTAAACTTCAGGCTCCATCCTTGAATATTGGTTAAGGCCCGTTCGGTGGAGAGCGGGTTGGGTGAACTCTCCGGTCGATAGAATCATCCAACACATGACGATAGCGTCTATGGTATGGAGGTGTTTTCTCCAACCGCACAAGACCTGGTAGAGTGTGTGCCTGCGCCAGACTCGCTATCTCTTGCCTGACCTCGTCTCGAACAAGTCCAGGCAACCATTGCTGTAATTGTAGCAGAGCCAACGCCGGTGTATCTCCGGCCTCCAGTTGAGCGGATATCATGTCTGCACGTTCATCCCTCTCCTCATTCACTTGCTGTAGAAGAGACTTGAGCGTAGCTGCGGCTCCTTGCTCTGGTTTAAGGGACACCATTTGCCGAGCTGTCTGTGATCGAGTTTGGTACCGAGATGAACTTGGTATAGCTCCTTGAGATTGAGTCAGAGGTCGAGATTCTTCTTCTGTCGAAGGACCCGCAAATCCTCTCCGTTTTCTCAAAATTTTGGATCTCTAGGAATGCAGAGCTCCCGACACAAGGGACAGCTTGGATTCTCTGTCATACATTGCTCCATACACACAGCGTGGAATACGTGACAGCAAGTGGCTTGCACGGCTGGCACCTATCCGACGTACTCACATGTGCAAATAGGGCATACGAGGTCACTGGGGCGAACTGTTGCAAGCGGACTGTGTGAAAGCGACATTTTAATTTTTAATTTCTACCACAAAATTTATAACCGACAAGATCTCCTAGCTTTGGGATACTGTTATTATGGTCGAGAAAAAATTTGAATATATTTTTTTTTTCCAAATATATGAAAGTTTTCTTTTGAGTTCCTACCTGCCTCCGACCAATAGAAAGGATCCCTGGCTGAGTAGTTAGCATCCACGGAAGTTCGTTTTCCATAGAGAGTGCACATTTATGTCATTACAAAAAAAATTCCCGAATTTTTTTTTTTAAATTTACAGAGGTGAGTGAGCAGGCAACTCCGAGCTGCCAGAAGAGCAGACGAACGTACGCGTGATTAAGCACTCAGTACTTCGTAATTTCTACGACCTCCGTCATCCCGTTTACGCGGTTCACTTCACCTGTACCGCATTCAAAAATTATAGAGAACTCTCAATACACAAAGGCAAGGTACATATCGAATCTTTCACGAGACCAATCAAAGTAGATTTTACCCACCAAGTTGGTAATTCTCAAGCAAAAGAGACGAGCCTCCTTGCGCGTACGAGTACGCAGGACATCACGATGGGACTCTCTTTCGCGAATCAACAAAAAATTGGAGGGAGAGTTGGACGACTTGCACTTCAATAAGAATTATTCCCGTGAGCTATTGCTCACAAATTCCAACTTCTCCGTTTTGTGAGTAACCAATTTGAAAACCCTGGATCGAAAAGATCAATTTCTAAGTCAACATCTGACTGGCGATAAACTATTTGGGACCCCACGTTGGCCACCATTTGTAATGAAATGAAAGTAGGCGAAAGACATCACTTCGAAATTTCAAGGCAACAAGACTCTAGTCTTGTTGGCCTCAATGGACGTTGAGTCCCGGGGACGAGGCAAGAGAAGCTGGCAGGCCAGCTCAGCTCGGCACGTAATGTCGTGCGTGCGTTCTCTAGCATCAGTGACGAATCTTATCTCCAGAGATTCAGCCATTAATTTGCCCGATTACCTACCGACAAAAAGAGTTGACCAAACAAAACAAAACATACTATCCATCTTGTGAGGCTATACCTCCTACGTTACTTCACCAACGAATTCTCGCGCGCATACCGAGATAATACAGCTATCAAGACCTTACCGAGAAAAAAATCCTTTACGTTACTTCTATCTACTGGTGAAATTCCGAATTTACTCAAAAACGACGAAAATGACCGAAAGACTACTGCGTGCAAGAACAATCTCTTGGGTGACCGTGCTACTCTTGATTTGAAAGACGGGCTTCAGCGGAGCTCGCCACGCACAGATGTCGCTGCTTGGGCCGCCCTTGTAGTGCTAACTACATAAATCAAACACAGTCTAATTTTCGGCTAATTACAATATACTTTATTTATACAAGAGTATTTGAACACGATATGGGACGCGAGTATATGGGACGCGCGATCGACGACGACTGAGTGCGAATCACATCCTGCATCCTTGCTCTTTGGGTATTGTTATTTCACCACTATGAGCGCTGGTTTCGCTATCGTGAATCCCTATAGTATCCCCCTCCAAGTAAGCTTCGATTTTTGTGTCAACCTCTTGAAGGTAGACTAAACGTCAAATCTTACTTTTTTCAGCTTTGCTTTTGGTCCTTGATAAGTTCGTATGGTTTTCTCCTGATGTTGTTCGCTTGTTGATTGCTGTTGTCAACGATTATTTGTTCTAGCCGATCCTTGATCTTCGTCTTCCTGCACGATGAATGCTGGTTTCAACCGTTCGGTGGACAAGGCCACGATTCTGCTATTTAACCGAATTTTAAATACTCGGTCGTTCAATCGTTCGATTACTTCATGCGGTCCGGTATAAGGCTGTTGAAGGGTTTTTTTACTGCATCTTCTCGGAAAAAAACGTGTGAACAAGTGTACAAGTTTTGTGGAATGAACATTTCATTGCCTCTGTGATGAGCTATGGGTTTTGCTCTTAATTGTTGCATATCTCGTCGAAATTTTTCCACGAAGATTTAAGGATCGTTTGGCATATCCTCGTCGACAAAAAATTCTCCAGGCAGCCGTAATGTCGAACCATACACAAGTTCGGCCGGGGAACAATTCAAATCTGCTTTAATGGCCGTTCGCAGTCCAAGGAGTATGGTTGGCAGTATTTTCGTCCATCGTTCGGTTTCGTGGCACATTATAGCAGCTTTTAATGATCTATGCCAACGCTCTATCATTCCGTTAGGTGCAGGATGATATGGAGATGAACGAGTGCGTTTTGATCCGGTCAGCTGTGCTAGAGCTCGAAACAAGGCGGATTCAAACTGTGACCCCTGATCTGTCGTAATTGTACGAGGTGATCCAAATCGAGAAATCCAGCACGCATAAAATGCGGTTGCTACCGTGTCTGCAGTTATGTCGGCTATCGGGATCGCTTCTGGCCACCTAGTAAAGCGATCTATTATTGTGAGTATCGGTATCGGGCCGACAATGGCGATGTGTACGTGTTCAAACCTAGCGCTGGTTTGTGAATACTGTTGTGGTACGTTTTTGACATGTTTCTGGACTTTGCTTCGTTGGCACTGCTGACAAGTTTGAACCCACTCGGTTATGTCCTTATCCAATCCTGGCCAGAAATACTTTTTTCGCACAAGTTTGCTGGTTGCCCGTCCTCCTGGATGCGATGGTGAATGTATGATTTGAAATACTTTTCGTCGAAGCGTTTTTGGAATGTAAGGTCTCAGTATTTTTGTAGAAGCATCGCAGTGTAATGCGTTATTTGTCTCGCTGATAAATATTTTTCGAATGCTAAGCGATGGATTTGCCAACACGGTGCTGAGCTCTTCATCATGCGCTTGAGCATCTGCGACATCTCTTGTTTCGATAACTGCTGGCATGGATATTGTTTCCATCCGGGATAACGCATCTGCCACTATGTTTTGCACACCCGAAACGTGAACTAATTCGGTTGTGAACTGCGATATGATTGCAGTTGACGGCACTGTCTAGGTGATGCTTTATCCAATTTTTGATGAAAGGCAAATATGAGCGGCTTATGGTCTGTACGAATGACAAATTTACGACCTTCTATCATGTGTCGAAAATATTTTATTGACATGTACACAGCCAATAGCTCACGGTCGTAAGTGCTATATACAGTTTGTGCAGCAGTAAATTTTTTCGAAAAAAACGCAAGCGGTTGCCAGTTTCCATTCACATACTGTTCTAAAACAGCTCCAGCGGCGCTATTGGTTGCGTCAGTTGAGATTGCCAGAGGAGCGTTATTTGCCGGATGAGCCAGTAATGTTGCGTTTGCTGCCATTTCTTTGCTTTTTTCGAAAGCTTCCACCGCGGCTTCCGTCCAGTCAATCACCCTTTTGTCGTTTTTTTTGCTATCCTTGAAGTATGTATTCAACGGAGTTAATACTGCTGCAGCGTCCTTGAGAAAACGTCGATAGAAGTTTCGAATGCCTAAGTAACGCTCAGTTCACAAATTGTCTTAGGCTTTTTGAACTTAAGAATGGCGTCGACTTTGCTTTTTACTGGGAAAATTCCCTCTGCTGTGATTTTATGTGAAAGATATTCAATTTCACTTTTTCCAAACACACATTTTGAAAGGTTAATCCGCATTCCGTAATCTCGTAGCCGGTTAAAAATGATGCTGAGATGTTCCATGTGCTCTTCTTCTGATGAAGACGCAACTAAAATGTCGTCTAAGTATGCGTAGGCGAAGTTCATTCCTCGAAGGATGGTATCTAGCAGTCTTTGAAACGTTTGAGCTGCATTTCGAAGCCCAAACTTCATTACAGGGAATTCAAATAATCCGAATGGAGTAATGACGGCGGTTTTTTGAATGTCCTCTTCGGCCACGGGCACTTGATTGTATGCCTTTTCGAGATCGATTGTGGAGAATATCTTTTTCCCAGCCAAGTGTTGCGTAACGTCGTGTATGTGAGGAACTGAATAACTATCTGGCACTGTGATAGCGTTAAGCCTCCGATAGTCTCCACATGGTCTCCAACCTGATGTCTTCTTCTCCTTCAGCAATAAAGGGCTGGCCCATGGACTGCTCGATGGTCGGCATATACCAAGCCATAGCATGGATTCAAATTCCGTTTTGGCTGCTTTGTATTTGTCTGGAGCAAGTCGTCATGGACGTTCTGCAATAGGAGGACCAGTCGTTATTATATGGTGTTTCACCTTATGTGTTTTCGATGATGTTTCGAAAGAAATGTTTGTCAGTTCTGGATATTCCTTCAGCATGACATGAAATTTGTTGCATGGGTTAATTGTTGAAATACCCAATGAGTTGCCTTCACAGCTTCGTGCAATCGAATATAAGTTTGTTGATGCATCGATTAACCTCTTATTTCTTAAGTCAACTAGGAGCTTAAATCGCTTCAAAAAGTCGGCACCAACAATAGCTCGAGGAATTTCAGCAACGTAGAACTTCCATCGGAAAGGTTTTCGCAGTCCGAGGTCGATTGTCTTCGTCTGTTCGCCAAAAGTTTTGATGGCGGTTCCATCGGCAGCATATAATTGTGTTTCCGAAGTTTCCAATTTTTTTGAATTTGCGATCGGGATGACAGATACGTCTGCTCCTATATCAATTAAATATAACTCTCCACAGGTGCGATCACGTACTACTAGTTGATTCGTTTCTGCTTCACCGCCTCCGATCGCGTTTAAGTACGGTGAGCCAATTAGTTTTCCGATTTCGGGAACGCACAAGGGGGTCGACATTTTTTCGCCTTAGTGCCAAACGTCCGGTGGTAATAGCATACGTCGCGTTTGCGCGATGAACTACGTCCGCGGGATCGCGATCTGCCCTTTGCTAATTCTGCAGTGTTTGTGGAGTTGACGCTGCACACGCCTGTCTGAGCTTCTCTTTCGCGAAGAATTTTGTCAGCCACTTCGATTTGTTTATTAATGCCGGCGTTTCCAATTACCGCTAGCACCTCACGTACGCGAACAGGCAGTTTTTTCACCCAAAAAAGTTTTAAGCGACTCGTCACTAATTTGTTCGCCCGCCAATAATCTCATGTGCCGCCATAGTTGTGACGGCTTCATGTCACCAAGTTCCGCTTCTTGCAATGCTTGTTGCAGTCTGTTTTCCAGCGTGTCGGAAAAACGTGTTATTAGCAAATTTTTCAATGCTGCGTATTTTCCTAAAACTGTTGGGTTGTCCAGGAAATCTTCGATCTCGCGCATGATCGTCAAATCCAATATGGAGACCACAGCATGGTATTTGGTGTTGTCGAAGGCTATGTGGTTTGCACTGAATTGCGATTCCGCGTTTAAAAATCACATTTTCGGATGATGTTTCCAAAATGTCGGTAGCTTGACGTTGCTAATCGATTCTATTGACGCACCTTGGTGTAAATGGCGTGGAATTGGCGGAGTGTCAATAAATTTCTGCGCGTCATCACTGGCGTCTAAAAATGGCGGCGCTGCCTTGGGCGTATTTTGTTCGGCCATTTAACGTTTCGGTGTGTCTCAATAACGAAGACACGAAGAGTCCACTCGGGGTCACCAAATATAGTGCTAACTACATAAATCAAACACAGTCTAATTTTCGGCTAATTACAATATACTTTATTTATACAAGAGTATTTGAACACGATATGGGACGCGAGTATATGGGACGCGCGATCGACGACGACTGAGAGCGAATCACATTCTGCATCCTTGCTCTTTGGGTATTGTTATTTCACCACTACGACCGCTGGTTTCGCTATCATGAGACCCCATACCCTGCCATGGCCTAGCGCTCGCGTGTCAGCATGTGTTGTGCGCGCTAGACCCACCAATACTTACCTCTGCCGGGGTGAACTCTGTTCCTCAAAGCAAGAAGGAGGGAGGATACTTAAGAAAACTCTCGCTGATTAGATTGTTGATCATTGTTTATTTCTTTCATCCTATAAACGAAATGAATTCCAAGTAGTATCTTTACCATTAAGATTATTACTACCTAACTTAATCATAATGATAAGGCAATCCAAAAAATTTAATTCGTACTATTCTTTTCACGGGCGACAATATCTGACACTATATCAAAAAATAACTTTTCATTTGTACTACTAATAGCACTACAGCACAATATAATAGAAAGGAATATTCCATTCATATATTTATGCACCTGATTGTACTATTTCCTAAGCCTAATATTGAAACATTTAACCTATTACTAGAATTCGCTTACGTCTTATTTCATGCACCTAAATGTTCGTGAACTAGGCCGCGTAATTGAACTGTCAGTGTTAACTCAAAATATTTTTAATAAATTGATATTTGTCAATCACATAGAATCTATATAATAATCATTGCTATTTGTCATGCGCTAGTTTATGTTAAATATCGAATAGCAAAGCATCACACAAAATTTTAATTTTTCGTTTTTCTTCTTCTTCAATTTTTGCATCAAGCATTAGTGAATATTTGTAGATTACTTACCAAATTCAAGAACAATGTCGATTTATTAAAATCAATAACCTTAGAATTTGACTTGAATTGAATGATTTGAAAATTAATGTATGAGTATGGGATAAAAGTTGCATATAATACGATAAAAGAGCTGTTACTATGGAACCTTTGAAATTTTTTTTTCGTTCCAAATGAGTTAAAATTTTCAAAAAAAACGTAATGATCCGTCAATAGTTCTGTGAGCAGATCGTCGGAACCCATCAGCCAGTCAAATTGAGCTTGCAGGCGTTTCGCATGTTGCAGTTGGGCACGTGCTATCCAATGACTAATTTTTCTTCTTCGAAGCACATGCCAATAAATAATATGACACTGTTTCAATTATAACAGAATCCGTTAGATGTTCGCTATCCTGTTAATAGTTCTGATAAATTCACACACGTGTCTCCTACTTCTATTAATGGAAATCTTGTATGAGTTCAAGAACTGCTCTCTGGGTTGATTGCTTTAGAATTCACACTCGGCAAAACACTCCACGAGTCCATTTACCGGACGCCGCGTCACTTATTCTTAAGACAAATCACTATTTACGTCACCATTCCCTTTTTTCCGTGACCATCTTCTTTCCCATATTCGACCATTATTCAACAACACTTCCCAGGTTTTTCCTTTTTTACGATTTGTGTAATCTGGTTCCACTATTTCGAAGCAACAAAACTATTCTCTTTCAAACCCTATCACACGGGTCGACGGTACGAACTCGGACTTCTTCTTTCGCACTTTTTCGTATTTTTCTTCCACCCGGCAGGAACAAAGACTCCTTTCCCACGTTTTTTTTCTGATTTTTCCGTCCGCCGCGCCGGCACTAATCCTGTCCTTTTTTTCGCCATCCACCCAACTTCCCCAGCCGATAACGGTTCTCTCCCAAAGAACCGGTCGGGTAGCTTCCAAACCAGGATGTATGGGTAGATCGCCTCCTCGCGGTGCATCCTGGGTAACGCTAAATGATCTACCACGGCACGACTCTCGATTGTTTTTTTGGACAACTCTCTCGTCTTAACGACTATATCTGATGCTTTGGGCTGGTAGTAGTGGTATTCTGTCACCTGAGTACGCAAGAGTGACATCTTGCGGAAATGGCTTTCAGGCTAATGCCAATGCTGCCTCCGTCCCGGTAAAACCCTGACAGGCCTCACGGTACGTTCAAAACTCGTCGCCACTAGTCTGGCCGTGTAGGTTCAGTTGAGTTTGGACTCCTGATTAATCCCCGGCCCGGCTCTGAGCACATATCCTCATAAGGGACTGTGCCAACCCTCGCATGGCCTCCCTGCTTCGGCATAGATAACCATGGGGTCTCAGGGGAACTGCACAACGAGTGGAGATAGCGGCTGTGAGGGGGGACCCAAATCGCAATGAATCCCGATAAATTTAAAAAGGAGGATCCACTCGGCCCGGAAGGGAAGTGGACGAAGGTGACGCGTCCTTCTAGTGGGAAGAAGACCGCGATTCTCAGCCAACCCCCTACTTCTTCGAGGGATGCATGCTCCAAGGCAGCTATGCCAGGGGCAAGTACTCCCTCAGTCAAGCCTATTGGCGCTAGCGGTAACACCAAGGTAACGGCGAACAAGTCGGCCCGAACTGTTTCCGGAGCGCCCTCCAACACCGCTTCCACTTCAGGTGTTAAGAAGCAACAAAACCCCTCAGTCACGGCTTACAGAGACAGAAGGTCTGCCTTCAAAGTCCTGAAAAGGCTGAAAGATTTACCTCCGGATGGTCTTTCCCAGAAGGATAAAATCTCCCTGAAATGGGCAACCACCACGGTAGAGGCTTACAAAGCCTCTATTCCAAAGAAAGAGGCAACTCATAAAAGATGTAGATCTAATGAGTCTGCCCCAATTCAACCGAGCGTCCAACTGCCGGTTAGTAAAAGACCAAAACTGGTCACACCCAATCCTGTTAAGGGCAGGAGTTTCAGTGAAGCTGCCAAGGACAGCCTGGTATGGGCTGTTATCGACAGAAGCAGTAGCGATGGTACCATCTCACCGTCAAATTGGAAGATGGTAGAAATCGCGCTTCTTCGAGTGTACAAGCCCATACTCGAGGCAAATCCTGGCCCTCCACCAAGTTGTCGTGATGCTGGCTGGTACCAGGGTCACGTTAAATTGATAGCCTGTACAGATCAACGTTCAGCGGATCTTTACAAGCAGGCTATAGGCAGATTGGGAGAAGTCTGGCCTGGAGCAAAGCTGGACGCTGTCTCCAGGGAAGATATCCCGAATAGGCCTCGGTCCAGGGCGTGGATACCAGCGGAGCCATCCACACCGGAAGAAATTGTTGAGCTAATCAAGCTCAGTAATGCTGACCTCCCGGTGGAAAATTGGAAGGTAGCTAAGGTTAGCGAGCCCTGCAATGGACAGCGAGAGGCCCTAATAATCCTGAACGAGGAGTCGCTAGCTCCATTGGAGTCGAAGAGCGGGGTGATCAGCTACGGTTTCTCGGCTATCACCCTGCGAGTATATCGCAAGGACCGTACTGGGAAGGCAGTACGGGAACCGAGCAAGGGGAGTGGAAGCGAGGGAACTGTGGAAGCATCAGTAGACCCGACCGTGGACCTCTCTGAGTCAGATCTTCTCTCCGATGACGGAAGAAGTACCACCTCCACTTCGGGGTTAGCTGGGGACCTTCTCAGATCCCTCGACCTGGTCGAGGAGGAGCAGATGTCCTTATCTGACGAGGAGGCGTACAAAACATTGTGTTGCGATGCTGAGGTTTCTGCAGATTAACCTCCATCACTCGAAGGCGGCATCCGCCGCACTGCTCCTCCACCTGGCCCAAAAAGGAGAGGAGCTAATACTGGCCCAGGAACCTTGGGTTGTTGGAAACCGGGTTTGCGGGCTCAACTTGAAAGGATACAACACAGTATCCTTCAACACAGCAGGTAAACCGAGAGCTTGCATAATTGTAAAGGAAGGCTTGAAGTTTTTAACCTTGTATAATTTCAGTGACCAGGACACCGTTGCGATAGCAGTGGAAAGACAGTCCAAACCCCTTTGGGCTGTCTCCTGCTACATGGCGCATGATGTTCTGCCACCTCCAACTAGCCTGCAGAGGATCACAAGGGAAGCCACTGCAAGAGGCATCCCTCTAATAGTCGGAGCGGACGCCAATGCCCATCATCGCATCTGGGCTAGCACCGACACGAATAAACGAGGTGAGTCACTATTTGAATTTATCTTATTACATGACTTAGCCCTAGCTAACAAAGGTGAGGATCCTACCTTCATTACGGCAAGCCGTAGAGAGGTTCTGGATATCACTATGACGAACGAGCACTTGAACCAAGCTATCAAGGGATGGCACGTATCGCAAGAGTGCTCGTTCTCCGATCACCTATACATAAGGTTCGATTTGGCATCTGACCCTCCGACAAATCCAACCTTCATTAACAAAAGGAGGATGGATTGGGTCAAATACCAATCGGTATTCGAGTCTGCGCTAGAAGGCGGACCTCCAGAGATTGTAGACATACCCGGTCTTGAGGAAGCTGTTGGGACCCTTACATTGGCCTTCAATGACGCAGCAAGGTCTGCATGTAGTCCAACGAAGCCTAGAGGGAGGTACAAACCCCCATGGTGGAATAGTGACATTGCGGAGCTGCGGAAGGAATGTAGGAAGTCCTTCAATCGAGCTAAAGAATCTAATGACTGGTGTTCTTATAAAACAAAACTGAAGGAGTTCAAATCCTCTATCAAAAAGGCTAAACGCACCTCTTGGAGAAGCTTCTGTGCAGAAATAGAACACTCCAAAGATGTCATTCGCCTGCGAAAAGTCATGACGAGCTCCCCCTAATTTTTAGGGTCCGTTAAGGACGCAAATGGAGTCTGGACGAAATCCAGCTCAGAGACTCTGTCCGTTCTCGTAGATACGCACTTCCCGGGCAGTGAGGGTGTGGCTGACAAAGCGGATCCACACACGCTCCCGGAGTGCATGCCAACTACTGTGCCTGTAAATGACAGGCTCCTACGCTGGGCAATCAGCTCATTTCAACCCTTCAAATCCCCTGGCATGGATAACATCTCACCTATCGAGATCCAGCAGGGTATCAATATAGCACTGCCATGGTTGAACGCCATTTTCAAAGCATGTGTACGCATGGCTTACATTCCACAGCAGTGGAGAGAAGCAAAAATAGTTTTCATACCTAAAGCGGGTTAAACATCCCACTCCTCACCTAAGGATTACAGACCTATCAGTCTCACCTCTTTTCTGCTAAAAACGCTGGAGCGACTGATAGAGATCCATCTGAGAGCTATTCTGAAACCACTCTCTAATGCGCAGCACGCATACACAAAAGGGAGATCGGTTGAAACAGCTCTTCACTCGCTCACCAGCTACATCGAAAAATCGCTAAGCGTCAAAAAATACACGCAAGCAGTTTTTATAGACATCGAAGGGGCTTTCAACAATATCAGCCATAAGGCTATTGGTAAAGCACTCGGGGGAAGCAATGCCGACGACAACCTGATAGGGTTCATCGGTCAATTGCTTAGCAGCAGGAACATCAACTCCACGCTAGGAAACAGTACCTTACGAAGGAGGGTTTGCAGAGGCACACCACAAGGTGGGGTGCTATCACCCCTTCTATGGAACCTAGTGGGGGATGAACTCCTGTCAAAAATAGAAGCGACTGGCTGCAAAGTCGTAGCTTATGCCGACGATGTTGCAATAGCAATATCGGGAAAATTTGTTAACACCCTATCGGAAAGACTAAACTTTGCCCTAGGTATTCTTACCAAATGGAGCAAAGAGTGTGGTCTAAAGATAAATCCGCAAAAGACGGAATTTATGCTCTTCACAAGAAGATACAAAATTCCACGATTTGCTCCACCTAAACTTGGTGAGACAAATCTCAATCCGTCTCATCAGGTCAAATATTTAGGTCTGATCTTAGACTCCAAACTCGCATGGAAAGCAAACATAGCGGAAAGAGCGCGTAAAGCGGCATGCGCAATCTACTGCTGCAAAAGAGCTATTGGGAAAAGATGGGGACTGAAACCCAAAACTGTATCATGGCTCTATACAGCGATTGTGGAACCAATCCTTCTGTATGGCGTGGTTATTTGGTGGCCAGCAATGGCAAAAACATCAAACGCGAACCTGGTTAACAGGGTCAGGAGGACTGCAGCTATTGCAATCACCGGGGCTATACGCACTGCCCCGACAAAAGCATTGTTTATGCTATTAAATTGGCTCCCGACGGAGCTCCTAACGAGACAGCAGGCCAAGTGCTCTGCTATTCGATTGAAAGCTCTAAATCTCTGGCGTGATGGGAATATCGACCACTCCACCATATTAAGGAGGGATGGACCAACGCTAGGGAAAGTAGACCTCACTCCTCCGATTCCCTGCTTCCACCACAGTTTCAAGTCCGTCATCCCTAGCAGAGATGACTGGATCATGGAAGGAAATAGGACACAGGAATCGGTCGACATCTACACTGATGGATCAAAAATGAATGGAAAAGTTGGCTGTGGTGTTTACTCCGAACAGCTAGGTCTGAGACTATCCTTCCGGCTAATAGATCACTGCAGTGTCTTTCAGGCAGAGGTCATCGCCATACATAAGGCAGTGGACTGGCTGAGAAATCAGAAAATTTCTATAAGAAATCTCAACATTTTTTCCGACAGTCAAGCTGCTATCCAATCATTATCCAACGTGTATACCTCATCCAAAATTGTAATGGAATGTCGCACACTACTGAACGCGATGTCACTTCACTGTGAAGTGACTATCTGCTGGGTGCCGGGTCACAGTGATATACCTGGGAACTGCGAAGCTGATGCCCTAGCTAGAGCTGGCACTGAGCTCCAGGATTATACACTAACACCCCAAGTCGGCCGTCCGTTGGCCTCCGTCAAGCTAAGTTTCAAGCAGTATTATATAGAGGCTGCGAACAGGGCCTGGCTGCTGGAAGAAACCTGCAGGACAACCAGGCAAACTTGGCACGCATTGAGCTCAAAGCGCACCAAGCAGCTCCTCAACACGAGCCGTGAAACATTAAGTTTCATCGTATCCGTACTGACGGGGCATTGTCTCATTGGCAGACACGCAGAAAGACTGGGTGTCCCTTTCCACGATTTCTGCCGCAGCTGCAGATCGGAGGAGGAGGAGGAAACGATCCAACATTTTCTGTGTGAATGCCCAGCACTGTCCAGGAAACGCATGAAAACCTTAGGCTCACCCTTCCTGGACAGCCTCACGGAAGTAGCTGATTTGAACATTAGTTGCGTCGCCGGATTCATACGAGAATCGAAATGGTTCTCGTCACCCAACAGGTTTTAGTGCCGCTCCCTATTAAAATGTGGTATCACAATGGGCCTATCTTGGCCTAATTGAGCCGCCTTTTGACAAAGGGGGCTGCCACTACAACCAACCAACCAACCAACCAGCTTCCAAACCAGATTCCCTGGTTCGAGCGCTGTAAGCTGGTTTTGGAGACTGGCTTGGTGTGCGGGGTTGCCGCTTCTGAGTAAACCAAAGATTACAAAAATATACTTTTTTTCCTTGCCGTGCGTCATTACAAATTGTCAGGTAGTAAGTTTAATGTATAACATAAAATCGTATTTCGGTAGTAAGCAGAATGAATCTACCCCACTTTTCTAAAACCGAACTTTGATAAATAAAAGCAGAAAATTTTATGCTACCATATTGACTGAGGTATCCTGAAAAACACTGATTTGATTTGAGGTCCTGATAGCTCGTTGAAAAAGAAAGCAACAATTTCACTTATTCAAATAAATGTTCATCTGAGATTTGGGTAAACCGGGCTGAATCAAGCCAATAAAATGAATAGATCGATCTCGACTCCTTACTGTAATCGCTGGTTCAATATATCCTGTCTGATACGGAATGATTGAACTGATTGTACGATGGACTATTTCGGAAGCCAGTGCAAGTTAAAACCGTAGTTAAATTGGTTAATTGACCTCTTCCAGCAAGTTTATTTTCGATACTTCCTAACGACTATACTGCCTTTCATGAGGCAAAGGAACGTGTTTGAAATTGCGAAAACCACAACAGCATATTAAATCATAATTCCCTCAAATTTTCTCTACGAATTCTTATCTTCGCACAACTAAAACTCAGAATCCACTCACCCTACAACACGAGGCACCAGCCAGCTTCGCATATCAGCAGACATGACGTCACACACTCAGTTCACCCAACTTTTCTTATCAACACGAAAACACGTTGCGCAAGGATTCCCTCAAACGATGACGTCATCGATCCCCTCTTATCATCAACCCATCCATCAGCATCTTTGTTGTTGTTCATGAAACACCACTCGCAACTTTTTATCACAGTACTACTATACCGACCCTAAAAAAATCCACACTAAAGTGGCCTTGAAATCACCTACAAACAATGACGTCATCGTTTCATTAGCAGATGAGCCACGCCCAAAACGACGACGTCATCGCTTCTTCAAGGCATGCCCCGGATGTGGTTAACCACAAATTATTTTCATATAAACAGCATTGAAACCCCCTATTTTTTACTACTAGTGGCGCACTAAAAACACAATAAACGCTAACCACAAACAGTTTCCCAAAAGAACCGAAACCGAAAGAAACTCCCCACACTTGTATTAAAAAGTCGCTAGATTTGCTAAAAAAGAAATGAAAAAAACCGCTAGATGTCGCTAAATATTTCAATTATATTTGACAGGACTTCGATATAATAGAAAGCGAGTTTTTTTATTTTAATTATATACATTTTACGTTTAAAACACTTAAAACTGCAAAATAATATCATTGAAGGTTTCATCTTCGTCAGAATGTTCTAAAATCATAGGAATGGCATGTGTAACAGAAGTTGATTGTTGAAATGTCGAATGCGATGGCGCGTTTGTACTTGTCTCTTTAATAGTTTTCGAAATTTTTCTTAAAACATCCTCAGGTATGTTGTAGGAGTGGCAATTTCGCTTTAAAATCTTTAATTGATTTC
Source organism: Oxycera nigricornis (assembly GCA_963942545.1). Lineage (NCBI taxonomy): Eukaryota > Metazoa > Arthropoda > Insecta > Diptera > Stratiomyidae > Oxycera > Oxycera nigricornis. The sequence goes on along the minus strand of OZ012661.1, from coordinate 61,967,055 downwards.
GTATGAGTAGAATTGAATTTAAAGTTTTTGATGCCATCCTGTTCCGCAACTTTGTTTTTATTATACTCAATAAACAATAGAATGCCGTGACAATGTGAAACCAACTTCGAGATACAATGTCAACATGATAGGGAAATTCCCAAGAAATCTTTATAGTTAGTGTAAGCCACTGACAGTGACGTAATAATGAATGATAGACAATCACGACAGAGGAATCGATATGTGATAAACTTCAGGATGAAATGTCAATATTGAGGCTTAAATCATCTGCAATTGTGAATTTTCATTGTATTACATAACATATAATGTAGAGAAAAATCGAAAACGGCAAAAGTCCCCAAAAGTCGTAAGATTTTATTAAGTCGCTAAACAGTCAAATAATGTCGCTAAAGACAACAAAATTCCGCTAGATCTAGCGACAAAGTCGCTAAAACGGCATCACTGATCTTAGCCACTCAGGAAAAACTGCAAAGTTCGAGGTTCTTGTACCTTTTAGATATTAAGTCTGCACACCGGCAGATATGAGCTACTCAGGGGTCGTTCACGGTACAAAAACGAGCCTTGTACAAGTTGCGACGGATGCCGCGTATATTATACAATGCCTCAGCCACGTGGCAACGTCTAGTCGACCAGTTCCTTAGTCCCCAGCTGGAGCCGTTCATCTTGACCTATCAGGACGATGTTATTATCGTTTTCCGACGATTAAAGAAAAATTCCACTTCTGTTGTGTATGGCATAAATACCGGGGCTACATTACCGGCAATGAGGCATCAGTGAAGATTCAGACAAGATACAGTGCATGATTGATAGACCTTGCATAACGAACATAAAGACGTCCGACAATTTTTGGGAATGGTATCGTGATATTTTAAGTTTATATCTGACTACGCGACTTTAAATTTCCCAATCGTGGACTTCGGTTTCTATCGAGGGCCGAACATGGGACTAAGGGAAAGAGTGCTAGACCATGCTGTTGGTAGTAGAAAATTTTTGGCCATACATTGTGGGCGCCCGATTAAGAATGATAACAGATCGACACAAGCTGAATAAACTGAAAGACCCCACTGGGTGATTGCCAAAATAGGCAGTGCGACTGCAACAGTTTCACTACGCAGTCATTCACTGGACTAAGCTCAAACAACTCTTAGCAGCTCTTCAATACGAGCCCTGAAACATAAAGTTTCATCATATCCATTGACAAGACATGCGGAAACATACAATTTCTGCTGCAGCATGGAGAAGGAGGAAGAAACAATCCAACATTTCCTGTGTGGATACTCAGAACTATCCAGGAAGTGCATGGAAAATTTAAGCCAGCCTTTCTTAGATAATCTCGCAGAAGTAGCTAATTTAAATACTAGCTGCGTACCAAGCTTCATACGAGAATCTAAATGGTTCTCGTCATCACGCAGTCCAAGGGAGCCACCTTTTGAAAAAGGGAGAAGGAGCATCTCGTGTCTGACGCGCTTCCTTGAGCTGCGCCCATGGTGAAAGGGGTCACCGTTGTAATATAACCAACCATCGAATGGCGGCATAAGTATTGGTATCCCGATTGGGAGGCAACAGTACTCTATGGAAGTGAACTGAGTACCTCACGCCAAAACGACAGCCAGTTCTGGAAGCGTGCCGTGCTAAAAACAAAAAGGATAATATGTAATGATATCCTAGTGAATATGTAGGTTGTTGTTGTTTTAGGAGTGTCAATGTTTTACGAACGTACTTTTCTGTCGGTGTTCATGGTGCAGTGATGACATAATCTTTCAAGCTAGTATAGAAAAATTTACTTGGAGCTAGCTTAAGAGCTTTTCTTTCATGACCGCAAGGTTGGTAGAGGTTTTCACGTGATCCAATTCCCGTTCTTAAGTCAACATTTCAACTAAGATGAGACGCAATATAAAATTTGCCTCATCTAAGTTGAATACAGGGTCCATGGACTCTGATTAGCAGGAAAGCCTAGCCATTTGACATGCGCTTCTTTCTCCGTGCTTTCAAAGATTTATTCAACTACATGGTGTGAGAGTTTCTGTTTCTAAAATCCACCTTTAATGATGTTTCCTTGATAGTTTTAATATGTGTATGTACAAGGTTGCGCTTTACTCACTTCGTTTATCGTAGATATTTATTCTGACCAGTTTGGAGTGTAACCTTCACCAAATATTTGTTTATGCTTACATATCCGTACATGACTTCCAATTTAAAATTTAGGCTTTGATACCACCATTACTTTCTTACAGACTGTTGCCAGCAGACGTATTTCATTTGACCCGTTAACATCTAAAGGACGGATCTTGGTAATACAATGCTCTGTTTTGATGAACTCGTCTACCAGCTCATGTATCATGCTAATCCATCATTAATCCTCATTCATACTGAATTCTTTTCAAATGAAACCCTTAAAAGTTTGGTTGAATTTCTTGACAATTGAAGCTTTTAAAGCCATGAATGTAGGATAATGGTTTATTTCATAGTTTTACATCATGTGACGAAACGTTTTATAAAAAACCTCTTTCCCGTCATCGGTTTATAGATTTCTAGGCATACGGCTCTGTTTAAGTACATTAGTCACATCATTTGCATTTTTAGTTTTAACTGGTAGAGCCCAAGTGTACTTGGAGAAAGTGTTCAACACATACTTACAACCACGATTTTTAATTGCCATAAATGGTTAATTCCCCTGATAGTGACTAGTCGTCGATTGAATCTTTTACGTGCGGGTTTGTTCTTTAATAACTTGTCAACTCATTCCAATGAAAGATGTAAATATTCCTTACACGTTTACAGTTTCGTACAATTTTACGAAAAGTTGATACACTTTAAGCACCCTTTAACAATAATGGCTGTTTGTGGCAAGGCGACATTTATAGAAATCTTCTTAGAAGCAGCACAATGAGATCATATTTAGTGTAGTTATATTTCCAAACTTTACACGCCTGTCTAATTTCATACCCACTCTTAGTAGCTAGTGCAACTGTGGGAATAACCTCCGTAACGGTGAATAGCCTTTCTTCCTCGTCATGGTTGCATTCAGTCAAGATATTAAACGCGGAACTGTTGCAAAACCGTACCAAAACATCCAGGCTCTTCCGATGAATAAATTCGAACTTCAAATCAGTTTAATGCGGATAATAAGTACGAGTTACATTTTTTGAATATTTTCAACAATATAAAATGTATGTTTGTATGATATAAAAGCTGTTTTATCATGAGTATGTGTTTGTGTAACATAAATGTGAATCCCACAGATATGCCTTCATGTAGTGTAATCTGGCTGTACATGAGTGTATGTATGTTTGAAAAGGTTTCCAGCACTCCTCCTCGTTCAAACATTTTAGATGACCTTATATTTTCTGTTCAATTCAACCTGTCTGGCTGGTAGCAAGGGTTTCGTATGAAGGTCCGCATCATTTCTTCTGTTGGAAAGAATTCGCGGTGGATATGTCCTTTATCGATGTGATCCTTGACGAAATGGTACTTTGTGTCTATGTGTTTGGTCCGGTTGCTGAATTTTTCGTCCTTGATGAGATTTTTGAAGCTCTAATTAACGTTGTGTATGGTTGTTGAATTTCCGATTTTTCCATTCAGGTCTTTCAGCATCCTTGCAACCAAATGGTTTTTTAACAGGTATCAGCAAATAATTCCTCTCCTTCGTCATCGTTGTCGCTGAATTTCATTGTGAAGTTCAATGTTCCCTTGAGACAATCTATCACTCGCTGGATTGGTTACCAACCCTCTTGATTAGGATATGATGTCTTCTGAGTCAAAATGTTGACACTTGCTGTGATATCCGGTATTGTATTGATGGAAACGTACAAAAGGCATCCGGGCAACTTTCACCCTCCCTGTCTAGCCTACAATCCTTTACTTGCGAAGAAATATCTTCCGGGCTACCAACCTCACTCGACTTCCATAAGATGATGCATATGGAAACACTACTTGTGAGTAAATATCTTCCAGGCTACCAATCTCACTCGAATTCCAAAAGATGATGCATATGTATGTACTATCACGGGGCTGTACTGCTTGCGGCGGTTGCTATTTGTCATTTTTCACGTTACTTTGAGTTAGGAAATTGGAAATGAGTTTCCTTTAACACTTTTATCAGAAGCAGCTGCGAGTGAAAAGGTTGTTTTACGTAGAGGCAGCACAAAGCACATAAGTATATGAGAAAAATTATTGAAAAAGTCGTGTTTTTGCTTCTTACCAAAAATAGTGTGTATTTCCTCAGATACGTATTTCGGTATTTCTCTCTCGAATTTTTCTGCCAATAATTTTCCTACCTTTCTCACGTGTTCCAACCTTTTGCAGGCGACGACGATGTCATCAACGTAGATCAGCACGTAACACCAATCAATCATCACCAATTTTCTTCGAATATAAGCACGGATCTGCCCTTCCTCGCAAAAATCTTCTATCAATCAAGGCTGCGTTAACTTTTTCATTTCAAGTCCTCGCTGCTTGCTTCATCTCGTGAATATTCTTCTTCAACAAGCATATTTTGTTTGAATCTTCGTGGTTTAAACCCGGTGCTCATTTCATGGAAATAGTCTCCTTCAACGTTCCATTAAAAAAGACAGATTTCAATTCAGGGTGATGAACAGTTAGTCTCTGCTTTCCTGAAACTGACAAAAAACTCCCGAATGTCGATTGGCAAACGACTGGAGTTAAAACCTCGTTGAATTAGGACCCGAATTTTGGTGAAAAACCTTGGGCCAGAAGTCGAGCTTTGCATCGCCGTACATTCTCTTTTGGCATTCTTTTTCTTGAATACCCATTTACATCCGATGGCTTCCCTTTTTTCAGGTCAATGAGTTCCACCGTGTTTTTTTCTTCAAGTGATTGCATGTCCTCTCGCATAGCTACAATCCATTTGTTTTTGTTCTTGCAGGACATGGCGTCCTCAAAACTCTTTGACTCGTAACTTTCTTTGCTCGTCAAGTTCATTTTTTCAACCAATCTCTTTGCTGGCATCTCTTTTGTTGACCTTTAAGACATTCTCCTAGAAACTGGTTCGATGTTCCCATGTCTTTCCTGCTCTTGATCATCTAATTCTTGTACCTGAGCACCATATTCTCTATTTTTTGATATAGTTTCTTGTTTCTTGTTGCCTCTTCTCATATGGGATTGAAAATCGATGTATATTTCTGGAAATTTTCCATTTTCTTTCGCAAATTTGACGTCACGATTCATTTCCAATTTACGTGTCGCATAGTCGTACAATCGAAAAGTTTTTGACTCACTATCGTTTCCGAGAAAAATCATCTCGCTTTCTGTTTGGTCCAACTTTCTTTATTTTTCAGTTATTTTTCCGAAAGGATGAATGTTTTCGAGTGTCCCTCTGCTTCCACTCCACAGCTGGTACGGGATTGATTTCGTTGCCCTAGTTACGACTCGATTTTTTACATAAACCACTTTTGGCACTGCTTCTCCCCAAAAAGAGTTCGGCATTCCCGCGTCGATGAATATACAACGCGCCAATTCAATTATTGTCCGGTTTCATCGTTAAGCTACTTCATTTTGCTGAGGCGAATATGTTATATTACCGTCTATTGAGTTACGATTTTTTCATCCATCAGGTTGCCTTTGAACTGGTTTTTCGTGTACCCTTCTCCTCGATCTGAACGTAAAATTTTTGTTTTCTTCTCGAATTTGGTCTTCGCCATCTCAACTAATTCTTTGATTGGCTTTTTGACCTAGCTTTTTTGTCCCAATAATTTAACAATCGTAAAGCGCAAAAAATCATATATGAACGTGATGATAAAGCTTTTCCGCTCGGGGTTGTAGTTTGCATGGGTCTACAAACATCCGCATTTACAAGAACCATGTTCAAAGATTCCTTCACAAATGGCTACCTTGTCATTTTTCCTTTTGTGCATGTCTGACACAGCCCTTGAATTCCACATTCAATTATCTTGACACCGTGGACGAATTCTTTTAAGGCCATCTTTCTGAATGATTCGGAGTCTTGATGTCCTAACTTCTAGTGCCAGCGGTGAACACAATTTTTGTTATGACCTAATTTTAACTTGTTGACCTTGTAAGGTGTTCGCAATTCGTACAGACTATTTTTTCGGTCTGCAATTGCGACCTGCTTGTGATTTTTGTCTATTTCACAATGATTTTCTCTGAATATAATTTCAAATCCGTTTTCCACCAATTCCCCAATTGATAACACATTTCTAATGAGTTCCTGTGTAAACAATACTCCATGTGCTACCGCTTCCTGAAGTTTTCCGGTCTGGTTCAAAAAGTTCAAACTGCCTGCTGTTGGTAACGTGCCTTGTTGCCATTGAACCGAGGAGCCAGCAATCCTTGCTCAGTGGATTGACGGAAAAAACAAAATCGTTATGCTCCGAATTGACTGAGTTAACATTTTCTGTATTTTGCTCTTTTTCAAGGCCTGCGATCGCCTTTTGACAAGTCTTTCTTTGTGCGCAGTCTCTTTCTTTCTGCGCAGTCTCTTTTTATATGATTTAGTTTTTTAAAAAAATGTGATCCCTGGAAGTTTATTCTTTTCAGCAACTTTCAGCATCGTCTCGGAACTGGAAATTCCTCCTTCCTTCTTCATATTTCGCAATTAATTTTTGTTGAACAAAACCGAATGTCAAATCGTCTTTATGTCTTGCCTTGAGTGCTATTATGAAGGTATCGTTTCTTTTGGGCAAGCTACTAAGCAGCATAGCGACGCTCAAGGGCTTCGATAATTCTTCATTGCTGATGTCCTTGAGTTTCGCGAACAAATTTCGTATCTCATTAATGTCTTCCAGAACATGGCCATTTTCCTCCATTTTTAAAGAACAAACCATTCGCATCAAATGGACTTTATTAGTCAGTGTTGCCTTTTTGTGGGACTTTAATTTGTTCCAAGCAAAGAGTGAAATAGTTTCGCTACGAATATGTACAATTTGGTCATCAACAATGGACAAACCTATCAAAGAAAACGCTTGTTCGTCAACTCGATCCCACTCCTGCATGTGTTGTCTCTCTTATTTTTCTGCATGCGTTGCCGTAACTGGTAGTTCCACAGGCCATGTTTTATTTATTGCCGCTCACAAAAGTTTCTTTTCCAACAACAACTCTATCTTGAAGTTTCAATTCATGTAATTTGAATCTTTCAACTTGTCAACTTTTCCTATGTAATCTCCCATTTCGTCGTTCGTGTCAAAACAATCGTAAAATTGAAGTTACCTTCGATCCAACTCTCGCCTGTTAACAAGTATCCGTCAAAGTGATGTAATTGACTCAACTTTTACTCTTCAAAATTTCGTTATCTGGGTCCATAGCCTGTTGCAAAACCGTATCAAAATATTCCCTGATTCTTCCGATGAATAAATTTGAACGCCACATCAATTTAATACGTATAATGACATGAACGAAATACGAGTACAAGTGACATTTTCAGAATATTTTCAATAATGAAAAGTATGTGTGTATGATAGAACAGCTATTTTATCATGAGTATGTGTGTGTGTGTTACATAAATGTGGATCCCACAAATATATCTTTATGCAGTGTTATGTGTCTGCACGTGTGTGCATGTATGTTTGAACGCTGTTCCCGACAGGAAGACTTTTTACAGAGCACAAAATACAGCATATAATTATTCTTGAAAGGAAGAACTGGAAGGAAACCCAGTAAATAAACTTTCATATTTAGACTTACTATGGACAAGCGTTACATACAATCTGTGGTACCACGGACAAAACGCACATGGTTTTCCATATGATTTCTGTCATTGATTATATGATGAGTTGGTTTATGCACTACGTCGTTGCCATAGCTTATGGATATTTTCATTTATCGTGTGGGAAAATACGTTACAATGTCGGTCTCCGAATTGAATGATAAAACGTCGAAAAAACATTGTGATGGGGAAACTAACCATCTAAAAAAAACAACGAAAGCGCCTTAGCACGAAAAACTGGCGTATATACATATACACAAACACACACACACACACATATATATATATATATATATAATAAAATACAGAGTGTAAAATAACTCTAAACCATTAAAATTAAAAAAGGTTAGGTATTGTAACCAATTTAGAGTAGACGACGCTTTATTTCAATGGGTCAAAATTGAAAGAAGTCGCAATATTCCCATCAGCGGTCCTATTTTACAAGCAAAAGCGGACGATTTTGCAAGACGATTAAAAAATTGTAAATGCACAGTGCGATAGATCCAAACGTTCAACATTATTTTTGGCAAAATAAGTGGAGAAGCGGCAGATGTACCGGAAGGGAAGTGTAACGATTGGATAACAACAGTATGGCCAAATTTAAGAAAAGGATATAAAGACGAACAACACACATGAAACCGGTTTGTTTTTTAGAATGATGCCTGATAAAACAATGAAGGTTAAATGGAGAAAAGTGTGCTTGAGGTAAACTTTCTAAAAAAAAAGTGACTGTTCTTGTAGGAGCAAATATGACTGGCTCGGAACTTTTAAAACTAATGGTAATTGACAAAGCTAAACGGCCTCGATGTTTTAAAAATGTTAAATCACTACCTGTCGAATATGAAAATAACCCAAGAGCCTGGATGACATCAGCTTTATTTGAAAAAATTGATTTACGATGGGACAATAAGCTGATTCGACAAAAAAAGAAAATTTTATTGCTCGTAGACAACTGTCCCGCTCACCCGAATATTCAAAACTTAAAAGCAATAAAACAAGTCTTTCTTCCTTCAAATACTACGACAGCTTTCCAACCATTGGATCAGGGCGTAATCAAGTCACTGAAAACACATTTTAGAAAACTTCAAATTATGAAACTTTTAAAAGACATCGACGAAAATGGTGTGCCTAAAAAAATGCACTTCCGTGAAGCCATTTTCCTGATTTCAAAAACTTGGGATCCTGTTTCTCGACGCACAATAACCAATTGTTTTGCACATGCAGAATTTTATTTAAACGCAACAGAAAACTTTTTTGATCAAGATGACTACCCCTAGCGGACCGACCACAAAATGTTCAAAATGAAGTTGAGGATAATCTACCTTTGGTTCAATTGGTCTGCACTTTGGCTGTAGATGACTTGGCATCACAAGAATGTTGGGAATATTTTCCAAGCATTGATGAAGAACTTGAAACGGCGGAGGACAGGACGGTAGAGGAAATTTTAGCTATCTCAAATCCAGATTTAGATTCAGGTATAAACAACGACGAAGAGGAAATGAACCCAATTATCGATTTCCATCCACTTACCTCTAAAGATGCTTTTTCAGCGATTCAAACGGTACAACATTTTTTCACATTTAATGAGGATTTAAAAGAGGCTAAAACAGATTTCACTTTACTCCATTTGGAGAAAGTAATTGAAAAACACTTTTAAGAAAACAGACAATCACAAAAGCAAACAAAGATAACGGTTTTTTCCATCTTAAAATTAAATTTAATCTGGCTAAGTTAAGTTGTTGTGTCCATTCTTTAGTATGTATCATTTATGTTGTACTCAATTACCTTTCTCTTATCTATCATAAACAAGCCGCGAAGTGCGACCCTTGAGGTCCACACGGTCAACTTCCCAGTAATATCTAGATAAACATTAAAAATATTAAACAAAATAATAATTTTAAAAATATTACTACTTTAAATAATAATAATGAGAGGTATTCACAGCAGCAACAGGAATGAGTTGATATTAATCATATCATCTACGGAAGGTTTTTGGGCTTCCATCATTTAAGCAGTTTTTTATTAACACTAAAACACTGTAAAAACTATTAAAAATCTGCTCAAATTATGCAAATATTATAAAACTTCGATTGAATTTACAACAATTTTCTTAGAATAAAAGATATAAAGTAATGGCATTCGTATGAACCCTCTATACATAATAACTTTGAATGATTTTTTATATTTTATTTAGTTTTTTTTAAAATCATGGATTGTGGTTTTGCTGGTTTTCTTCAAAAACTGATAAGAATGTATAAATTTTATAAACATTTATTACTGTACTGTGCAAATCAAATTAAAAAATTATTTTTTATGAAAAAACCTTAAAACCCTAAAAGCCCAATTTTTGCATTTTCTTTTATTAAATTAAAAAGCAGCTGAAACAATTTTTATGTAATGTTAAAAAAATTGCAACAATGTTAATACACGTCTATTGACACATTAATGATGCAAATATTATATCTGGTTCGTGAGATATAGTGAATGATAAAAATGACCTTGGAAATCATGATGACTTTTAATGATTTTTTATTTCTAATTTAATTTTTTACGTAATCATGAGAAAAAGTTTTGATGATGTTTCTACAAACATTGTTTGGAGTATATAAATTCTAGAAACACTGATTACTATATTTCGCAAATCAGGTTATAAATTTATTGTTTATGAAAAAAATCTATTTTTTTGCAGTTTATTCTCTTAAATTAAAAAACGGCTTCAACTGTTTTTATAAAAATTTGATAGATTCACGCAAATGTTGATACGCGTCGATTGACACCTTAACAATGCAAATCGTATGTTTGGTTCGCCAGATATAAAGCATGACAGAAATGGCCTTGAAGATCATGATGACTGTTAATGATTTTTTATTGTATTTTTTTTGTAATCATGAGTAAAATCTTGGATAGCATTTTCAAAAGAACTGTTTAGAGTATATAAATTATATAAACATTGATTACTTGAACTTGTAAATAAGGTTAAAAATTTATTGTTTTTGAGAAAAAAAGTTATTTTTTGCTCTTTTTTTGAAAAAATTAAAAAACGGCTCCAATAATTTTTTTAAAAACTTGATCGAATCAAATAAATGTAAATAAGCGTCGATTGACACCTTATTTAAGAAAATCGTACGTTTGATTCGCGAGATATAACGCAAGACAGAAATGACTTTCAAACAGGCAAAACAACAAATCCCTCCGACCGAAGTTTCCCAAAAACTAATCAGCTCTTAAAATTGCAAAGACGCTTCGATTGACACCACCAACAAAGTTGATACGGCTTTGTTTACGTGAGTTATGGTCGTAGAAAAAAGTGTCCACGAACGTACATACGTACGTACGTACGTACATACACACACACACACATACATCTCCCTTTCTAAAAACACTTTATATATACTCTATAGACCTCAAAACGTAAAGAAATGTTGAAAATTTCAATTTCGATTTTCGAGGCGATTACAAGAACTTCCCATATACTGGGAAGTTAATAAAAAGTATATTTGAGTATTATTATTGGGTTTGGATATAACGACATACGGTTATAACGACGAAATTTCACCGGTCCCTTCAACGTCGTTATAAGAAATATATACTATATAAATATATATGTATGTTTGTGTGTGTATGTATATAAATTTGTTTTATTTGCTTGCTCTGTTCCAACGTCAGTTAAGGGGTTATACCTATGTGAAGGCTAAAAACAAGCCTTTTTCAAGATTTTTTTTCAAGGTTTTTGAAAAAAAGGTTTTATAAATAATATATCAATATAAAGGGCAACTTTTCGGGAGTGCAAAATTTTTTTTTTATTTTAAATTCAATACAAAATGGCGGCTGTAGTGCACGTCAAAGTCACTAGTATTTACAAAAGACGTTCTGCGGCCGGACAAGTTTCTCAGCCCCATCTGCGTCTGGAACAATAAAAATTTTTTTCATAAACTCCATGAGTTTTGTTAGTGAAGTACTTACGATAATAGTTTAATATCGATTTTTCGCAATATGGCAACCATTTAACAAAAAAGAAAATGTGGTCTAAGTGCGACCCTTGAGGCCCACACGACTAACTTCCCAGTGGGGTGAATAATATGCTATAATTTTCTTTTATTATTAATTACTATTATTAATAATTACTATTTTTAAACATTATTATTCTAAATTAATATAATTACTTTTATTATTTTTATCAATTTTTTATCCAACCATAGAAGCTTTGGTAGAGGAAGACGTCTCCACCACCTGGTCATCTTCTACCAAAGCCTCGGCAACCTCGTCCTCTTCGTCCTCGTCATCCTTCTTGTCCTCCACTTCGTCCTCAACCTCGTTCTTCATTTCGGCTTCGGAATCCACAACTATTATTGAGGGTATTTAATTATTATTTACAATAATCATTCGTTATTAAGAATGTTTGATCGTTACTGAATAATTATAATTGACTTTATATATACAAAATCAAATTATAACTAATATTATTTGATTGTTATCAACAATATTAAATTATTTATGACAATATCCGATTATTAAATGCATTAGCGTCTCTACTCCCATTCACCCAAACCTGATAATATAAGTTTGGAACTTCATAAATATATATATTTTTTTTTAAATAATATTTTTTACAAATTAGATCACAATTTTGCTAAAACGCACAATAATAATATTAATTTGAAGGTATTTGGTATTTTCACGAATTAATAGTGCGTATCAACAGTTTAAAATTAAGCAATTTTTACACTTTTTCATCCTAAATAAAAAACGGCTTAACCGATTTTGCTGGAAAGTCATTCAGTTTTAAGTTACGTAATTACGCGTCGTACAGTCCTACGTCAATCCGATCTTTGGTTCTCGAGATAATCGAGACGAAAAATAATTCCGAACGCACATACGTACATCCGTGCATACGTACATCCGTACATACGTACATCCGTACATACGCACATACACACATACGTACATACACACTCACAGACATCTCTCTAAAAACGATGAATTTGGATTCTAGAGACCTTAAAACGTGGAGATATGTCAAAATTTGGGATTCGCAAAATCGACCCCATTACAATAACTTCCCATAGGGAACTGGGAAGTTAAAAATTGCATTTTCGACCCCAAAAAATTACTTCAATTGTTTATAACTTTTTTTGAACAAAACCAAACGCTAAAATCGTGTGTACATCACTAGATAATCATATCAAAAAGCTACAGTTATAACGGCAAGTCATTCGGATGAAAACTGAAAGAGTTTCGTTTCCGGCAAATTTCAAAAATACACTTTCGAGATAAACGCGTTTGAAGTTTCAAAACCTTATAAAGTTGTAAATTTTCAAAATTTTACTATATCCAATTTTTTTAACCTTTACTCTGCTATCCCAGCACCATACAGTTGGCCTTCCAAGACCGTGGATTTCTCCTCCTCGTCCTTTCTTGATGCTAAAAGGCCGCGTCTCGCCTCTTTTACAACGTCGAAATTCGAGCGCTCAGCAGCCTTTATTCGCTCGGCGTCTGTTTCTAAGCAGAAATTGTAAAAATCAGTGCAGTCAATCCTTATGAGTCTCAAACGAATGGCGATTAGGCGGACGCCTGTTGCTGATCTTGCTGCGCCTCTGCGATGAACTACTTGCTTTACTGCCTTTACGGCCACTGTACAGTTTACTACTCATTTCTAACACTTTTTTATACAAAACAACAGTAAAAATATCAATCAAAACATAGTACTATAACCTCAAATGCAGCGTGTAGTCGATCGAGTTAACAGAAGCTCTCCTAGCGTCGTTTACGAAGGAACGTGCCCTATACAGTGTATATTAATTACTATATAGTATAAAGCGACGAAATTTTACGCTTTCGAGCATTGGAGTTGCTTCAGAAAATAGATTCTCAAAAATTTCCTTCAGAATTTGAATGTTTGCGTTGATAGCATAAGATAAGAGTCTGCAATCGAAAAAAAAGTACGAATGTGACTTTTGTGTATAATCTTTCCGGATTCGGTTATACTTGTAGAATTATTATTTTCTTTAACTATTTCTTGTTTATACCGTGCTGTCAGTTTTGATCCTCGTCTTTTATTTAGTCTTACGTATACAGTTTCACTTATCTGGTATTGTTTAGTCGGTTGTCTCGTTTTATTGTGATTTTTCATGTCTGTCTCTTGTTGTTCTTTTAGTCACTTGACGTATGATAGCCTTATTTTCTCTAATTCTTCCGGATCTGTTCTTGGGGTATGATCAAAATGTAGTTCAATTGGTTTCTTCTTGGTAGTTGAGTGTATTGTAAAATTATATTCGTTAACGGACCGTTGTAGAAGATTTTCGAAGGGTCTGGGTGGTCCATTTTTCTTCAGGCACCTCATTATTTCCGTGAGTGTACTGTGCCAGCGTTTGATTTGCCCATTAACCACAATTGTGTATGGGGGTGTTTTATAAACTTTAATTTTGAAGTCGTCTTCCATTAATGAAGTTATGGAAGCAGATCAGAGTGAACATTCGTTGTCGATTACGACAATTTCGGGTACACAGAAAAATAAAAGCAATTAGTCAGAGGTTGATTGATGTCTGCTATGGATTTCGAGGCAATTACTTTGACTTGTGGAAACTTAGAGAATTTGTCGACGGCTGTCAGAACTCGATGTTTTTCGGTGCTAAATATATAGATATGAATCGTGTAACCGGGGTATGTGGGGATTGGAGTAGAATTTAAAAAGAGTTTCTTGGGATGCCATCCGTATTTGTTTTCCTTGCATACTGAACAATGTTTCACCAGGCGCTTTATTTCAGCTGACATCCTGGGAAAATAAAAGTTTTCAAGTAGCAGCAATGGTTTTCCTCGGCATTCCAATGAGCTCTTCTATGTGTTTGCAGGATTTTCTGATCCTGTACCATTTCATTGGGAATATCCTCAAGACATTTTTGTGTGTACCGTATTCGGTAACTGCTAAAATGGTTTTTATTAATTTCTTGCATTCGGTCCATAATTTCTTCACTGGTTAGAAGACCATTTAGAGTGTGAGGATTAAGGTATCTTTTAAATATGTTTATGATGTCGTTGGCGGTGTACTGAGGCTTGATAATGGTGTGCCTCGTATAGTTCGGAAAGTGATTTTCAAGTTGATAACTGTCTTCTTCGCCAGTTTTCAAAAGACCTTGGTTTCTAAAGACGTTAATAGGAGTTTCAACGGTGGGAATGAGGTTGTGCGATGAGCTTTTATCGCTATGTTCCGTGAGTGTAAGTGAATTGATTAACGTGCGTTAGAAATTAAGAGCCCAAATAATGGCAAGCATCTCCTTTTCGATGGTGGCATAATTTTCTTTGGAATTTGTAAGAGTTCTGAAGAGATAGACAGTAGTATGGATGTGGCGGTTCTGGCTCACTTTTTCCCACGGTCCCCATTTTTTTCCCACGGGTATCGGATTACCGCCCCACGGGTATCGGATTACCGCCCCCCACGGGTATCGGATTACCGCCCCGCATGACGTCACCTGTTATCGCTTCCGGTGGCGCCATTTCTTATCGCTGTCTGGGGCGCCATTTCTTATCGCTGTCAGGGTGTTTCCCACGGATGACGCCATTTCTTATCGCTGTCGGGGTGTTTCCCACGGGCAGGTGTTTCCCAACCGCGATGAGTCATGCTGATGAATAGGTGTGATAAGAAGTCAAGGTCAAGGTCGGTGTCAAGGTGTTTTCCCACGGCCAGGTGTTTACCAACCGCGATGAGTCATGCTGATGAATAGGTGTGATAAGAAGTCAAGGTCAAAGGTCAAGGGTCAAAGATCAAGGGTCAAAGGTCAAGGGTCAAAGGTCAAGGTTCAAGGGTCAAAGGTCAAGGGTCAAGGGTCAAAGGTCAAAGGTCAAAGGTCAAGGGTCAAAGTTCAAGGTCAAAGGAGTTTTCCCAACCGCGGTGAGAGTCATATCCCAGGAAACACCTATGACATCATCTTCAATTTCGCAACAACACGCAATATTCTGATTTCGCAACAAAATGCAATATTCTGAGTCATATCTCAATTCTGGGTCATATCCCAGGAAACACCTATGACATCATCTTCAATTTCGCAACAACACGCAATATTCTGATTTCACAACAAAATGCAATATTCTGAGTCATATCTGAAACACATTAACCCAAATACCTAAACCTTGAATCATCTATATAAACATCCTGCACATAATATTCCCATAAACACAAAAATAATAACCATCCACTTGAAATCCAATAAGAATAAGTAAACTTTCCAGAAACAAAAATGCCACTCACCGGAAATTCCACTGATAAGGTGGAATACAAAAGATCGTATCACTGCACTAGATGCAAATCGGATCAGCATAACGTAAACAATTGCCCTTATTTGAAAGATAAAGATAAAAGAAGGAAATAATAAATAAAGATTAGCGATGGGCTAAATTGATGAATATGTGAGATGTGTTTTAAAATAGCAGCTGGATTCATTTCTTATCGCTGCGGAGGTGAGTTTTTATTGCTGCCGGTTGCGTAATCTCTTTTATAGGGTTCGAATATTTTACAAACATTTCAAAATTAGAAATTCGATATGTTGATAAGAGCTTGAGTGAGGGCTATTTTTAATGTTTATAGAATTGTATATTGTGGGTTGCTAGTTTTGCTGAAAATTTATTGATATGAATAGTGCAGAGTGTAAACTTTTTGATATAAAAGAAACTGTATTTATTGAATTAAAATTAAGTTTGCAAACGAATTCTCAACGAGAGATCAACAATAGAAGCATTATTTTGTGAGGAAACATTGGAAACGTCCCTTATATTCAACAATGAATATTAAATATTATATATATATTTATATTATATTATATATATTATTATATATATATTATATATATATAATATTAAATATTAATAAAATATACAGGGGACGATGAGTATTTCCTCACATTGAAAGGTAATTTGAAAGAATGTTTTTTTTTATTCACAGGCATTGGCGCAGACAAGCTTGTGTATAATATGGAGATGCAGGAGGCGGTGGGAAGATACATTGAAACAAAACTGAATTGTTTCGATGTGGATTTTCACCACCAGTTCGACTATGAAACGTCTTTCATGTCCTTCAAGACGGAATGTAATAAAAAAAGAGTATTTTTTATATTTACTATTTTAAGTGATTTTATAAGTAGTTTAAACATACCAACTTGTTTTTCTAGTCAGTTAAGTTTAATAGAATTAAAAGAAAGATTAAATGTATTATATTTATAAGTGTTAATATATAATTTATGAATAATATATACAATAAGATAATAATAATAATAAAAATAAAAATTTTATATAGAAGAAAAAAAAATGTTTCATTAAATTTCAACATTCTAGCTTGTTGCAGGGTATGAGATCATTCATACATGGCTGATGATAAGAGATTGAGTGAAGGCTATTTTAAATGAATTGGGGTTCTGAATAGCGTGTAAGATTTTTTTTTGAGAACGAACGGCTGATAATAAGGGAATGTATGAAGACCATTTGTAATAGTTGGCTGCGATAAGAATGTTAGTTCCTGATTAGGAAATTTGCAAATCGGATCGGCATAACGTAAACAATTGCCCTTATTTGAAAGATAAAGATAAAAGAAGGAAATAATAAATAAAGATTAGCGATGGGGGAAATTTTAATATTCTTGGTGTTATATTAATAACCATAATCGAAACATGCGACCGGATGTTTTCTCTGCCATATAAAAAAACTGTAGCATCTCAATTTAGGAAAGTTTGGATTTTGAGCTCAGTGAAATAACACGAAGTGAATTGTATTCCTTAAAATGTTTTGTGAATTTTGTAATATCGAAGTCAATAGTGCTTGTTAGAACTATCATGTGCGAACCAATGCTCACAAAAATAAATCTATAGAGCTCCTCAACGAACATTTTAAAAGGGTAAAAAGTTGTTTTGGACAGCGAATGGAAACTCTTGTTTTTGAAAACAAAGATGAAGATCTTTTAAATTCGGCGGAGTTTTTGAAGAGGATGGAAGATCCGTTAGTGAATTATCTGATGAGTGCACTAGATAAACGCGTGACACTCAAATTCAACATTGAACTCTTTGCTGAATTCATTAAAATGAATGATGATGATGAAAACGATTGCATGATAAGCATTAAGTTGTTCCATACAAAAATGCAAGCGATAATTCAAAAAAGTGAATTGAAATTAACTTTCGATAATATGGCTAATGAAGTTCAAAACAAAATGGAGGAATTCCAAGAGAAAGACAGTGGATGGGCTCTCGTTAGAATTACGCACTGTGAGTTAAATATAGACGATTTCACGTGCACGCGTACTCCCGTGGCGCGCCACGGGGTACGCTATGTGTAGCTTGAACTGCTTCAAAAACTGCTTCGAACTGCTTCGAACTGCCTCGAACTGCTTCGAACTGCTTCGAACTGCTTCGAACTACTTCGAACTGCTTCGAAAACTGCTTCGAACTGCTTCGAACTGCTTCGAACTGCTTCGAACTGCTTCAAACTGCTTCGAAAACTGCTTCGAACTACTTCGAACTGCTTCGAACTGCTTCGAACTGCTTCGAACTGCTTCGAACTGCTTCGAACTGCTTCGAAAACTGCTTCGAACTGCTTCGAACTGCTTCGAACTGCCTCGAACTGGTTCGAACTGCTTCGAAGCTTAAGCAGTGCGAGTTTCGATGAAACGATGACGTCATCGTTTAGGGGGGGAATCCGCCACGTGTCTAGCTTGAACTATTTATCTGTTAATGAACTGCTTTGCTAAAAATGGGGTTAAAGTCCTTCTGTTTACTACCAAAATACAATTCTATTCTATACCAAAATACGATTCTATGCTTTACATTAAACTTACTATCCAACAATACAGAATCAATAGTTAAGGCTCCTAGAGATTCTAATTAAACTATTAGCGAGTTGTTGAATGAGGTTCTCTAGTATTTAATGAAATATTATTTATTTATATGATGTGATAAGAGATATAGTTTTATCTATACATTTAATGAATTTATTTTGTAAATATGTAGAGAATTTGAAGGTCATTTTAGGTTGGATTGTTTATGGTCAGTATAGTAGTAGAGTGATAAAAATTTGCGAGCGGTGTTTCATGGACAACAATTAAGCTGCTGGATGGGTTTATAATAAGAGGAGACTCCGAGTGTGACGTGATGTCTGGAAATGTGGACTCTGATTTTAGTTGTGGAAAAGATGAAAATTAGTAGAGGTAAGCGATGTTATAATATTGTGTGTGTGTGTGTGTGTGTGTGTGTGTGAACCAATATGGTTAGTTTTAAGATTATTAATGTGAGGATTTGAAAGCCATTGAAGTTGGGTTAATCTGAGTGTGTGATATGAAAAAAAAAACGGTGCTTGATGGTGAGTCATGAGAAAAAAATACGTTTGCTTATGAGGAAGTTGCGGATTTGTGAGTTGGGCCCGAATTGACTGTTCAGTATTTTCCTTATACGCGGTTTCTAATATCAGTGTTTTGAAGGAAATGTTTGTATTTGATTTGCAAATATGTTTTGAGTGATAGATTTTAGGTGGGTTTCAAGATATGTAGCAATGATTTTCGTGAAGGGCATGGTAAGCAAATTAAATGATTAGAGAGTTGTTTATTGAGGTTTCCCTAGTATTGCTTAAAGTCGTCATTTTAGGTTTTTAACGAGATACATATACAAGCTAGTATTTTTGGATAAAACTGATATCCTCAGTCTATTTATAATGTTTTCATTTTTTATCATTTCCTTTGTTCTTGTTTTTCTTTGAAAAAAAAATATTTTTTTCAATTCATTTAATTTTATTTATTTCAATCTTCCTAGTCTACATCCATTACAATATTATAATGTCCCCATGCATATGTGCTAACCCCATCTTCCCTTATATATCGCTTATCATCTAAATAACTTAAAGAAACCTTATTTATACATTCAGTATATAAATTGTGAAGCTTAGATCTAAACACGTACATACTACTACCTACTAAATATGTTTTTTCTAAACAAGCAATCTCTATAAGCTTCTTTACACCTTTTGCTTTTTTAATGGTATCACCATTTTCTATACTTAAAAAATACATTTTAGCTCTTAATCCTACAAACTTCTTCGTGACTTTTCCATTATTTTCGTCTTTCATCATACCCAACACTTTTCCATTTTTCAGCGGAATATTATATATGTTATCTTGGGGGTACTCAGAAGTATCAAAGTGATTGTCTATATCCGGTATAATATCACTGTAAAAGTCATTGGTTTGAATAGTGTGAATAAATGAATCCGTATCCATATAGTTGAGAATAATTTTCTCATTATATTTGGGCTTCATGAAACGATAATGAAAATCATACATTTTCAATTTTGATAGATCAAGCACAGTGAAACCAAGGTAAGTCGGTTTGTTGTAGCATGTGAATACTCTATTCATTTGAATAGCTGCCATATTGGGGGTAAAAACGGCTGCACTATGAAAATTTGGCTTCGATATAAGATTTCGTGCGCCTGAGTGTCTGCCTCGGCTTTGCCAATCCGTCACAATCTTCACATCTTTCCTTTTATCCACGTTTTCCATCGTTTTGCCATATACTGCGTTGTTTAAAAGCTTGAAAAAGTTTTTCTCAAACAAATTTTTACTGGCTTTGCAATATTGGGTGTTCAAGTCTATGTACTGCTTCATCCAATTCGATTGTTTAAATGGTAAAACTCTATGGACACGGGTCAATTTCAACCCATTCGCAATGCATTGCTGCAGATTTCGATAGTGAATCACATAATTTTGCTTGTTAGTTAAGTCAGTGATCAATTTCGCAGTTTTCGAACCAGGTGCTTTTTTATTTTCTGCACAGAAAGGTAAATCGTTATGCTCATCGTGCTTTGTTGTTGGATACTCCAAATCATCTTTCAATATGTAGCCAATGTCCGCGTCTATTGCAATATTAAGAATATCAACCTCATCTATATTTTCAACCCACTGGAATTCAGAATGGGGAAGTGGTTGTGACATTGCCCAACCATATAGATTGTTTGCGTCTACATACATCAGATACTTGGAAGGATCCTCTTCTTTATAATCTTCCAAGTATTTGTTGTTAGCTTTTGAGTGACGATGTGAGCATTGAGTAATACCACCTCTGATTCCTCGTTGTATGAAGTGATGCATGTTTATATCTGTTAGAAGATCAAGTTTAACAGATGTTATTTTGAGCATGGCATTCCACGATAAACCAGGAGTTGTATAGTATTGGCAAGGGTCAAGTCCATAGATATTTTTACAAACTTTCCTGAAATTTTCGAAAACGTCTGTCAGAAGCAGCACATCTGTCTTCAGATATAATTCCAACTAGTCCCAAATCGTTGTGCAATTGAAAACTTTCCAAACATTTTCAGCATGATTATAGTCAATCTCATTGCATTCGCTATTTGTCATTTTATTGTAAAAGCTTTCTCGAGGTGGTGAAAAAACTTCATTCAATCAATCCCACGAGTTAATATAATCGTAGGGAAATACACCCTTTCTTGTAAGCAGTTGAAATTTTCTCCCCATCTTCATATACTGATCTTACGGTTTTCAGATCTACTGGAGAAAGGTTTTTCACTAGAGCATCCAAACTACACTGCATGAATCTGGCTGAGTCTAAGAACCTAAGCTCAATCGTTTCAAACTCATCGACTTGAATTCGTTTAGATAATGAAACGTATAATTCCTTATTAATGGGTATAATAGATATTTCCCCATCAATGCTATCTAATTCTTTCACAAACAAATGACAATCATAGCCTGAGAGGTTGTGAAATAATATTGGAAAGAATTTCGGTACTCGATACAATAAATTGCATTCGCTATGAGCGGGGCCTCTATATTTTCCAGTAAAGTGACAATGGTCTCGGACTCTATCATTGTCAAGCTCTTTTTTACAAATGTGACAGAAAATCGATTCGCTTTGAACCTTTTCTTCTTCCGACGATAGAGCATCCATTGACTTTGGGTTCTTGATATGATTTATATAAAACCATTTTACATCATTTACAATGGAATTAACGAGTTCTTTGGGTGAATCTGGGCCTTTGTATAATCTGAATCTGTCTAATTTTGAATCGAATGAACACTTGATGAAATAAGAGAAAGCACAAGGGGTATGTTCTTGGATTGTTGAGGTTGATGAAAGTGTCGGATTGGGTGCACATGTATCGACGTCTTGAAGAAGGCATTCAAAATCTGCATAGATGACAAAAGGTACCTTGAGTTGTCGTCCATAGCTATTATACTGCAGCGTTGCTTTCTCCGGTTCCACCATTTTCGTGACTACTCTGCTACAGCTGTTTTTATGCAGTTGCAGTTTCTCGCTCGACATAAAATATTGCAGGCATTTATTGCAAACATAGATAGAACCTTTGTGTAGCGTTTGTTGACAGCGAATCAACCTTTAAAGAAGAAGAAGAAAAATAATTCATGTAATCACGCATACACACACACACACAATATTCCCTGTTACATACCTTGAAATATGTTTAATCCAGACATAATGACAATCTTCGTTGGATTGCAGCAGGAGCAGATTGATGTGATGCGATTTTTCTTGCTTTGCGATATGATATGGACCGATAACTTTTCTTAACTCTTCATCGAATCCAAATAAGTTAACACTGATTGTTTGGTTTAATTCCTCAAATTTGTCAATATCTTGCACCTGTAGCGGAAACTTGAGTCCCCGAAAATTCAACACTATACCGTTTTGAAGATGTATAACGCTGTCTGCAATGTCATCAATTCGGTATGATGTCGTTCTTTCTGAATGATGATCTGTCGGACACATTGCGGAAATTATGCATCATTTAAAACAATAACTGTCGCGGTTCTCAATATTGATGCAAGCACGCTTATTGGCCAATTGTTTTGGTAGTGGAATATAACTTGTTCCTCTCAATGGTTTGAAATCGTTTATATTTAACTCACAGTGCGTAATTCTAACGAGAGCCCATCCACTGTCTTTCTCTTGGAATTCCTCCATTTTGTTTTGAACTTCATTAGCCATATTATCGAAAGTTAATTTCAATTCACTTTTTTGAATTATCGCTTGCATTTTTGTATGGAACAACTTAATGCTTATCATGCAATCGTGTTCATCATCATCATTCATTTTAATGAATTCAGCAAAGAGTTCAATGTTGAATTTGAGTGTCACGCGTTTATCTAGTGCACTCATCAGATAATTCACTAACGGATCTTCCATCCTCTTCAAAAACTCCGCCGAATTTAAAAGATCTTCATCTTTGTTTTCAAAAACAAGAGTTTCCATTCGCTGTCCAAAACAACTTTTTACCCTTTTAAAATGTTCGTTGAGGAGCTCTATAGATTTATTTTTGTGAGCATTGGTTCGCACATGATAGTTCTAACAAGCACTATTGACTTCGATATTACAAAATTCACAAAACATTTTAAGGAATACAATTCACTTCGTGTTATTTCACTGAGCTCAAAATCCAAACTTTCCTAAATTGAGATGCTACAGTTTTTTTATATGGCAGAGAAAACATCCGGTCGCATGTTTCGATTATGGTTATTAATATAACACCAAGAATATTAAAATTTCCCCCATCGCTAATCTTTATTTATTATTTCCTTCTTTTATCTTTATCTTTCAAATAAGGGCAATTGTTTACGTTATGCCGATCCGATTTGCAAATTTCCTAATCAGGAACTAACATTCTTATCGCAGCCAACTATTTCAAATGGTCTTCATACATTCCCTTATTATCAGCCGTTCGTTCTCAAAAAAAAATCTTACACGCTATTCAGAACCCCAATTCATTTAAAATAGCCTTCACTCAATCTCTTATCATCAGCCATGTATGAATGATCTCATACCCTGCAACAAGCTAGAATGTTGAAATTTAATGAAACATTTTTTTTTCTTCTATATAAAATTTTTATTTTTATTATTATTATTATCTTATTGTATATATTATTCATAAATTATATATTGACACTTATAAATATAATACATTTAATCTTTCTTTTAATTCTATTAAACTTGACTGACTAGAAAAACAAGTTGGTATGTTTAAACTACTTATAAAATCACTTAAAATAGTAAATATAAAAAATACTCTTTTTTTATTACATTCCGTCTTGAAGGACATGAAAGACGTTTCATAGTCGAACTGGTGGTGAAAATCCACATCGAAACAATTCAGTTTTGTTTCAATGTATCTTCCCACCGCCTCCTGCATCTCCATATTATACACAAGCTTGTCTGCGCCAACGCCTGTGAATAAAAAAAAACATTCTTTCAAATTACCTTTCAATGTGAGGAAATACTCATCGTCCCCTGTATATTTTATTAATATTTAATATTATATATATATTATATATATTTAATAATGTATATATAATATAATATAAATATATATATAATATTTAATATTCATTGTTGAATATAAGGGACGTTTCCAATGTTTCCTCACAAAATAATGCTTCTATTGTTGATCTCTCGTTGAGAATTCGTTTGCAAACTTAATTTTAATTCAATAAATACAGTTTCTTTTATATCAAAAAGTTTACACTCTGCACTATTCATATCAATAAATTTTCAGCAAAACTAGCAACCCACAATATACAATTCTATAAACATTAAAAATAGCCCTCACTCAAGCTCTTATCAACATATCGAATTTCTAATTTTGAAATGTTTGTAAAATATTCGAACCCTATAAAAGAGATTATGCAACCGGCAGCAATAAAAACTCACCTCCGCAGCGATAAGAAATGAATCCAGCTGCTATTTTAAAACACATCTCACATATTCATCAATTTAGCCCATCGCTAATCTTTATTTATTATTTCCTTCTTTTATCTTTATCTTTCAAATAAGGGCAATTGTTTACGTTATGCCGATCCGATTTGCATCTAGTGCAGTAATACGATCTTTTGTATTCCACCTTATCAGTGGAATTTCCGGTGAGTGGCATTTTCGTTTTTGGGAAGTTTACTTGATCTTATTGGATTTCAAGTGGATGGTTATTATTTTTGTGTTTATGGGAATATTATGTGCAGGATGTTTATATAGATGATTCAAGGTTTAGGTATTTGGGTTAATGTGTTTCAGATATGACTCAGAATATTGCATTTTGTTGTGAAATCAGAATATTGCGTGTTGTTGCGAAATTGAAGATGATGTCATAGGTGTTTTCTGGGATATGACTCAGAATTGAGATATGACTCAGAATATTGCATTTTGTTGCGAAATTGAAGATGATGTCATAGGCGTTTCCTGGGATATGACTCAGAATTGAGATATGACTCAGAATATTGCATTTTGTTGCGAAATCAGAAAATTGCGTGTTGTTGCGAAATTGAAGATGATGTCATAGGTGTTTCCTGGGATATGACTCTCACCGCGGTTGGGAAAACTCCTTTGACCTTGAACTTTGACCCTTGACCTTTGACCCTTGACCTTTGAACTTTGACCCTTGACCTTTGACCCTTGACCTTTGACCTTGACTTCTTATCACACCTATTCATCAGCATGACTCATCGCGGTTGGTAAACACCTGGCCGTGGGAAAACACCTTGACACCGACCTTGACCTTGACTTCTTATCACACCTATTCATCAGCATGACTCATCGCGGTTGGGAAACACCTGCCCGTGGGAAACACCCCGACAGCGATAAGAAATGGCGTCATCCGTGGGAAACACCCTGACAGCGATAAGAAATGGCGCCCCAGACAGCGATAAGAAATGGCGCCCCAGACAGCGATAAGAAATGGCGCCCCAGACAGCGATAAGAAATGGCGCCACCGGAAGCGATAACAGGTGACGTCATGCGGGGGCGGTAATCCGATA
Organism: Oxycera nigricornis; assembly: GCA_963942545.1. NCBI lineage: Eukaryota > Metazoa > Arthropoda > Insecta > Diptera > Stratiomyidae > Oxycera > Oxycera nigricornis. Next base: position 61,941,574 of record OZ012661.1, on the reverse strand, counting down.
CCCGTGGGGGGCGGTAATCCGATACCCGTGGGGCGGTAATCCGATACCCGTGGGAAAAAAATGGGGACCGTGGGAAAAAGTGAACCAGAACCGCCACATCCATACTACTATAGACAATGAGTTTGTTTTCTTGAGAAAGGACTGCGCCAATAACGTGGTCAGACGCGTCAGTGGTAAGCTGGAATTCTTTATCGAAATTAGGATGTGTCAGCACAACTTCCTTAGAAATTAGACGTAGAAGTATTCGGTTTCGTCTGTTTTAACGGGATTTGTAAATTTGGGTGCAGTTTCATGTAATTTCCATTTGTATGGATAACAGCTTTCAGCTGCTTAAGGGTATCATGACCGATGATACGATCGAACGAAATCAAGCTAGGAAGGATAAAAAATTGGATTTTGTCTGTATTAAGACCGAATAAGTTTACATGAGCGTGATGAGTGATTTTGATGTTGCCTCCTACGGAGTTAGCAAAGAAGGCTTTAATGTTTGGTAAAGGATTGCGTATATTTCTAGGCTGTATTTGTTGGATCCGGTATCCACTAAAAATATTAAAAGCTCTCCACTTCTAGCAACATGCTCGAAATATGGAAGTGAAGAGCACCTCAATCTAAGAAATAAATATCGTCAAGTTGTTCGGATTTGTTTGAATCTATGAAGTCGGTTAGTATTTGATCATAGTTTTCTTCCTCGTGGCTCATATTTTTCTCGTATTGTTTTTTTGTGACGTCGTTATTGTGATTAGATTCTGTTTAGTAAACTCTTTGGAATTTGGTGTGGTGGATGGTGTCTTTGAGAAAGCTGTTGGTGGCGTTTTTGGTGCCAGCGTTGATTCTGTGGTTTATTAGCATAGTTCACAGTGTGAGATCTTATCGACTGGTCGACGTCCATTGATACTGGGCCTCGTGGTGGCAGTTTATTGAAATCATTTACACGTTGAAATTGTTGGTTGAATTGTGGGTAGGAACGTTGATATTCATGGCTTTGATTGTTTTCACGTTGAAATCGTTGATTGGGTTGGGAATAGAAACGTGGATATTGAGGAACTTGTGGATTGTGAAACAGTTTTGGATATAATTCGCGTCTAGGTGCTGGAATTGGAGCCGGTCTAGAGGGGTTTACTGTTACCTTTGCAGCGGAACGGGTGGTAGTTGGTTGTAATGAGGCTTTCGTGAGACGGAATTTGAATTGTGTGCATATTGGGCACGATAATCCATATTCTGGAGTTTGAAACACAAATTCAGAGCTTGTGGTAGGTCTTTTGGTTCGCGAATACTAAGCAATTTTGACAGATTGCCTCTCAGTCCTCTAACAAAGGTATCCAGCCCTTTTTCGCAGTATGCTTGAGTCATCATGTTTGTTGCATCTTGGCCCATATCGATTGAGTCTAGATTGTTTAGGATGAGTTAAAGGTGATTAAACACCTCCTGATAGAACTGGGAAATGGTATTTTCACCCTGTATCAACGTGGTCATTTGGTATTCCAGAGTGCTGAGATCTCTCTTATCCGCGTAATGAAGAGTTAAGCACTTGAAAATTTTAGTCCACTTTAGAGGAGTGTTGTAAGACTCCAATTAGATGTCCGCGTGAGCGACTATTTTGTTCCGTAAGACAGAGAAAATTTCGTAAAATCTGGCGTACCCTTTAAATGTTCGTAGATGCGGAGTATTCGATCGACGCTTATTCCCCAAGAGCCGAACTCGCTTGGTTTCCCAGAAAATGTTCTTAAACTCTTAACAACATCAGGGATTTTTCCATCTCTGACAAATTCCCATTATTGTCGAGATTACTTGGTACATCGACGGCATTATCGATATCGGGTGTTGAGTTCATTATAGAACTAAAAATTTGTCTCCCCTGAAATCTGAGGGCTTCCGTGACCACTCGCGTAATAATTTGTAGCATTTTACTATCAGGACCGTTATTTTGGACATTAATACTTTGTCCAGGGAGATCTAAGTTAGGTAACGCTTTTGCTAAACCATCCATGCTTAGTCGAGATGGATGGACTAAGTTGTTGAGGTAGGCCATGAATAATAAGGAGAGACTAAGAGATCAAAACACCGAATCTTATAATATGAAAAATAATTTGATAGTTGCAGGTGTTTACTTCACTTGTACTTATTTTTCACTTCACAAACTTCTTTATTAGGTATGATTGTCCATGATAAATAAATTATAAGCTTTCACAATGTGTCTGAAGACGATATTTTTTTTTTAAAATAAAGACTTTGTTTCTAGAATATTAACACAATATTGCCAATGCAAATGCAAATATGTTTAATAAAACAAAATTCTAAATATGTTTTTTTTTCAAATCTAATTTTGGCGTAATTTTACAATAGAAATTACTTACATCAGTAGAGAAAGGATGCTGGTCTGCATTCTCTTTCTTTTGGGTGGACCGCGTCGCTGTACATAGAGCCAATGTCACTCCCGGGTAAATCCCGTTTATCCTGTTGGTTAGGTTTACTAGGGCAGCTCCTTCCGTAAAAACAATTTCACTTGGACTGTGGGGTTTGTCCACTGCTAAAAACACACGATGCATTTGGGTATCGTAAATTCAAATTAGCAATAGAACACGTTCGATTATCACGATATACGATATACTTTACTATTGAAATTGTCGCGAACGCAGTCCCTGCTCGGGCGCCAGTCAAATTAAATTAAACGCGGTTGTTTAAAAAAAATATAACAACATCAGGGCTGAGCCTCATGTTTATTGAATTGAGTGCAAATATGAACTAAACTAAAAACTAATTACAAAATTGATTAACGCGTATGTTTTAATTGTCATGATATTTTAAAGAAAAGGAACTTACACGATTGTACCATATGATTTCACCCACAAGCCTTTCCCGTCTTTTAGCGGGATCTTCCCCGATTCTATGGTCCGAAGTGGATGATTTTTGCGAGCGGAGTTAGCTTTTTATATACAATTTTTGAATACTTTTCAGCGTACGAAAAAGAAGAAACAGCATAATTCATCCAGCGAAATCAAAAAGAAAAGACGCTGCCATCATATTCCACTTATTAAAATACCGGAATTAGCTTCAACAATGTACCTATGTAATGCCGTATTTCATGAATATTTTACCTTTTCTGTCGCACAAGACTGCTATAACGTCTGATAATATCAAGTTGAAGTTCTTTTTTACGTTAAGAGCATATTCACTTTATGGTTTACTATGGTTTTTATTGGGCAATAAGGCCAATGAAATGAATCATAGTCCTTGTGAGGCAAAATTATTTTCGGCATATCAAAAAACTCAACTAAACTTAAAGAGTCTATGTTGTGCCGAGATTCATGAATATAATAGTGTTGACACATTGACCCATCATCAGTGAGAAAAGCGTCATCAGCACGAAACTTCAAATGACGGGGTGACACACATGTTTTCGTCATTGATGCTGTCATTATCATTCGGTCGTTGGTGTCATTTCGATGACAAACGTCAACTGTTCGCGATGGCACGTCAGATTTGGTTCGAAAATATTAAACAGCTGATATAAATAATGTCAAATTCTATTCACGGCAGATGGTTTCTCATTATTCTACCCAAACATAAATGGCAGTTTTTCGTACTTATCGAGATAAGTATGGTTTTTTTCGTGCTTATCTCTCTGTCATTATGATGGGGTTTTTTGTGCTGATGACACTTTTCGTACTGATGATGGGTTAATGTGTCAACGCTATAATACCTTATATTTAGCACAACACTGCTATTGCATCTGATAATATCAAGTTCAGTCCAAATATCGAAAATAATGTCAATGAAACATAGTCCTTGTGAAAACAAAACTTATTTTTCAACAATTAAAAAAGGTATCGGAATAAATAAATAAAAACTGAGATGTCTGAAGATTTTGGAGTACAGCAGTCTCTGATGAGGAACTTTACAGTACCGTATTAAATATGGCTAGGAGTTAAAAAAATGGTAAGTTTTCTCAGATCATCGTTTTTCTTAAAGTTTTAACAATTCTGTTAACAATTTACAGAACGTCTTCGAAACTTTGTGTGCGACCACCGAAAGTGCAAAAGATTTTCAAATATCGATAGTATCACTGGAAGCTGGAAGGCTACAAACGATTAAGATTTTCGGTTTGGTTAAGACAAAATTTCGACTTCGAGTATAAACAAGGAAGCACTCTTAAAAACGAACAGCTACTAGATACAGCACATCCACATATTTACAAAAGTACTATTATTTATTAGTCCAAAACAATATACCGTGATGTAAATTTTTTTAAAAGAAATATGTAAATTACTAATCACGACTATTTTTCAATCATCAACATCATCATAATGCTGCCTCATCAAAGAAAAATGCAAAAGTCGGCAGCATCATCACTATGCAAAGTCATTGCAAACGTGGGAAAGCTCGCTCACGAAAAGCTACTTTCCATCATGCCTTCTCTTCCTTACACACCTGGGAAAAATATAGCTCGCTTCCGCAGCCACTGTGTCATAGCCACAACCCACCAAATTATTAGAGTAGCTCGGCCGATCAAATGCATGGAAAAATAAATGTGCAAAATGGAGCGTTCTGTCGCTATCGAACGTAATGCTAATTTATATCGCCAGTGCTTTCCTTACTACTCTGGTCGTCTTCACTCTTGTAACGTTATGTTGGTCATACTTTTCTTATTTGTTTGTTTGATTCTTTTGGGTTTTCCTTGCCTTTATTTCCCCATTCCCTTAGTTTATTTCCTTTACGTTATTTACAAATCGGGTTTGGGATAGTTTGGTTATAAGCTTAGTACGTTAGTTAACTGGATGGAACGGATTGAGTTATTTTGTTAAGTTTAGGTATAGACAACAGGCTTCGTTAGTGTGTTTTGAGTGTATCAACCGGGTGTGCGATCGAGACGGAATGTTTTTTGTGAAAGAAATCGGGAATACCAATCGTTAGCCCGCACGCCCTCAGAAAGCAGTTCCTAGAAATCTCTAGTTGGCTCATTGAGAGTGTTTGTGTGTTGAACGTCACAATTCTGCCTCTTGAGATACGTTTTTGGAGTGGTTTTTTAGAAAATTCACTAGAAGAATGGGGAAAGAGGTAATGTTACGCTCGCCACGCAGAGTGGCCGATCAAAAAAACAGACAAATGCCTTGAATACCCCGGTGGAAGCGATAATCATTCAAGGCTCACTTCAGGGTAGTCCTGCCAAGTAGGTAAACGTGTCACGTTCGCCACGAAAAGTGGTCGATCTACCAACGAAAATAAGGGCAAAATAAGGGACTGCCCTGCGTTTGAAGACCCCAAACCATCGTGCGGGCAAATACATCAATTGAAAATAGTATACGCAGGCCGCTACTTCACACAAGCGGATGACTATTGAATGATATTGTAAATATATTGAATTATATAATTAGGGAGTAAATCACTTTTGAAAAGGATTATTGAATTATATAAATATAGAGGATATTTATGTAGGTTAAGTTAATTGAACTATGTACACATATATTGGGCTAGATTGATAAGTAGACAATAATGTTGCTATGGAGAGTTTGCTCCTGATCGTGCAAGTATGATGATAGATGTGACCGAGAATGGCACGAATACGACTTCGATCGGTATTGCTCTTGGCGTAGATGCGTTTTCAGAGTTTATCCATTGTTTCGACTGATGTCGATGTGTGGCTGGAAGTTTACCCAATCAAAGGGGTCGTGCTTACACTTCCCCAAAACCTTACCAGGGGTATACTGGCTCCAAGGGTTAACTGGAACCCCAGGGACTTGTTCTTGGTGGTTTTGGTCGAGGAGCCTATGAAGGCTGACACTTTTTGGCTGTGGTTAACACCCAAAGCGGGTACAATCATTTCTAATACAGTTTGAGACCGGTAGCTATTCGGCAACTCTTATGTATCTTGGTGCATTGGCATGCTGTTGCACTATCAACAGGGATGCCGGTTCCCACAAAGTGGTAGGTCCGATCCTAACCACGGGTTATGACGGATTCCATGCAAGCTTCCGATAAGATTCTGGTATTCATACTCGGAAAAGCAGTGCTCATAGCATAAGCTATGGGTTACTGACTAGTACGTTTATGCGGGCTTTGGTGCGAGCCTATCATTACCCGTAGCCTAAGAAGCTCATGGTGTGAAGACATGTCTTGTCAGGTAACCACGTTGAACCCAAGAACGCTTTGTGTAAGGATATTGCATCAAATGGATAAGGAAAATTTCTCTAGGTTAAGGATATTGAATAATATACATAAATATTGGATTCATTCAGGTTGATGATATTAAATTATATACAAAAATATAAGATTTACTTGGGATATGGATATTAAATTATGTACATATGGATTCGATTTATTTAGAAAAACAGAAGAAATAAGGTTGTGGAGGGGTTTGAGTTGTGCGTTTTCAAATGATAGTCTCAAATAACATGCAACTTGTGTTTAGTATCTTAGCTGGATATCAGTTCTGTAAAAGTGATGCGTTACAAGACGAAGACTTAAGGTCACACTGATGCTATTCTGACATTGGCGTCTCTTTTCGAATTGCCCATATTAGCTCAAATCATACCAAACTCGCCGACAGCGCCCAAAAATTCAAATTTAACGCACCGACAAAACGACTCAGGTCGTCACCACATAGTGGTACACCATTGCCAGTGTCACAATGTGTTTCATCCAAGGCCCGTTCCCACACAAAACAGCCGCTTTATCTGTCGAGGTGCAACGCTGTGGTAAATCAGGGAAGCCGAGCTTGGGAAACAACAATTGCCCAACTGACGAGCATGGACATTCGGAATATTAGCGGTGGGACAATGTGCAGTCAAAGAAGTCTGGTGAACTCGTCAGGCTGTTGGCCGGCGATAGCAGCGAACGGGATCGGGGTCCTATATACAGTGGGTTAGAGGTCAGCGGAAGGGTCTATTTTGTTGCATTAAAGTCATCATGGACAGGTCACTCTTGAGATCGGATTAGAGTCATCGTAACCTGATGACTCGTTTGTTATCTTGGAGTCATTGTGTACGGATCTTTTGGCAGAAATAACTTTTCTTGGATACTGGGACTCCGTTTGGAGTTAAGACGGTATTATTATTCCAGCAATTTAGAGGAGCTTCCGCAGAGTTTAATGGTAGACAAAAGAATTGTGAGTCAAATTAAGTGTATCGTAGTGCCAGTAAGGCATTTGGAGAAGTTTCCTGTTATTTATTTTGTAAATTGCCTTGAATATCGATTTTGACAATTGACATGTGTGAGGTGTTCAAAGAGAAACAGATAAGTGTCTGGGAAGCATGATGTTTTGGCTTCTTTTTTTGCAGTTGCACTTGATTGTTTTAGTCCGGCTTGGATCCTGCACCTGTTTTGGAATTCCGTGTGTAGGACAGTAATTTGACTATATCAAGCACTTGGTCCAAACTAACTAAACGTAGTCTTTGAAAGTGAACCTCTCCAACCCATACAGATAATTGAATAATGAATAGCTAAGTGAATGATATTATTGCTTCATTCTACGTTATCTACTCCTCGGTCTATCCCGGCTGGGGTCCCCCAAGGAGCAATACTCAGTCCCACTCTCTACAACATATACACAGCTGACACTCCTACAACTGATAACTGCAATATTGCCATGTATGCTGACGATACTGCCATCTATACATCCGCAGAAAATCCGGACGAAATAGTGAATACTTTACTAATTCAATTTGCGAAATTATTCAGCTACTACCACAAATGGAAAATCCAAATTAATAAAGAAAAAACTCAAGCAATTTTATTCACTAAAAAACGAGCTAAACGTTTTTTACCTAGTTCAACAATACAACTGCTAAACACAACAGGTGCATGGTCAAATTCAATCAAATATCTTGGTGTTCATTTAGATAAGAAGCTGACTTTTCAAGAACATACACTCAAAACTTGCTCAAAGATGAATAAATCCATCTGCTCCCTCTACTCTTTCATCAATAGGAAATCTAGCCTGTCAGTAACCAATAAACTGCTGCTGTATAAAACAGTGATGCAGCCTATACTTTTGTACGCCTCGCCGGTATGGTCCGATTGCGCTCAAACGCACAAACATAAACTGCAAATCATTCAAAACAAATGCCTGAAGATCATTTTAAATAAACCATTTTACTTTCCCACCCGAAGACTTCACACGCTTTCCAATATTGAAAAAATTGCGACAAAGCTACGTAAACTGAAGTTGAGATCTCTCAGTACATGTTATAATAGCAACAATCCTATAATAGCATCGTTGCATAGTTAATGCTTGTTTTAACTGTAGGCTAAGTTAGTTGTAAGTTAGTTGTAAGGTACTATAAGGTTTTGAATTTATATTTTTCCCTTAGCATAAAGATTGATACGAATCAATGCATATATATTAGCTATGTCTAGTGTTATTTACTAATATAGCTGTAAAGGCATCATGCCTGTTCTCTAAACTTATTTGATGGATTGTACATTACTAAATTGTCGAACTTTATGAATTATGAATAAACTGAATAAAGAATACAGATATTATTGCTTGCGCAATGCGATCCCTTAAGTAAAAACGTATCCCGAGGCAGATATGTATCCAGGCCAGTTATATTGAAAGTCAAAGTTGGAACAAAGAAACTTAATTATTGAGCAAGTCCAAAACAGAGTCACGCGCTGAGAGGTTTGGACACTGAGATACTACTAAGTTCACCACACAGCGTGGCCTAGCAACATAACAAGATTTCTTGAACAACCCTCGTTAAAAGCAAAGATTATTCAAGTGAATCTCAGGGACCCTATACCACTGTCCGTATACTGTAAAATTAGACTTTGCGACAATATTTTACACATGTCCTCAAGTAAATTTTAATCACATAGGATGTAAGCGAAAGATGTTGGAACATAGAAACATAAGATTAGATGATTGGGCTTCGTCAAGAGTAGGTAATAAGGACTTTAGATTTAGGGTGTGGATATTGTAATACTTCCACGTTATTGTTACAAGATGGTACCACAAAGGTCAATCGTAGCATACCATGTATACCGACAAGAACGCAGAATATGTTATTGCTCAGTGCCAGTATAAGTCCGAATAAGTGAGCGTCCCCCCCGAACACTGCAGTCGAACTATAAGTATATCACGTAGCATGTTGGGCAACATTTTAACAGCCAAGCATCACATATATCATGCATGTTACCAAAGAACAAACAACATGAAGAAGTCGAATGGTCGAATACTTTTTTCCTCCGCGAAATTTTATCAAAGCTGGACATGTGGGGGAAACGTAAGAGGTGTTGCACGAGCAGAGAGAAAACGAGCTTTCAGCAGGCAGCTTTTTGTCAACAAGCAAGCGTATTTCCATGGTTTTACACACAGTATAGGTACACCCAGTAGGTAATGTTTCATATATAGGCGCACTATCAAGTACGGCCCGCGGTTCTACGGGACAACGTCAAATGTTTGTTTACATTTAGCATATGTTTGTTTACATTTATCATATGTTGGCTGCCATTTACCATACGTTTGCTGCCATTTACGACAAAATGGCAGCTATCTACTGGTCGGGGCACTGCCATGCACGTTTCATGCTAGGCGTGAAAAACTTCAGTTCATTGAATTACAATGGTGAAACGTCTTCGCTGACACAAATTTCATTTGCTTTTGACAAATTGATTGAGATAAAAAGCCAAAATGCCTGAAAAAATGTCTCATGTGTTGAAGTGAACGATGAAGCCCGCGAAAGCGCTTTGTGCCTCTGCAAACCTGGCAGTGCTTGGCATTCGTCAGCTTTTGCAAGCACATGGCCAGCACATGGCGCCATTTCTTGGAAGGAAAATACGAGCTTTTGGGCTTCGATTGCATACTGGGTCTACCTATACTGTGGTTTTACATATCTTACGTTGCTCACGTAGATGTTGGCGGAAAGCTTTTCGATAGACTCATTTCAGATTTGGCAAAGGGAAATGATTTCTGAAAGCACTCGGGCGGCTATGGAAAACAAACCATACCAAAAAAGCGAATATTATTCGATTGATGTGATTTGCATACTTTGTACTTCGAAATAATTTAGTTTATTTTGATAAAATATCGTGGAAGCCATATACTGCTTTTCAAAAAAGTCTATAAAAATACTTCCTCGAGCATGAAACATAAATATGTGTTAAAATTTTTGACCACAATTTTGGGATGCTAGTACCTTAACTTAAATTTTAAATATAGGATTTCAAGTACATAATTTCTAGCAATTTAATAGTCTGTGGCAATAAATCCAGTATGACTTGTGAATTTCCACTCCACCCTAGAGGTATCACATACAGAGCGTTAACTGATTTAGAGTGATCGGTTTCCCCAAGAACAGATTTGCCGAGAACCAAAATATTTTTAGTTGGAAAATTAGTTGAATACTTTTTGAAAAACTTTGTGTATTCTGAATACTATAATTTAAATGGAGGTAACTCGTTCCAGCAAAACTGTTGTTGGGCCTATTGCACTTTCGAAAAAAACATTTAAATAATTCATTTTTGGATGATTGGAATTTATTTTAGCAACGCGTTTTTCAAAGAATTTTAAGGAAAATCTCGATTAATAAAAGCCTACAAATAAACGAAAAAAATTCTGACTGACCGTTAGTCTGTAATTATTTGAAGTTTTTTGCTGGATATTTTTTCGTTTTTCATCACCGCCCAATTATAATGCTTTCTCAACAAAACTAAAATCATAAATTCCAATAGTTTAATTTTGTGATCATAACAGCAATTCATTTCATCGAACAAGTTTGGGGTGACAAGCTTACATTTTCTAATAATGGTTTCTTTAATATTTCTTGTTTCTGGGCAGATTTTGAAAACTTCTGCAAAACAGATGACGTGTTGCTTGCAAACACTAAAAAACTCATCAGATGGAGCATATAAATTCCCGAAATCCGACGAGGCCGCGCTGTAATTTTTCGCAAATATAAATAATACCGAAGGACACGACAAAACTTCATCAGTTTTCCTTGTGATGCGCTCACACGATTCGCAATTCAGTTTCGTCACAACTTTGAAGGCAACATAGCCGGTAAAATACCTCAATGATGGAAGCTGCATCTGGATTTCAGCATTTTCGAAAGTATCTTCAGTCATAAAATCGAAATATGTGCTACTTCGTTATGCTCTATCAAGAATTCCTTCTCTTGGAGTTCTGCGCAATCAGCGATTTCACTTTCTTCATATCCATCTAAATCTATTGTTAACATGATGTCGCTATCATCTGCACAATTGGTTTTATTGCTGAATTTAATTAAATTGTACGACATTATTTTAGAAAGTAGAATATTTAATTCGGAAACCGAAGGGTTTCTATTATTACCACCTTTTTGGCGTATTACTGCGAAGAGATTCTCTAGAGGATCTTGAGATAACCGTTTTGTTAATATAAAAAAAATCTTGGAATTCTCATTTATAACGTTATCTGCTAACATCAAAACACCAGTTAATGTTTGCTTCATTCCGTTGAGAAAATAAACAGTTTTTGAAATATTTTCGCCATTCACATTTGAAATATACCTTATAAACTCGTTAATAAAAGTGTGGACTTCATGTTCCAAGGTTAAACCACGTTTAAAAATATTTCCATGTTTTAAAGACCCGCTATTTAAACAATCAAATATTTTATCAATTTTTTCCACAAATGAAGCAGTAGATAACGCTATTTCTTTTGAATTTCTAGTGAACTGTTTAGTTTCAACAGCGGTACGAATGGCAGCAGCTACAGTTCTGCTAAATACCTGTGAAGCTAAATTTACGCGCATTTTTTCAAAAGAGTTTGGGTGGATATGTTGAAATGTTAATTTTGTGCACATTTTAGTCACTTTCTTTTGCTCAAGCTCCCATAATTCTTTTATTACGTCCCAGCTTACACGACCGTCTGGTGTACAAACGATAGTATTAAGAAAAAGATTTCTCAAAAATTTAATTAAATGAGGGAAATCAAAAAGGCATATTACTTTTTCCCCACCTACATGGAAAAATGGTTTTACTATGGAGATTCCTAAATCAGTAAAGCATTTCCTATTATTGGAACCCTGGTCACAAGTTACGACTCTGATTTTAAGACCCCAACTTGAAAGAGTTTTGATTTTTTCTTTCAAGATTTCTTGCAAGTTGTGACCTCTAATTCCATTTCGAGAAACAAAATAATTCAACACACATTTCCAGTTGCTGATAAGCCCTCTTATCATAAAAACACACACTTGCTTTCCAATAGTGTTTTTTCTGTTGAAACCGATGTCTTCTAACCCATCTATTAAGTCATGTGGCACATTATACCTCAATTCCCTTCTTATAGCTATTTTATCAAAAATTAAGACTACATATTTCTCCACTTCACTTAATAGTTCGCATTTTTTTTTAATAAATGGAAATGCATTATTAATTAAGCCTGGCTGTAATTGCTTCACAGGTGCCCAGTTGTACACTGTAGATGGATGCGGTAAATTAACTTTTAAAATATTTCTCAAAAATTTATATGTAGACTGAGATATGTAAAAAATATTTTGCACTAAATTCTTCTCATCATTGTCATATTTTCTTTTTTTTTACTTGACTATCATTTTACACAAAACTTTGCTTTCACTACTAATATTTTGTGAATCAATTATTTCTTCAAGTGGTGTTTTATTCTTGTTTTTCAAGAGCTTTTTGTTATATTTATAACGGCACCGATCATTCTTTTTTTGTTTTTTATATTTCAGCAACTCTTTTTTCAACTTTATAATAATGTTTATTTATTATATTTTTTTGCCAAGATGCACAAGCATTACTTGCTGAATCCGTTGACCATCTTCGTCTTTTCCGTGGCGGGGAAATGACCAGATTCAAGTCTATTTCATTATCTGCATTTTCCGGAGACAAAAATAAAGTTGGAATCGCACCTACCTTTAATCTGCGGACTCCAATAAATTCACTTACAAAATGAGAATTGCATATGCGCAATTTCGTATCAACCGCCACAGACTCGAAATTGCAATTTTCCCGCCATATTATTCCCATTGGCGAATCATACGCCGGAAAATTAAATAATCTTACACTTGGTTCCCTTCTGGACTTCCTACAATGTTGCAGACTGCACTTAAGACCGGACTTTGTTTTATTTTTATCCATTATGCACTTCGTTACGATAACGATATGATAACGAATATGAATAATTGCTTCAGCACATTGCCAACCATATGTCATGAGCTTTTTAGCAAAAGCTCTAGCTCTCTCAAAATAATAACTCTCCATTGCTCGGCGGGTTCTAGCGCCAGAACCCGCCATAAAAAATTTTGGGCGGAAAATTTTGTTCGAGATGCGACTTCTTTATGTTGTATATTCTTTGATGTTACTGACATATAACGAAACCTACCGATCCGGAACTACCTCTGAAGGACTGGATAATATCCCGGATGGCGGGAACGACACAAAACAGAACGAGTTCCTGAGTTTCTCCAGTCGAAGGACTGGTTCTGGTGGCGCAATGAAGCCCCAAAGAGATTTGAATGCCAGCGGAATCGGTGCAACGAGTCTCTCTTTTTGGGCTAAACTTTGGAGGTGGGTGTGCACAGAAAATTTGTATTTATAATTTTTAGATAATTTGGGGTACTTCTTGGAGCTGGTGGTTCGACCGTACACCCGCGCATTTTATTTTTGAAGCTGACTGACGCCGACTTACATTATTTATATTAAAGTGGATGTAGCGTTCAATTTCATATTTCATAAATTTACCAATCTAATATCTTTTAGTTACTTATGCACCCATGCAATTTTGCGTTCTTTGTTCCATATCTAAAAAAAGGTATGTAGATCTAAAGAATAAGGCATCCAGACTATTAAAATTGTTAAATATGAATCAGTACTCACACTTCTCAAATAATTAAGTGTCCATTTGTATAAGTTTAGTATCCAACTAAATAAAATATATTGTATGACACCACAGGCTACACACTATCTCTTAATATCAGAATCTTGGATACAATTATTGCAAATCTGTTGCGCTACTATCAGATTGACAACATGCATAAAGGTTATTATGTTTTCTTCAAAAAGCGTATTCTGAGTACTTTCGCAATCAAAAAATATAAGTGAAAATTCCGTATTTCCCCTCGCCGTATACGGTTTGATATAACATGGATGCTCTTTTTAAACAATTTTCGCACAATATTTACAGTAACATTCGTTACAAGTATGAACTTTACCTCGTTTTTTATCAAAAACAATAAATTTAGAGCAAAATTTACATATTTTAAAAATTTTGCCAACGTTTCTGTCTTCAACATTATCTACATCTAAAGAATAAGGCATTTAGACTATTAAAATAAATAAATATGAATCAGTGATAAGACTATTCCATTAATTAAGTGTCCAGTTGTATTAGTTTAGTGTTCATCTAAATAAAATGTTTCAATTAAATAATTGAATTGAATGTTTCATTAAGAATCATGTACACACTACAGTTAAATGCGTTTTTGTAGTAAATAGTTATGAACGGTGTGACAAATGAAAATCTTCAACGACATTATCGAAGGTATATTGGAGGCGTTTCATTTCAATCTCGCTAACAACAGTTCCAGGATGTTCACACTTCATCTTACGATATTCATGGCATAAATTGGATCGTCTCAACTCCAGTTAGTTACCAACTTTTTCAGACTTTCAAAATTCCCCTTTTCGGAATTCTTGAAAGCAAGAGTTATTCCCTTACACTTTGTAATATACTCGACTGGATTTCCTATTTCGACATTTAGACTGTAAGTTTTAGGGCCAGTACTTACATATTCTGAAATGTGACAATAGGACAAAAGTTTACAATATCATTAGTTAAGTCGCATAAAAAGTTTATTGTGAAGGGGATAAGAGAAGTCCTATCATGTACAAAAATTAAAGTGTCAGTGTCACAATAAAGTATCCTTCTACCAACCTTTTCTAACACTTTGTAGAGCCCAAGCCTAGCGTGTGCTGTAGTGTGGGCAGCTATAGGTATGTTTACGTGTGGCAGAATATTTAAATTTTCTTCTTTATTTTCTCAAGTGAGTCTCTTGTTTTTGTATTGGGCTCATACACCGTATGATTATACTTCCAAACCTCGTACATAATTTTAATTTCATATACTTTCTTTACAGCTAAAACTACCTCAGGTATAACCAATGTCTCAATAATTTTCCGCCCAATTTCATAATACTGACATCCTGAAACTCTATTTTAAGATGCACAAGTTCTTCATTGTGCAAAAAACAGCTTTTGATTTTTCTTGACGGGTAATTCGGGTAGTAAGAAATTATTTGGAGGTACAATGGTACAGGTGATAAAACCATCCATATAAACATGATACAAAGTACGGACATTCCAAATAAAGAATTTTGTTCTTTTTATGCCACCAATAGGTGTGAATGGGTTAGATCTTGCATGTGAATTTCTATTCTTATACGCTTGTCTCACCTGAGGGTCCGACATTTGGCTGAAAGTTCGATTCTTCATGTATTGGAATGCATGGTAGCGAGATCTTCTGGTAATGTCACAATTGGCGGAGTTTCGGATGAATTTTACTCACGCATTATGTGTAACTAGTTACTCCTGTGTGGTTGGGTGTCGATGCATGTGAAAACAGTGGACATTTGCACGATCGTCTCCGAGCTCGAAAACCGAACCGATGTGCATCTCGCTTAATCATGTAAATGTTGATTATGATTTGGATTGTGCATTTCCAAGATATCTTCGGACCGTCGTGAGCTACCTCCAATGGTGGGACGAGGCAGGAACATGAGCTGACTTGTGGTGTTAGAGTGGGTAAGTGAACTTTTTTTACCTGGTTAACACGTGATGACTTTGCTTGTTTTCATTGATTGATTGATTGATTGATTGCGCGGTAATTTGAATATGTACGCTTACAGCGTATATTTGTCGTATGCCTGTACACATGTAAGATGATGCAGCCTTGATCAAGCTTCAAGGTAATATAAGTTGAGATCAACAAGATAATAATTAGATAGACGCAATGCAATTGGCTTGAATATCTCATGGATAGAGATGATGGATTATCTTGCGTCGTCGGATGCTGATGGCTGTAATGGAGCTTTGATCAAGCGTGCGAATCAGTTCAAAGGGTATATAAAATGAGGTCATCAACATCAAGTCACCGGATGCCGTTGGTAATGGAAATTATTGGTTTGGATAGTATTTGATTGAGACACGTGATTTTCCGTGTTTTTATTATTTTTCAGACAGGACGGAAATAAATGTGTGAGTAAATGTATTGATTCGCTTGATACCTGTGTGACTAAGCAGAATAAATGAAAGAGAAAAAAATTTGATCACTGGTAACTGTTCGAAATGATGTAAGGGTGATAGCAATTTAGTATTTTCAGTGAACGTTAAGGGGCGGTTTTGATACATATGTATATCCACCTTTACATTTCATTTTTCAATAAATTTTATTTTAATGAATCCATCCTGAGATTGATCGATTCCGTTGAATACCAGGAAGTGGTTCTCAACCTGGTTTAATTCCTCTACTTGGCTATGTATTCTAAATCGCTCCGAAAATCTTGAAGGGAGGAATCAAAATCGTCCGTCCTCCAGGAAAACCGCAAGTCGAGTTCCATATTTAGTCTAGTCTTCATGTGCATGAAAACTTCAATTTTTAGTTCAACATTTTGTTCCAACGATGCCCATGAAGTCAGTACTCCATTATTGGCAGTCGGGACTTTATTTAACTCTGCATTCTAGTTAAAAATAATTTAAAGGTCCACACAATGTTTCAATTTGTATTGAAACCTACCATCTTTTATTTCAGCTCGCTTCTTTTCTGAAAATACTTGTAGTTTTCTGAATCAAATGAGGCCAGTCTTCTCTTTATATACAATTTTCTTAGGTAAACTCGATGCATTGAGAGCCTAATGTAGTTGATTTGCATTACAATGTTACTACTTTATCGCATCAATTATGTAATTTAAGAAAAGAGTAAGGTAGTCACAAAGTTGTAGATTTGACTCTTCTAATTCAATCAAAATTACAAGTTGTTAGTAATATTTCATCAAGTTGCAGAGATTCATTGGTAAACTCTATGCATTAAGAGCCTAGTCTAGTTAATTTGCAATACAATGTTGCTATTTTATTGCATCAATTAGATAAATTAAGAAAAGAGTTAGGTAGTCACGTAGATGTAGATTTGACTCTACCAATTCAAGCAAAATGACAAGTTGTTAGTAATATTTCATCAAGTTGCAAAATTCGATCGGTAAACTCTACGCATTAAGAGTCTAGTCTAATTGATTTGCAATACAATGTTGCTACTTGATAGCATCAATTATGTAATTTAAGAAAAGAGTTAGGTAGTCACGAAGTTGTAGATTTGACTCTACTATTTCAAGTAAAATTATAAGTTTTCAGTTTGATACAGTTGGCATTCTATGATTACTATATCATCGGTTTACATCTTTAATGAACAAAGTAGAGGAAAAATAATATTCAGAGTGATGCAAAAGAGGGTAGTCAGTTTCAGTTCAATTCAGACATCAATTATAGATCCTCAGTTGAAGTAAAGATGTGTATAACTTTTTATATTATTATTATATTTATTATTTTTTCTTTTCAGAGATTGAAATGCTCAACAAAGAAGAGCGTATTTTGAACCAAGCAAGAATTCATTTGGATGCTGCGAAGGTTTTACTGGAGAGCGTCAGTTTCGAAAAAAGGACGCAGAAAAGAAGTCAGTAGGGATAAGATAAGTACCGTCCAGACATGGTCTAACAGTAGACCAGTTGTCAAGAGGGGTATCTGTGCCCTAAAAGAAAAAGGTGGTAGTGCACTAGGAGAAAGTGCAAATGTATACCCGCTCAAAATCAAAGATTACGAAGATAGAAGGAAAGCTGGTGAAATGGAGGTAGTGAAAACAGGGGTGCAGAACATTGGAGGAAAAGAAGTCGAGGAGGTAGCATATGTGACACGGGGGGCATATGCATCTATAAGCAGGAAGAGTGGAAGTTAACGAAGAAGAAAAATTAAAATAAACCCCATCAGCCATTCGTGGTACAACACTAACCACCCTCAATTAAGGAGAGAGTTATATATAATACAGAAAAGTAGAGAGTAGAGAGTTATATATAATAGAGAAAAGTAGGATATAAAAATGAATGTTAAAAAATTATTTTAGCACAAGATAATGCATGAGGCGTAGAATATTCCTTGTTTTTCTCTACATAAAGTAATTTAGTTAGAATTGTGAGAGAACGAAAATCAACTTTTACTTGTGAGGAGAAAAAAAATTTTCTGCAGATTTTACAAGATATTCCATTCAGTGTAATTCGCTAGAGGTATTGAAAGAATGCCTCAGTTTTTTTAATAATACCGAGAGAGATAATAGTTTCTGTCAAGGGGGTGAAAGAAATATATTGAATGATGGAGAGAATTCTGACGTAGATCAAGTCAGTGGTATAACATTTCAAACTTTCCTCAATCCCGTACCCATCCAGTGGAGTAGTAGTTTGAGTAAAGGTTATTAAGTGTTATCGAACCATACAAAGCTTTTAAAATAATATAATCTAAAAGGTAAAAAACATTTCGTATAAACGGCCTTGATACAGAAAATGAGGATCCTCTCTTAGTTTTAGAATTCTTTTTGATAATGTTATCAAAGATGACGTGGCACATTCAGGGAGGGGAGGAAAAATCAGCTTTACCATATCTCTACCGGGATTACCTTATATAAAATCAATCTGGTTCAGTTTAAGATCTATCCGCTAGGTAAATGGTGAAGACATACTTGGTCTGATTTCAAATGTAAACCAATCGACCACAGCTTTTCTTTCAAATTAGATCATGCAGTTAAACGCTGAAATTGTAGATAAACCTTCTGGTGCTGGGAGGGTTGATAATAAATCTAAAAGAGAGGGACGAATCCTAGAAAGAAAAACAAGTGTTCGAGATATTGGGGTGCGAATTGTATCCCTCGATCTATTTGCTACTGTATAGAGATGCTTCCAAGATCCTTCAAGATGCAACAACATTCTCGAGTTAGGAAGTCTTTAAATGGTAAGGCAAAAAACTGTGTAAAAATGCAAATGTGGTTGTTAATGAAGATGAATGTATTATAACAGACCTTTATAAGTTTCAGAATTTTCTAAAAGACTTTCAAATAATTGTGTTTGATAATGTCAAAAATTCTAAATCCATCTTTTTGAAAATACCTAACAGAAATCACTCCCCGAAAAAATAATACCTATACTACTCCAAGATTCTAAAACTTTTCTACGTGATTAAATCATTGAATAAATTTTTTTAATAAGAGTTTTGAATGTTCCTCCTACATGGTGGGTAGAGGTACAATAAGTACATATCATTCAGAAATGATATTTTGCAAAAATTGCAACCGCTCCTTTAGAGGCGAACAATATCTTGCTAGCCATCTATCGAACAAAATCAATGCAAAAACTGTATGTGATGTTCTTAAAATATTTACTTTTGTACAAAATTTTTGAATTTCTCGAGAAGAGGTGTCAATACACATGAATGTGATGAATATCATTGTCAAATATGTTCAAAGGTTGTTCCTACGAGCCACTCTTGCTACATTAAACCCTACAAGGGTGCAAAAAAGGGAGAGAAAATACTAATCTTCTTCGATTGTGAAACCACCCAAAATACTCCATTCATGAATAACACATCGTACGAACATATTGTAAATTTAATTGTTGCACAGCAAGCGTGTCATATTCGCTACACACAATCGGATGCATCACAGGGATGTGAAGTTTGCGGTTGTAGAGAGTTTACTTTTGAGTACAACGATGATGGTATGGACGTTGTAAAAAGATTTGTGGATTATTGGTTGATGGAGCGTTCTTTTATCTCGAACATCTACTGTATAGCACATAACTTCCAGGGATATGACGGTCAATTTATAATCTCTGAACTATTCACGAGAAGAATTGAAGTGGAACCTATAATGAACGGGTCCAAAATAACGAAGTTAAAAAGTGGGCAGGTGACATTCATAGACTCTTTAAATTTCCTAGCATTTCCACTCTCAAAATTCCCTACAGTGTTTGGAATGAAAGAGTATACTGAAGGATAATACCCTTACTACTTCAACACATTAGAAAATATGAATTATGTTGGTAAATTTCCATTTCCGGATTTATATGGATGTAATACAATGAAGGTGAAAACGAGAAATGAGTTTTTAAAATGGTATAATTCCGTTTCTCATGACATTTTCCGATATAGGTTGGAAATGTTAAAATATTGTAAATGATGTAAATTTATTACGCCTGGGGTGCACTCCATTTATGCGGGAGTTTCTACATATCACACAAGTAAACCCTTTAACAGAGTCCATAACAATTGCGTCAGCATGTATGCTAAGCTTCAGAGATAGAAAATTCTACTAGAAAATAGTTTAGGAATAATGCCTAAGTGTTGTAAATACAAGGACCAAAATTAGTCACTAATAGCTGCGAAGTGGCTTGCTTGGCAAACTTTCCTAATAGATGGTAGGATAACCTCTGTAAACAACCCCGGGGAGGTGAGGTTATATGTAGGTGGATTTGATTCTGAAACGAATACTTTGTATGAATTTTTTGGGTGTTTTCATCACGGGTGTATAGAATGCTATAAAGTTGAAGATTCTTCTTGTACTAATAGCAAAACATCTGAAACTTTGTCCCAGAAATATTAAATGTCCCAGAAATATGAAAAGAATCGAAATCATTAAGCGCCATGGCTATAATTAAGTTTATTCTTGGGAATGCGAGTTTCGAAAATTCTTAAAGAAAAACCCTGATATGTGCAAACAAATAGAAAAAGAGGTTTCATATATTATACCACCAGTCAACCCTTGTGATGCAGTATTTACTGAAGTGTTTAAATTACATCATAAAGTTACAAAGAATGAATTTATAAGATATCTTGATTTCACTAGCTAAGACCCGTATATCAACAAATATTCGCCATACCCTACTGGAAACCCTACAATTTTTCGAGGAAAAAATGTACCTTTAGTGTCAGATATACTTTCAATGCATGGTTTTATCACTTCTTCTATAATCCCATCAACCGATCTGCTCATCCCTGTTTTACCTTTGAAGACAAACTCGAAGCTGTATTTTACATTATGTCGTAATTGTGCGGAGCTAAATAAAACATCTGATTGATTCATACAGAGGAAGAAAAACAGATTACTGGTACATGGATCATACCTGAAGTGTCCTTAGCTGTAAATAGAGGCTATAAAATTGAGAGAGTGTTTGCGGTCTGGAAATACAACTACACTCAATATGATTCCATAGCAAAAGATGGTGGTGTGGCGTCCTTTAAGAGCATCTTTCAAACATTAAAGTGATGTATTTATCACCAATAAATACATCGCTTCATGAATGAATAGATAGCGCTTATCACCTCGTGATCCTTCCTTGTGAACATGGACATCGCCTTTTTGGTTGCGAGTGCCATGTGGAGCAAGTAGTGATAAGATATTGAATTTTTGAATGCATGACAATGTGAAATGCATAAATTAAGATATTTTATTAGGTCATAAGTGTTTGATTTAGTGTTAAGAAATAGTATAAATAGCAAGTAAGCGTTAAAGAAAATATAGTCTTTTGAGGTCAAGCGAACGTGTTTCACTTGTGCCTATCATTCGAGGCACTCTTAAAAGACTTTCCCTGGATTGTGCCAATAATTCGGCACTTCAGGTAATGTCTACAATCGGCATATGATATTCCTTGGCCAGTGGCATAAAAATTGTGTCGGCCGTTTAAAAATTTTAACTTTCCTCTAATAATTTTTTTGGAACTCACATATCCTAAATATGGGAATATTTAGTCACTATGGAAAAGACCATCACAACAAAGGATCATCATTCAGCGATCCTCCCTCATCACATGGCGATCCTCAAACATCACAGTGGTCTGTTTACGGAATATGTAAACACTTTCTTGAAAATAAAACAAAAAGCCTCTGGGTGGGGGAATAAATGCAATAATGAAGAGGAAAAAGATACCTACCTCAAGTCATACAAGATGCGAGAAGACATTACTGTAGCCAAATTGAGAAGAACTCTGGAAGACGCAACAGTGCAAAAATTTGTTTAAATTTGTTATGGGGTAAATTTGCCCAAAAAGAAAATAAAACTCGCACCAAAGTTATTAAAAATTTCAAACAATTTTGTGACTTTATACAATCTCCTGGTGTGAAAATTTTCCCTCTATACCCCATCAATGATGATACTATATGGATGTCATGGAAATATTTCGAAAAAGATTTGAATATGTTACTACACATAAACATACCTGTTGCTGCATATACAACCGCGTTTGCCAAACTTAAACTCTACGAGGCTTTGGAAAAAGTGGGGGAGGCAATTCTCTATTGTAACACAGATAGCTCGATTTTTGTATATAATAGAACGAACCCTAACTTCTTTCCAATATCCAACTTTTTACGTGATTTAACTAATGAGATTGATTCTCTTGGACCTGAGGTTTTTATTTCAGAATTCGTATTTATTGCGCCGAAGACATATGGTCTCAAAGTTGAAACTAAGAGTGGTTCTGAGTATATAATCAAGTTTAAAGGCATAACTATTAATTTTGAGAATTCAAAAATTATTAATTTTGAGTGATTAAAGAAGCTAGTAATTGACTCAGATGAGGAGGGCTCTGTTTGTATAATGAATAATTTTAAAATCAACGAAATCGACCGGGAATTGCTATTTCATCTCCTGAAAAGAAACATCTACAACTCACTTTCGATAAAATAGTTGTAACAGAAGAGAATTTTTCTTATCCACATGGGTATAAAAAACCTAGACAAAGTAAGTAAAATTCAAGTACTTAGGTAACTGTTGTGTAAAAAAATTACTTCAGATTGTGAGATATAGAATAGTTTGAAGAAAATTGCTCCATTAGAATACGAAATAGAATCGTCAGAATATCAAATACTTTAAAGACGAAGGAAATCTATGTAATACTATTAACATAATGAAAATACTCCTTAGATGTAAGAATCGTGTTATGTGAGGGAATAAGCAAACACCTTTTGATGATGTTTGTGCTTCTTAAATAGTTGGATTGGATTGTATATAAACATTGTAGATTTCCAAAAACCTATATATTTTATTGCGTCTTTTTGCATCGAAAACATGTCCGAGTTCGTGTTTGACATTCTGTGTCTCTGGAAACAATAGTCAATATTTTGTAAAAGAACTCGCGATACTACCTTTCGATTCAATTGTACCAGTGATTTACCACCTTGCTCCACCCCACCCGTATCAGGGGCTAGGTTTAAAAGCCCGCAAACAAAATGAATTTGAAATGAAAAATATCAATGGATTATGTGAGTGCGATGGTGATGGTAATTATAATCAACTTCCTGCATTTCTGGAAGAATTCAACGGATCTAGCATATACTTAAAAGGTGGCATCAAGGAAGACTTAATAAGAAGGTATCTACCAGTTAATATAATACAGCTGGAATCACCGAAACTGAGGGATCTGAAAAATTACAAAACCATCTGTAAAGTTCACGATGCACTACTATCGTCAAAAAGATGTGTAGCCCAAAACCGCATATAATCTTTACATGTATTACTTAATGAATAGTATGTATTGCTGAGATAAAATAAAAGATATGCGTATGAGATTTTGTACATTTTATTTTATTTTAAAACATAAAAAGCTATGTTACAACCACAAAATAACGGAAATTCATAAAAAAGTCTAGAATAATTTATAGGTGTATACGATGCCCGTGATAGTATGAAAAAGTCTTCATTATTCAACTTTAGTCGATTTTTTACCCTGCATCTGACACAATACTGGTCGTAATATTCACATCTTCCGAGCGAAAATTATTGTGATACATAACAATGTTGAAAAAATCCATCATCTCGAATAGTTTGAATAGTTCGGGATGCTTTAGGGTTGTGTACCCATGACCAACAGGAATCAGATAACGTTTCTGCAGTCCAACCTGGTTTTTAGGATACTCGCCACCTACTGTTTTCTTCAAATCATCGAGGTATTTGTAGAGTAATATCCATTGGTTGTAGTTTACAGGTTGCGGGAATCGTATATCATTGTGGAAGATTATTTTGGTCTAGAATGTGCTCGAATCAAATCCAAGCATAATTTTACGAAAATTACAGTCATCCAGATAAAACGTGTAATTCAGTAAGACATTTTCACATGCAACTTGAGATTTGGATACTGCTTTTGTTCTCGGTTTTGATTCTTTGAAACTCGCCATGGCGTCACCCATACTAAAACTATGAATTTCCGGTAAATCAGACAACTTTTTTTTGCAACTTTTGGTCAATTGAGTTCTCTTATTGCGAAACATCTTATCAACGGGTCCCACTTTCAACTAAAGAGCTGGAATAGAGAACTGATGAATATGTGACTTCCCCACACTGCTTTTATACCACCAGTTTCTCGTTTACAGGACTGGTTGCAATACTCTCCGCCATGTTGTGAAAAATTATTTAAGAAGATATTCCGGAATAAATGAACTATTTTGTCATCATTGGTATCATAGTTTGTAAAAGAGAACTGTTTCAGAAAGTTTTTGAAGCTCCTTCCACTAGAGCGATAGTAAAGAAACACGCAACAATATTGTTCACAAGTTGTAGAGAAGCCATCTTGTAAACGCTGCTTGTTATTCACAAAAACTTGTCCATTGATACGAAGGAATTTTTTGAAGTATTTGTTGTCCGGATATTTTCCGAATGAATCGAAATACTCGACGGGTCTCTTTTTAGGGCAGTAAAATGCCACCCAATGTATGCCGCTTTTGTATATCGGGTCCGTGTTGGCGATGACACATGCGGGTTTTTTTATTCTTCAAGGTCAACGGTCACAGGGATAAACGCCTTGGAAAAATCTATTTGTATTGGTATTACTTTTTAACAAATTGATAATCTTCACAGTGTTCAATCTTCGTACGTGATGTCACGTAACTTTGTAAGAATTCTTTTGTCGATTCCCCGTTCACAACCGCTGTTGAAAACTTTGACAAAGATCTGATGAGATCCTCATCAAAATTGTTTGAGTTCCA
Organism: Oxycera nigricornis; assembly: GCA_963942545.1. Lineage (NCBI taxonomy): Eukaryota > Metazoa > Arthropoda > Insecta > Diptera > Stratiomyidae > Oxycera > Oxycera nigricornis. Next base: position 61,916,569 of record OZ012661.1, on the reverse strand, counting down.
AGTTTCCAAATACACCTGCTTGGTCTGTGGTTATAACCGAGGAAGTAGGATATTGATACGTTATTTCTTTCGAGTAAAGTTTGCTTGTGTTCTATTGTGGTATATATATATAGCTTTTTTAAAACCTTGTAAATACATTCCGATTTTTGTCAATTTCAAGCTTTCCATCATATTCCGCGTAAATGATACAGGTGACGCTTTTCTTTAAAGCTTCTCTGAATTTTCCCTCGATCCTTACCACACCTTGATTTAACAAACTAGCGCATCCCGAATCTTATGAGCTGTCTGCAGTTAAATCGAATGCTAGCAGAAAACAACCATCATCAAAGAATTTCTTGGATATCTGATGACCTTTATCAAAATAATTGGTTCCAGTCCCCTTGAACAGAGAAAGATATCCTCTAGTGCTTACTGGTTTTTCGCGCGAATAATCAAACTCTAGAGGAAGGTTTGGTACTTGAACACCATTCACTGATAAATTGAAGTTGATAATATTGTTATGCTTGAAGTTGAATGAATTCTTTGTGCGCTTTCCGGTGTAGGAGTCATTATCCACCTACCGAAAACAAGCAGGTTCGGTAATTTCCCGATGACTACGTTATCAAGAGATAGAGTATAGGTGTTGGTGGGTAGTGTATAGGTTTTCACTTCCACTCGCTTGTAGGGGTATACTGCATTCGAGCGCTGTAATACAGCTTCATGTGCTGATAATATGCTGGGATTGACCGTAATATGATTCACGAACAATGTCACCTCTAGAATTTTTACGCGTGGATTAAAGTCATCGCCTTTCGAGTACAAATAAAATTCTGGTTTTTCCAATGAAAGTGTTAAACTGAAGTCCACTCCATTCATTAAGAGTTTATCTTGATTTAACAGATCGCTGTGAATTGTGTCCATCAGTTCAACGACGTTATTCTTTCCCAACATTGCAGACCCTTTAAGATAACTCTCATTTAACTCAGTAGGACCACTGCCAGGTCTTGAGTCTTCAATCATGTCCATCTCATTCTGATCTAGATAGCAACCGGCTGATTGGAGATGAGTTGATGCAGCGTCTTTACCATAGTTCAGTAAATTTTCAATAAAGGCACGATAGTGGTAATTATTGTCTGTCTGAGCTATTCTCTTGCCATTCAATTGTACAGTGCATTGTCTAAAAAGTGAATACATGAGGTTGTTAGCTACACCAACGGGAACGGCTAAAACGTCAATCTCATCAGTTTTCTTAAGGGGGAGGTTAGGTATTAAAAGGCATTTTTCGAAAAAAAATAACTGAATGCATAATATCTCAAGAATATTGTCTCAAAATTTCAAGTCGATTGGAACAAAATTGACGAAGTTATGAGTTACGGCAAAATTCGCTTGTGAACGTTTTATACCAGATTTTTTAGTGTTTAAAACTTCAAAACGTTTTCCCCACAACTCACGTTTTCAAAGTTGGTGCCCCTCATAACTTCAAAACTACGCACCGATCCTTTTGAAATTTCATACATTAATATTTCTATTCAACTGCTTCTTAACATATTTTTTGTTATACTTATTGTATATAACTACTATTATTATCGCGATCACGAAAATTATGGTCGTGGTCGTTGCCTGCTGGTACTCTTGGAATGTCGACTGGTTCACCGACTTGCAGTTGCCCAGGTTCACGTTTTTGAAAATTGTTGAGATATGATTTCTCCAGTTCCCTCAGCTCTTGGAACAGCTTCCTCTTGTTGTCGCCCTTCGCTATCGCTATCAAGCGGTATAGGTTCGCCCGCTCGATCCTGAATCGCACCTTCTTTCCATCCCTATACTTCCTCTTCTCCTTGTTGATCGACTGTGGTGGTTGCTTTTTCGCTATCCTCTTACGGTAGTCCTCTATTGTCAGTGGCTTCGGTCCGATTGCTGCGAGTTCTTCTCTTCTTGTCGCCTTGTATGCTGGTGCTCTTGCTGGTGTACCAGGGGAGTATTCTTTCCATAAATCCTCAAAACCTTCCATTACTGGTCCTAAATATCGGCAGGATCGCCATGAAATATACTTTGTTCGAAGGGGCCATTGTTTTTATTAAGAGGAAGGAGGGACTCACCTAATTATCGGCGTCTAGCGCCAAAGCTGTTGGCATGCGTGAGCTGCCTATATTTCTAATACAGCGCAAGCGCCGCAATGAACAATTCAAAAGAAAATGGTGCCGATGTAGGCAGTACAGATTCTCTAGTATGAATGATGATTTATTCGTTGATTATCATTTCTTTTATACTAAAATATTCCCTATGTACCACTTACTAACTAATCAAATATTATTTACATATTCCTGACCTAAATCTACTTCCAATATTTTCCCATGGTCAAAAAATGCAAGTGCAAGCAATAAAGTGTAGTTTATTGGCTTCAAGAACCTTACTGCAGATGTAAGCAATAAAATGCCAATAACCCCGGATCATTTTCATTGTTATGCCATACTGAATTTGTTCCCAGTGCACATTGTTAGTCTTCAATTGTTTTGCTGAGTCGCTCTAATTCCATTGTTTGTAATTGGACTCGGGATATACCCACAAAGCCTGACTCACAATGTTTTGACTCGCGCCAGGCTATCAGATGGCAATGTATGAATATTGTTTTGTTTGTTGTGGCTTGTATTACACTACACTAACCGTGGTCGTGCTGTCTGGTGTCGGATGGTAAATGACAGCACCTGAAGAGGATGCCATCCGTCACCCCGAAACCACACTTCCCATTACATGTATGTTTAAAACATCATCGGGGTTGCAGCCAATTGCATTTACCCAGATATCTTTCCCTGTTTGATCTTGGTGAAATCTAAAGGGAAAGTTAGCAACATAATCGTTGGAATAATTCATTTAATGTTTAGACTAATTAAACAAACTAACTTGCGTCCATACTGACTACGCCACTGGGCAATTTTTGACAGTGCAAGCGCATCTGTCAGAAATTATTGCAAGAGAATTCAATGCAACCAAATAAATCATTTTTCACCGAAAAATACTCGGGTAATTTGCATATCCTTAAAATACGTAAATTTCGGATATACTTACATATGACACTCCTTCCGGCGGAGAACGCGATTTATTCGTACAACAAGCTACAACACACTTCATCTCTAATAACACTTAATTCACAGCTTTAAATTTACTACTACCACACTTTTGGTCGATAGTGTCACTTTTCACTAATTAATAACACACAATATAGTCACGTATATTATTCTATCACGAATATATAAAGGCAAAATATTTGCGCGGAAGGCAAACTTCTGAAAACTCTAGGTGCTTTTTGTTCTGTCAAAGAAATTTGACAATCAAAGGGACGACGTCAACAGCAGAGTCGGCTAACCCAAGAATACACATCTACATGGAAATCACCATTAATCTAATTTTCTGTTCCATGGTTCCAAGCAAGAAACGGCGCAATGTGCTTGCCAATGAAGAAAGACTAGAGGAAGCGGTGTTCAACAAAATTATTGAGGCAAAATGCTAAAGTGTAGTTGTACTCACCAACCCAGCTGGAAAAGTCAAATGCGTAGAACGAGTTTTTTTCGGGTGGAGGGAGATTTGAATATTCTTTTGGATCATTTAGCAGAGATATATTTTATGTGCTGTTTACCTTCGTTGAAACATATGTATAATATTTCATTAAACCTTGATACTGGAATGAGGTACTTTACTCAATGTTTGAGAGGTTAAAAATATTTTTAACTTGATACTAATTTTTGCGATGTCGCTTCACTGTGAAGTGACTATCTGCTGGGTGCCGGGTCACAGTGATATACCTGGGAACTGCGAAGCTGATGCCCTAGCTAGAGCTGGCACTGAGCTCCAGGATTATACACTAACACCCCAAGTCGGCCATCCGTTGGCCTCCGTCAAGCTAAGTTTCAAGCAGTATTATATAGAGGCTGCGAACAGGGCCTGGCTGCTGGAAGAAACCTGCAGGACAACCAGGCAAACTTGGCACGCATTGAGCTCAAAGCGCACCAAGCAGCTCCTCAACACGAGCCGTGAAACATTAAGTTTCATCGTATCCGTACTGACGGGACATTGTCTCATTGGCAGACACACAGAAAGACTGGGTGTCCCTTTCCACGATTTCTGCCGCAGCTGCAGATCGGAGGAGGAGGAGGAAACGATCCAACATTTTCTGTGTGAATGCCCAGCACTGTCCAGGAAACGCATGAAAACCTTAGGCTCACCCTTCCTGGACAGCCTCACGGAAGTAGCTGATTTGAACATTAGCTGCGTCGCCGGATTCATACGAGAATCGAAATGGTTCTCGTCACCCAACAGGTTTTAGTGCCGCTCCCTATTAAAATGTGGTATCACAATGGGCCTATCTTGGCCTAAGTGAGCCGCCTTTTGACAAAGGGGGCTGCCACTACAACCAACCAACCAACCAACTACTAATTTTTGCATACTTAATAACTTTATGTCCAAGCTGAATTTTGCAGTGAATGTTTTACGATATTTGTTTCTATGGTGCCATTGATAGCTACGAGTGGGTCTACAAAAATAAAAGAAAGGACATTAGGTTCACAATTCTGATATTGTGAATGATGTGTAAAATAATACCGAAAATCATCAAAGAGAAGTAAAAAGTAAATAAAAATACTATTGAACCCCCTCCTCCTTCCTTTATGTCTATAGTTGTGTAACGCAATGCGATTTTCTTGATTATTCATCATCAAGTTTGATGCATTTATGCTCATGAAAAATTTAAAAAGTTTTATTTTGTTATGCCATGATATATTTCTCATTACTGTTATTTTTTCATTTACCAGGCGTATTTTCAAACTATCCGAAAAACCTAAGTAAAATCTAGTAATTTATTTGAATTTTTGAATTTATCAAAATCACATTGCATACACTGAACTCAAGACTGAAGTTCACGGGCTTGGGACCGGCTTCGGCGGAGTTACGGTTTAGCTGGTTCAAATAAGGTATATTGTTTTCAAATGAAAGTTCAAAGGTGGTTCAATTATAATTATTATTAGGGCATACATTCCCTTAAAATGAATATATTTTGTTAGTTGCTGGCGTAAAGACATTGCCTCAGACTCTCTTTTTGTAGAAGAAAACATGTGCCCCTTTCATTACACTCCACCCTTTGAACGAAGATGCAACTGAAACATGGCGGACAAATTGGTGTAAACAAAATATTTTTCATTGGAGAAAATTTCAATTTTGAATGGAAAAGTCACATATTTAGCATTTTGTTTGCTCCATCAACACTTACCAATGAAATGACAGTCCTATTCGCCGGCGCCGGGTATCATTGCTGCAACTAATCACTGAACACTTCATCTTATCAAAATTTGATGCACCTGGTATATTTCACTAGTTTTTCCACACTTTTCCACTCACAGTCACTGAACAATAGTTTGCAAACAAATCTAAATTGTTTTTTAGTTATCAAATACTTATTTTACCGCACAAATAAGCCATTTCACTTTTTCCCGCGTTCAATTGACAGTCCAAGTTGCAACTGCACGACAAAAAGAACAAGAGTGCCACAAAAAGACAAAAACCAAACTTGCCTCACTCACATATATTCACGTACACGGATACTTCGCTTCCTCTACTCTTTCTTCTATGGTATTGAGGTATAAACTATGGAGCAGAACCTCAACAAAATTTGTGGGAAGATTTCTTATATGTGGTTGTGGACAATTCTATGTGGTAGTGCCGATCATAGGCAGACATGATTGTCTATTCAAGGAGCAAAATTTTGGCGCGAAATTTGAAAATATTAGATTGTTCAGATCTAATACTTGAATAATTGCGATATTAGGCAGATTCCATGGTCATTTGGTTCGTCCGCGTCATTCACTTACGCGCGTTTGGTTTTTTTCGTTTGATATTAAAACAACAAGCCACCATAGCATGTCACAGTAATCCGGCCATATGATTCTCTAGCGAATTTGTTCAGTGGCAGTAATTCGACACCACCGAACGACCTGACTCTGAAGTCAGCCTAAAGCTAGAAAGTAAAATTATTTGTACAAAAATCATAGAGAAAACCACCCTCTTCCTTTCACAACCGGGCTTGGGACCGGCTTTGGCGGGATTACGGCCACTCAATGTTTTTCCTAACAGTCTGATTTTTGAATTTTAATATTGTAGTTGGGCATATTCACATAGATCTTCTAAAGGGAAACTACAAGCATATATTTAATTAATAATTGTGAACGCTTGATTAATAATATAATGTTCTATTATAATACCAATACGCTAATCTTGCTCCCAAAAAAGAATTTCAAGCACGCCACTGATCCATAAAATGGACATATGGCAAGAAGAATGTAAACAAAACATGCTTTTGAAAAAAACTCTTATTTTACACTAATTTCACCTAGTACACTACTAGTACCTTCCATAAGTAGTTAAGGGTACACTCACGCATGAAAGGAGACTCCCAAACTGCGAAAACGCGAATCGCTCTTGCAGTTTTCAACGACGCACTTCATATTGTAGCCTTTCGATTTTACAGCAACTCCACTTAGTTTTTCCTTATAATTGCACTATCTGGTAGTGTCCCAAACCAGACTTTATAATTACCACTCGAAATCACTTCGATTTAAACAGCACAGACAATTATTTCCACTCTGAAACACGACTCAGACACTTTTATTTACGAACGCGTTTGACAAATGCACTGACAATTAGTTCAACATGACAGTAGTTTGACGTTAAGTTCAACAATTTCTTCTGCCATAACACGTATAGGGTTTTACACGCTCGGTTCGCTGCCTGTTCTCTTTCTTCATTGTTCTATGATGTTTGCAAAAATTGATGTATGCTAAGCATTGCCAGATGTGCAGAGGATAAAGAATTTTCGCGGACTCTCTCCTTCACTTCCACACACATGACATATTGTTAGTTTACCCAGCATTTGTCTAAATCGATTTGACAAAATCAAATAAAGTAAATGTAAACAAAAACGTTTCATTACACATATCAAGCAAGCATTAACAATAATGTAAAAATTTTAATTGACGAGGCAAAGATATGAAGTCTATGGTTGCAGACTGTGAAAATGCATTGTTATGGGCTTATGAAATCAAAACACTACTTTCCGTACAAACTTCTTTTATTTCTGACACTTTAAGGATTCTTTTAACAATAGAACAGAGTTTAGAACAGAGTGACTAAAACAGAGTGAGTTTTAGGATGAGGGCCTCGGCCTTTTATACCAACTTATTGTTTACAATATAATTCTTAATTTCATAACTTAGCCTAATTGACGAATTCGTAGATTCAACTATAAGTAAACATTTGTGTGACAATTTCGCGAATTCAAGTTTGTAAACATTCGCGTGACAAATTCGGGAATTCAATTAAGATAAACATTTCGCGATTGAACATATCGATTTTATAAACGTTTCGCGATAATGATCTAATGTGTCGCAGATTTGTTTATATTAAGATTTGGATCTCAAGTGGAATGATGATCTCAATCCTTTGTTTCGGAATCTTGGGAGTTTGGATATTTAGACCGGCAATATTCGTAGTAACATCATAATTCATATTTGATGTTTTGTTTACGCAAGTGTTTTTGGAATTTGACATCTTGTAAATAATTGAAGTCTATTAGTAAGATGACAACATGGATTGAGGGATTCGGGAATACTATTAGGTCATCGCTCGTAATAAGTATTTACGTGTTAAGAAAATCATACTGAATATGTAGGAGAGTGAAGGGCATGAGTGGAACATAACAACACCCCCCTTAAAGAAGACGAATTCTATATTTTTAATTCAGAATTCGTCGTGATTAAGGTTACCTATCGAATATGAAGTCTATTCCTGGTTTTGTTTTGGCGCAATGGGATTCTGGGATTTAAGCTTTCAGGTAGAATTGCTGGTGCATTGCTTGGAATGGTGGTAAGTTCGAGGTCTACATAGATAGGGAGAAGATATTGGAGAATTATATTGGTTTATGGTTATAGCTCGGCAACAACATCCTCGGTCAACTCTTAGGAAGCTGGGAAGAAATGGTTTGCAACAATTGTATAGTTTGTAAATTACGTAGGCAAATATGATGGAAGAGGTTATTATAATAATATATTTGTAAAGAGTACCATATTTGTAATAGTGGGGTTGAGAATGTAGCTGATTGATTTGTTGATTTAGGTCATCGAGTTTGTGAGAAGCTATGTTCAAATCGGCTTATCTAATATTTGATAAGTGGATTTGATCTAGATAATAGTGAAAATCTGTTTTATTGACTTTCTTTTCCTCACAACATTCGTCTTCTACTATATTAAAACTTGGGATAATGTTTTCGTAATATGTGATTATTTCGCTATTGGCGACAAGCTGGGTTTGTGAAGAATATGCTTTACAATTCTTTGCAAGAGTCAGTATTCTGGTTTTGTAGATTTCTAAATCGTTAATTGTTTTAGTACATTGTATTGTGAGCATATGTGGCTCACTTACTACGAATATCCATTTATTGTTTTATAAATTCTGCCAGATTTCAATTTTACCAGTTAAAAATTTAGTTTGGCAGTCTTTGGGCATTCTTTTGTTTATACTTGTGAGTAAAGAGACTTCACAAATTGGTTTATTTAAGGTTGAGTAGGTGATATAATTTTCACATATGTACTTATTAAACTCTAATCGCTTGCATGGTTCTAGGGTTTGAAATTGAGCATATTGCAGTTTGTTTGCAGAAATTGCCAAATACTTGAAGCTTGGATCAATATACGCGTAGGTGCGTTGTTCTCCATGTGGAATTGGTAATGGTATTAAGTGATTGAGATTGAAGTCTGAATTGTCAACTAACGGGACAGATAAAACGAAAATCATGCGTTGTTTTTTAAAGGAATATTGTATTCTGGTTATGTCCAAAATTTGATTGATATTGCCGATTTCGGGTTTAACGGCATATTCCTGTCCGTTTTTCAGGTGTTGCTGGAATTTTTTAAGTTCTGTGATTAGATTTTTGATAAGACTAGGGTGGATAGAATCTTTTCGGGCTGCCATTATAACGTCAATTATTTCCTCAAATTTGATGTCGATTTCGTTTAGGAGAAAAGTTAAAATGCTAAGATGTTCGATTATTTCTTGATTTAAGTCGACTTCCGAGTTGAATTCATTTTGATTTTTAAGGAATGCATTGAATTTATCAATATTCCTATTTAGTTCCTTCTCTGAGAATTGCAACTGAGAAATTGTATTGTTGAAATTAGTTATTGTTGTTTTGATTACATTGATTTGGTCTTTTATTAGAAGTTGAATTTCGGAATCACCTCTTTCTACTTGATTAATAACGATTAAATCATAATATTCGGCATCATTTGAATCCATTGTTCCAAAAAGATATTTAGCTGCGGATCCTACGATATTTAAAATTCCTCGGCGATATTGTGGATTTCCTACCATTGCTGTTACTGATTCTTCTTTGCTAATTATTTCAGGCATTTTGACATTGAATATGTTAGAATTTTGGGTACAGAATAATTTAACATGATCTTTTGTAATCTTATCGCAAAGCTTAAAGGATTGCTTTGTAATTCTTTTTACTAAGTTCAATCTTTCGCTGTAGGATTTGATATCAATATGAGTTACTATTTTGAAATATTCGGAATAAAATTTAGTATTTCCTATGTGTTCGTAAAATAATCCACTTCCGCTATCTATTTTTTGAAGTTCATATTTGTCGCTTCCTTGGATTTGGAGTATGTAGATGCAAATATACCATATTGTTGTTATAAAAATCATCCTGTAAGAGAGGTTGGTTTTAGTTGATTGGTATGGACTTTCAGACGTTTATTGTTTTTAAGTTTGATTATGATGTTCTTGTTATTATCGCAAATTTCAGTTACTTTGTAGGGACCTTTCCAGTTTGGAGATAATTTTTTGGTGAAACCTGGTCTAGTAGCATTATTTTTCATTAAAACAAAGTCCTTTTTTTATATTTGGGATCGTAAATCTTCTTATCATAGTATGTTTTGCTAATTTGTTTTGATTTTGTAATATTTTCCTTTGCTAATTCAAATGACCTATTCAATTTATATTTAAGTTGATCTATATAGGAATCGTAAGTGTACTTGAACTCAGGAGTATTGGTTATGGAACTTGGTAATATAGGTTTTGATCCAAAGATTAGTTCATAAGGAGTAAATTTGGTTGACGTGTGAACTGCAGTGTTGTATGCAAGCATAGCCAGTGGAACGTATTCGGCCCAATCATTCTGTTGGTTATTGAAATAGTGTTTGAGATAGTCTTTTAAAGTGGAATGGGATCTTTCAAGCGCTCCGTTAGATTGAGGGTGGTAAATCGTTGTATGCAGGAGTTTGATATGGATGAGTTTAGATACTTTCTTCATTAGAGTAGATGTAAAGTCTGAGCCTTGATCGGTAAGTATTTGCTTGGGAATTCCAAATCGGGTTATAAATTGTAATAATTTATTAGCTACAGTTCTCGCTTCATGATTCTCAATGGTATAAGCGTCGGAGAATTTTGTAAGGTCGTCTTGCAGAGGAAGAATGAATCGGTTACCATATTCAGTAATTGGTAAGGGTCCAACAATATCTAAGCTGATCTTCTCCAGTGGGGCATTTGCCGTGGAGGTGATTTCCATAGGAGCTTTGGTTAATTTGCGGGAAGTTTTGTTAAGCTGGCAAGAAGAGCAATTTTTTATATATGATTTTACATCTGTTTTCATATTCTTCCACTTGTAATATTGGGTAGGGAGCGTGGTTTCGGGATAACGAATGGCTTCCTCTTCAGGTGCTTTCATATGCCATTCGTTATCAGACAGCACGACCACGGTTTAGGCTTGTTGATGGGTTAAGCTCGTTATATTTCAACTATTTTAATATTTGCATCTGCGAAGTATAACGACTGTCAATTTTTTCGTTCGTATATTGTGCATACGTTGCAATTCGAAATGATTCTTATTTTTGGATTTGAACCTCCGTTTCTAGTCGAGACAAATCGCCTACTAGTGTGCTTTTTTGTTTAGTTGGCAACGAGCTAACACTATTTTTGCACATTAATGGAGGTTCTTTTGTTCCACATTAATGGTTGGTGCCATAATTAGATAGGGAGCGTGGTTTCGGGATAACGAATGGCTTCCTCTTCAGGTGCTGTCATATGCCATTCGTTATCAGACAGCACGACCACGGTTTAGGCTTGTTGATGGGTTAAGCTCGTTATGTTTCAACTATTTTAATATTTGCATCTGCGAAGTATAACGACCGTCAATTTTTTCGTTCGTATATTGTGCATACGTTGCAATTCGAAATGATTCTTACTTTTGGATTTGAACCTCCGTTTCTAGTCGAGACAAATCGCCTACTAGTGTGCTTTTTTGTTTGGTTAGCAACGTGCTAACACTATTTTTGCATATTATGTATGATTTGTCTCGACTAGAAACGGAGGTACAAATCCAAAAATAAGAATCATTTGTAATATTGTTTTATTTTATTATATTTTTTGTGGAATCCGTTATGTCCAGCTGCTGGGGAGTCATGAAATTGATTTAAAATATCGGCGATTTGATCTGCGGCTGGAGTAATTATTCTATTATGGAAAATATTAATTTTTATTTTCTCATTACGGAATACAAATTGAATTATGTCACGTAGTTTGTTGTAGTTAAACTGATTAAATGGGTCAACTGGATTAGGAATATTTATTTCACTAACTTTATCGTGAACTAAAGTTTTCTTGAGATTAAGGATGCAGTAGAAAAAATCTTGGTATGAAGGTTTTTCAAAAAATGAATGCTTCAGGAAACAGTGATAAATTGTTTGTTTATAGATTGTTGCTGACTTCTCTACATCGTATAACGCATAGCTTTGCTTAGGATATTCTATTTGCTTAGACTCCTGTCAAGGAATAGGGTAGTATGTGGATTTTGATCATCTTTATCTATTGCTGTTAGGTACGCTACTGGTGATTTAGTTGTGTCAATGGCACTGTTTACATCATTGTAATCGAAGATAGTGGGGGTCATTGAGTTATAGTAAAATTTTACGTAGTCTTGGAAGGTATCGTCTAGTTGAGCTTGTAGAATATTTATAGGAATTTCGTTTGGATTTAATCCGATTCTAGACAGAGCGCCAGCGTTAGCGTTTACTCTACCTTGTTTATGCTTTATTTCATAATCAAATTCTTCGAGTTTTAGTCGCCATCTAATTAATTTACTTCCTGGATCTTTGCAATTTTGTAGCCATATGAGAGGTCGATGGTCGGTAACGATTTTGAATTTTCAACCGTACAGGTAAGGCCGAAATGTTTGGATTGCCCAAACAATCGCTAATAGTTCCCTTTCTGTTGTGCTGTAGTTTGACTCAGCTCGGTTCAAAGTACGACTTGCATAGGAAATAGGTAAGTCTACTTTTTGTTCACCCATTTGACTTAGCACGGCACCAATAGCATAATTAGATGCATCTGTTGTTTATATAAATTCTTTTGAAAAGTCCGGATATTGTAAGATAGGCGCTGAAATGAGTTTTGATTTTAATTCTTCAAAAACTCTGCTTTGTTCCTCTGACCATTGAAAGTTGATATCTTTTCGTAATAGTTTTGTAAGGGGTTTTGTGAGTTTTGAGAAGTTTTCGATAAACCTTCTGTAATATCCGCATAGTCCAAGGAATGATTTTATTGCTTTTGGATTTTTAGGAACCGGGAATTCTTGTACTGTTTTGATTTTCTCAGGGTTTGGCAGAACTCCTTTTGCGGAAATTACGTGACCTAAGTATATGACTTCATGTCCCATGAATTCACATTTTAAAGGTTCAAGTTTTAACCCACTGCTTTTAATTTTTTCGAAAACGTTGGTGAGTTTTATATCATGGTCTTGAATGGAACTAGCGTAAATGACTATGTCATCGAGATAAACGAAACATTGGATACCTTGTAAACCTGACAATACTGTATTCATGAGACGTTGGAACGTCGCTGGAGCATTTTTAAGTCCAAAAGGCATTCTGACATATTCGTAATGACCAAGGGGAGTAGTAAAAGCTGTCTTTGAACGATCTTCTGGTCGCATATTGATTTGATGGAATCCACTAGCTAAATCGAGGGTAGTGAAATATTTGGAGTTTCCTAATTGGTCCAATATCTCTGTAATATTGGGGATAGGGAAGACATCGGACTCGGTCACATCATTTAGTTTTCTGTAATCGGTGACTACTCACCACTTTGTTTTGCCGGAGGCGTCTTGTTTTTTTGGAACAACCCAAAGAGGTGCTGACCATGGACTATTTGATGGTTGAATTATATTTTGGTTTAACATTTTCTTTATTTGCTCGTTGACTTCGTTTTTATGAATTTCCGGATATCTATAAGTTTTAGCGGAGATAGGACGCGTGTCTGTTAGATTAATTTCGTGTTGACATAGTTTAGTACTGCTTAATTGATCTCCTTCTAAATGGAATATATCGGAATATTTGGCAGCGATTTCGCGAATTGATTTAGCTTCTTCGTTGTTAAGATGGTCTAGCCTTAAAGATTCCTCTAGTAGTTTAAGACGATTGAGGGAATTGGATTTAGTAATTTTTGGTTTGAGGGATTTGAGTCTCTTGTTCAATGAGATTATAAAGGCTTAGGAATTCATTTGGTTCATTAGCCCGATTATGATTTGGAATGACGATTTGGTTTTCCTCGAGTATGGATTTTATTTCATCTATCGGTTCAAGATTAAGTTCAGGTAAGCTGAATTCTTCGTCTTTTTCATTAATATTTAGGATTGAAATTAAAGCTTGATTATTGCTATCTACGGCTGTGACAGCTTCACCTAAATATACTCCGGGAATTAGTTCTCTTCGATTAACTATTCCTTCTTTGACTTCAGGATTACTGACGTTGACTTTCATGAAGTTTATTGATCGAGCTTTAATCGTAGAGCCTTGTAAGATTTCGATTTTTGGAAATTCTGGAATTTCACATTTTGATTTAGATATGACTTTTGGATTTTGATTTTGGCTCGACGGACCACTTTGTTGCTCGAGTTTTGGATTTTGTTTGGAGTTTGTGAAGGAAGGAATTGAATTGGGTCATCATCTGCAAATTGATACGGGACAAACCTACTGCTGAAGTGGTTGCGGATATTCCCTGTAACTTGACTTGTTTTTCTACGTCCACAAGAGTTTTACCAGATAATGCCTTTCCTTTTATGATTGAGGCGGAAGCCCCAGAGTCTATGAGAAATTTGAGAATATAATGTTTAGCATCAGGGCTACCTACAGTTAGGTAGGAGAGAAGAGCGTTCTCGAGATATAGTATCTTGGGAACGTTTAATCTGATTTTAGGATTTCTGATATGGTCCGAACATTCCTGTTCGGAGCACTTTCCCCGTTTTTTGGATTTTGAACGATTTTTGTAAATGCACCTGTTTTGTTGTACTGATTACTTTGAACGTTTCTATGTTGGTTATTATACGTGCGTTTTCTGCATTCTTGGATAAGATGACCACTCTTCTTACAATAATTACATAGTTTTTCGCTGACCATACTGATACTTTGAGGTTGATTTTGGATGCCTTTCCGAAAACACTCCGATGTATTATGGTTCTTTAGTTTACAAATACTGCAAAATTTTGCAGGTCTTTGGAAATTGGAAGGATTTGAAGGTTTTGATTTGATAAGAATGGATAATTTTTCCTCCTCGATAGCGACTTGCATAGCCTCGGTTAGAGTTTTAACGTTTCTTGCGCGAAGGATATTACTTATTGACGGGTCAATATTGAGGATGAAAGTATGAAGGATGAGATCATCCATTGCAGCAATTCGCCCTATTAACTCCCTTTCATCTTCAACAGATTGCTTGACACATACGATCACCGTAAAGGAGTTTCAAGAAATCGCACAGTTCGATCCAATCTTTAAACGTGTGATTGGACACTGCTAATTCCGCTTTTCCTTCCAATTGAGTAACTGCATAATCCAAAAGAACAGGTGACTGTTCTGGATATGCTAATTTGAAGGCGCGATTACAGCCCGTGATGTATGAATTTAATTTATCGTGGTCACCATTAAACGGTTTTATGAATTTTAAAAGAATCGAAAGACTGATCTTTTCTGCGCGAAACATTTCAGACACCTCACTTGAAATCGATCTGTTATCTTCTTAATCTTGGCGTAAAGTTGAACTTGCGTGTTCCGTCATTACAAGTTTTTTTTTCACTTTTAAATTCACAACTTCGCAAATCTTAGTAACTAAGTGTATATAATGCAAATATATATATATATATATATTATAGTTAATTATATATAACAGAAATAAAGATTTTGAAACTTACGTAATTTATACGTTTGCTAAAAATTACTTGATTTGGATGCAAGCTGCTACGCTAGATCTCGGCAAGGATGACTGCAGAGGTGAATTTCTCGATGAAAGATTTGCGGGTGATTTAAATGCAGTCTGCTACGATGAATCTCGGAAAATATTACTGTAGAGATGAATTGCTCGATGAAGGATTTGCGGCTTTCCTGGGTTTTGACTCTCCTCTGTTGTCCTTAAAGTGGTGAAGTCCTTGTGGTTTGCGCTTCGTTTGATTTCTGTTCGATCACTGGATGATTAACTAAAAATCATCCCACTTCTGACACCAATTTACTTTTGCCTGTTATGGGCTTATGAAATCAAAACACTACTTTCCGTACAAACTTCTTTTATTTCTAACACTTTAAGGATTCTTTTAACAATAGAACAGAGTTTAGAACAGAGTGACTAAAACAGAGTGAGTTTTAGGATGAGGGCCTCGGCCTTTTATACCAACTTATTGTTTACAATATAATTCTTAATTTCATAACTTAGCCTAATTGACGAATTCGTAGATTCAACTATAAGTAAACATTTGTGTGACAATTTCGCGAATTCAAGTTTGTAAATTAATTTAATTAATTTAATTTAATTAATTCAATTAAGATAAACATTTCGCGATTGAACATATCGATTTTATAAACGTTTCGCGATAATGATCTAATGTGTCGCAGATTTGTTTATATTAAGATTTGGATCTCAAGTGGAATGATGATCTCAATCCTTTGTTTCGGAATCTTGGGAGTTTGGATATTTAGACCGGCAATATTCGTAGTAACATCATAATTCATATTTGATGTTTTGTTTACGCAAGTGTTTTTGGAATTTGGCATCTTGTAAACAATTGAAGTCTATTAGTAAGATGACAACATGGATTGAGGGATTCGGGAATACTATTAGGTCATCGCTCGTAATAAGTATTTACGTGTTAAGAAAATCATACTGAATATGTAGGAGAGTGAAGGGCATGAGTGGTACATAACAGCATCACATGTTCAACAAAGATCAGTTTCATTTCACTCTTGCATTCATTTATACCTTATGTAAAGATGCAGTTGCATTAAGAGTAGTGCTCATTCAAAAATTTGTTATTTTCATGTTCATTAAAATAGTAAATTGAATCCTTGACATTTCTTCCAATTGTATCCGTCACGACTCAGAGGCGTATGAAACAATTGTTTTAGTTAACCATCAAAAATGAATTTTGCAAATGGTGTGATAACCTGTATAATTTTTCATATTTCTGCTTGCAACAATGGCTGAAGGCAATTGGAGTGTCTGAAGCAGATATTTAAAAAATCGGTCGTACGCTCGAACCACTTTGATGGTATCGATCTGTTAAAAATGGGCTAAAAAGTTTCCTAACGTCTGAAGCGATTTCAAACCTAAATTTGGTTTCGCTAGTTAAAGTAAATAATACATTTTACTGTAGACATGTAATGTACTTTTAAATTAACTTACCTGGAATCATAATTTTCAAGTTGAGTATATAAAGGCATATCGACCTTACAAGTTGTATATTTTTAAACATTTTACAATAGAACACACCTAATTTAAAATTGCTATAATTGTTGCAGCAGTAGCTCCATCAAAGTCAAAACCAAGCTTGGTTTTTAAAGGAAAAGGGTAGCCTGTTTATCAGAGAAATTCTTTCGTTTTTGCGATTTCTTTCTGTTAACACTAGGAAATTTATTGGTTAGCGTTAACATTGCAAAATATTTTTGTGAAGTCTTAAGCCTTATGTTATATTATATGCATGTATGCTGTCATACTCAAATAGTCAAATTGTTCGATATTATATTCGGAAAATCGTACAATGGGTCTGAATTAATACTAAGTAGTTAATTTGGGAAAATTTTAAATAAAAGATTTATATTCGTTTCAATAAATATGTACAGGCAAAAAATAAAATAAATGTAAACAAAAACGTTTCATTACACATATCAAGCAAGCATTAACAATAATTTAAAAAATTTAATCGACGAGGCAGTGACATGTTTGCATAAATTGAATACATATTCTGTATAATCGACCCATGCCAGTCACTAGAAAGTGATACCACAAATTATGTTGACGTTCCTCTCCATAGTTACCTTTATTAGTATACACTGTGGTCGATTGTATAGACTGTGAAAAACATTATCCAAGAACGTTTACAGCACCGTAAGCTCATTCTTTTAGCAGAGAGCGAGCTGCAATGCAAGATATATAGACAACTTGTAATCTGTTCCGAAGCTGCGGTGACGTCATGTGTTCTGAAAATGATTACATGTTGCCCAGTAGGAATTTCAGCAATACTTTGCAGCAAACAAAATGTGGTTTTCATGCTGCGTGAAGTGATACGTATTGGAAGGAAAAGGTAGGTGAAGCATAACAGTCAGTAAAAATTGAAAAATTAAATTATAATGAAGGTGGAATATTTAAAATAAATATACATGGATATAGATGACGACGTGAAAACAGTCTAGTAAATAGAAATAGCAAAGTTTAAAATCAAATAATTCGAATTGCCGTCAGTTCCACAAATATTGCATTGTTTCGTAAAGAGGATAACATGAATTTCTCAATCAAGCTTGTCTCGCGAAAGAAACAACTACAAGACGAGAATCATCAACGAACAAAATGGCAGCCGAACGTATTGAACTGAATCAGTGTCCATTTGAAGTGAATATCATGAATGGCAGATCTTAATACTCGCCATCCCATCCTCAAAAGAAATTCTTTCTTCAGTCAGCACAAAACAGTAGCAGCATCTGCAGACACAGCGGGTGAAGAAAAGATATTAAAACACAATTGTAATGATTGTAAATAACGCTACGTAATTTGCAGCTTAAGTAACAAGTTAATGAACCTTTCGGTTTCGTCAATTTACGTTGTCAAGCAAGGATTGGTTGTCTCCTTATTCGGATATGTAATTTACATCTAAAAAAAGTTTTGATTTTAATATTTCAATCGTTACTATTAGCTAGACTCATCAAATGTTGTAGATAATTGGGTCCAACTTTGAGTGATGACTCATTGTAGCTGGTGAATATATCTTCGAACTGCTTTAGCTTCCTCACAAACTCTTATTTCGGATTTGTAGGCTACCTTCCACGATTTGATCAGTTCACGTAAGTTGATGTTCCTTCGGAGTATTGCGCCAAAATACCAGGAATACTGAATTTTAAACGATGCAGAATATATCCACCTAAATACTCCAGCCATTGTACTCCAACTTGGACATATCTTTCGCTACATCATCAATAGAACAATTGTCTGCCGTTCAAAAGGGGACTAAAGTTTATGTAAGGTTCAATATGGAGCCGTCATGAGTGGCAGTGGAGGCGGCGGTAGACGCTTCCAAAAGCCCCCCGTCGACGGAAATGGGACAATTTTCAATGGTTTCTGGTGCAGCGTTCGTCGATGTGGGAACAATCCTTTCATTGCGTCCAAACAGATAACTGCACAAACGATATTGGAATTTTAATGCAGTGGGATGGTGGTACAGCCGTTCTTTAACACAAACCACTCCTAAGAACAATTCTAAGGGATTCTGATTCAGACGATAAATCATTCGTTGTCGCTGCCCAGGTGTGAACAATTGGTCCACCCACTTCATTTCCGCCATTCACGCTATAATGTCTATTTGAAGCTGGGTGATTTCTACTCTGCAGATTAAAAAAGAAATAAAGTTCCGGTCAATATTACTATCAACCTTGCTTTGTGTAATTCTGCTGTAAGATCCGTTGTGTCCATTTCTGCCAACTTGCGCGGTCCTTGGAAGAGTGAGGTGGTGGAACTTGCAGGCTGTTTTTTGGAAAGTAAAACCCCGTCATTACATTAGTGTCACACTACAATGCCCGCGCATACCTTTACGAGTTCCGTTCTCTTATCACATCTTGTGCAGCAAACAATGACCGCAATTCTGGTAGATGTTCCGTAGGAATAGCATCACTTAAATTCCTCACATATTGCTCTCGTGTACAATGTTTCGAGGACACAACCGCATTTTTCACCGACACAGTCTCGTCTTTACCGCATTTCACTCGCCAAACTTTTTCTAGTAATGCATCCTCTGGAAAATGGAAAAACTTTAATGTTACACTTCCGCACCCTGTTTGACTTGTCTTTAATTTTTTGTATGCATTGCTTTTCAACCACGCACAAAGCAAGACACTATAGCAACATAGCAACTTTATGTTTGATTTTGCTACGAAATTTACGATGAACAACCGACGCGACGCGAAATTCGACTGGGACGATTAAACATTTCTTGTGCGGTTTAAAATCCAAAATGCATTCACCCGCGTGTTTCGTGTTGCATATACAAAGTTCCAAGCCATTTTCTGATGCCTTCTGTAGCTGTTTTATGAATTTAACAAGGACGGCGACACATCGCGATGTATTCCAAATTTATGACCTTTACGTGTAATAATCCATTATATCTCTGACATAATAGATATGAAATATTTGTAGAAGGAACAAAATATTTGTATAACTGTTACATCATCACAAATGCCGGCTGTCACCATTTCTACACTTTCAGTGTAGTGCAGTGCAGTATTTTTTAAAATCCACAAGGTGCATTTTGCCATTTATTCGGTCATATAATACTTTCAAGATTTTTCAGTGTTCATAAATGTTGTTTGTGAGGGATTCACATTCTCCAATATTTAGACTGCTCGAAAAAGTACTTGATTATAATCACAATCCAGTACATTAGAAGCACCAACATGCGTGTTTCCTTCACTGAGGGCATGAGTTTTCAGGAATAAGGTGGATACGGTTTCTGTAACTGAATTGTCTATTTTGATATCGTATTTGTAGTCTCAAGATACAATTTGTTACTCAATGATTGGGTTTTTCTTACTACCTCCGTCGAAATTCGTGGAAACTAGCACAAATCACTTGTGCTCGTATATTAAACGCTTTTTGCTTTTTGTGACACTACAACATTTTGAACATTCTATAGAGAATGTTTATATGTTCCTAAAGCTTCGGTCCACATTCATTTTTGTTGCCTGGCAATTTTCGTAAATGTAACATGTCTAGTCTATATATTTTGGCCGCAATGTATATCGAGCGGCATTGCAGATTCTCTCTTCTGCAATTGCCTGCACAAGAAGGTGGTTTAATTGTTGCGATCTTTATCTTTTGTATTCAATTAGCCAGTAGCATAATTGGTGCTCATCAGCACATTGTGGGTTGTTGAACTACTCTTTTAGTATTGTTTGAGGTAAAATACCAAAAGAGTCTAAAAGATATCAGCCTTATCTTCAACTAAGAAATAAAAAAACATCTTATGTTCCGATTAATATGGCGTAATATAATTTCGCTACGTGTTTGTTTGGAATAAGCTAAATGTAAGCATACGTTTATAGTTTAATAACAAGACTAATTTCTTCACAGTTTTTTCTCGGTTACGACAGCGTATGAACATTTTCGAATAATTTATTTAATATTTTAAACAATGTTTACTGACTAACAGCATAAGAAACAAATCACATTGGTTGCTTCTGACATTTAATCTACTTTATAGAAGTCAAGATAGTTCCCCAATGGGCGCATTCTGCAACCACAGATCGTGCAGAAAATTGTATAAATTATCACTGACGGCTACCTATACAATGATATCAGATTAATTTAGATAATAATATATTGAAAAACACTTTATTATTTATTTACCTTATAAGGGGTTGGATTCAATTGTCGCTTGTGGTCCGTTCGAAGAGCTTTCAACGATTTTTGAACTTGGTTGCGAATTTGTTCTAAACTGACGATTGGTTGGCAATTTTTCCCATTTTTCCAAAAAATTTTGTAAAGTGGCTCCACTGCAGAGGGCATGCAATAAGATCTTTTTGATTCTTGGAATGGATGGCGACACAAAACTTTTTGTCCTACTTTAGGAGGAGCCTCTTCTGCTTTTAACAGTAAATCGATAAGAGCATGTCCATCGTTGCCATATAATCTAAAATAATATAAAAATACGACAAAAAAGGAAGTAATGTCCCATATATTTTCAGATGGAGCCAGATTGGCAAAGATTAAAGTTTCAAAATAAATAAAAAACAATCTTGTTACTGATAACTCTCGCAGATTTGGTAATAAAGTCAAATTCAAATGTTGGAAGTATGGAATTACTCATGTCCAAATTTCAATTGTGATCGAATGAACTTCAGTTGATTCTTAACCTTGCGATTTTTTCATGTGTTTGTGATAAGCGAAGTGCTAGTTATATATACTAATAACAACTGCATAAACATATGTAAATGTTATTATTCTTCCACTGAAATCATATTTTACAGCCAGAAATATAGAGAAAACAGTATGCTCTTCTGAATGTTTAACTTGACGTCACAATGATGTATAAGTGCCCACTGGAATATCTACCCAATGAAGAGAGAGGAACAGCATGAAGCGTGTAAAGTCAAAAAGAGTGCTTGCTTGTTCCGGCATTACACCACATTCGCAAACGAAACAATTCGAATTTTATTTTTTGAATTCATTTCAGTTGCGATCTGGGAAAATGCGAATTGCACGTTATCCTCGGTTAAAAAACGGTGTTTCCGTCACGCGCTAAGAAAAAAGTTCGCGAAAAGTGTACGCTAGTGAAATAATCGGAAATTTTGTGTATCGTGAAAAATGTGAAAATATTCGATTTTTCGGGTGGCAATTGTGGTCAAATTCATGTGTGTCAAATATGTGTGATAACAGCTGAATGTAATGAAGTTCTGTTAGTGAAAATCTCCATTTTAATCGGTGTAATGGAAATCCAATTTCAAATGACATTTTCAATTTGTTGTGCTTTGTATGGCGCGAAAATTTCAGTGGCGCTACGGGTAGAGACCATATAGTGAAAATTTTACCTAAAAGTATTGAAAAATTATGAGTGAATAGTCGTAAAATGTGAAAACTCGGTCTATAGAAAAGTAACTGATGCTGCGCAAATCATAATGCACAAAATGGAATGGTAAAAAAAGTCCAGTCCATGGTAAAGAAGTTCCGGGGATAGTTTTGTGTGGCTGGTGTCAAGGAAAATAGCATAATGTAATCAAATTTTCAAAATCAAAATTTTCAAATTCAGTTCTCCAATTTTTTGGGCACCAAAAATTTGCTTATATATTTTTCACAGCATGTGCCAATGTTTAAATTGAGAATGTAATAGTTTCACCACCACATCATTTCACGTAATTCTTAAACAAAACACGATTTTATTTTCAGTTTTCGAATTTATTTTTATTGCGTTTGTGCGATTTAAAAGTTTCGTTGAATATCGGTGTTTTTTGTATTTTTAACTTCCCAGTTCCCTATGGGTAGTTATTGTAATGGGGTCGATTCAACATTCTCAATAACGAATGATTATTGTAAATAATAATTAAATACCCTCAATAATAGTTGCGGATTCCGAGGCCGAGATGGAGAACGAGGTTGAGGACGAAGAGGAGGACAAGAAGGATGACGAGGACGAGGTTGCCGAGGCTTTGGTAGAGGATGACCAGGTGGTGGAGACGTCTTCTTCTACCAAAGCTTTTATAGTTAGATAAAAAATTGATAAAAATAATAAAAATAATTATATTAATTTAGAATAATAATGTTTAATAATAGTTATTATTGATAATAGTAATTAATAATAAAAACAAATTATAGCTTTTTATTTACCCCACTGGGAAGTTAGTCGTGTGGGCCTCAAGGGTCGCACTAAGACCACATTTTTTCGATTCTGCTGCAGTTATAATATCACTTAGTGTGTCCTTTATATAACACGGAGAGAATACGGTGTGGTGCAAAGTTGCACAAGCAACTTCAGTTGTCGTCCGAATGATGTTTCGTTACACACGCAAGGCAAATTTTAATGAGTTTCTTTAAATTAAAAATAGTTTGACAGTCTTAAATTTCTCTTTTAACTAAATTAAACGTAACGTACATAGCAATTGGCATTTCTGATTTGTTGTGCCATGAACGGCTCACAATTATCAATGGTGTTGCACAGTGGAAATCGCAATCAATTAAATCAGAATACTTGAAATAAAAAACAAGAAAAATATTTAGATTCTCGAGGAATGCTTTGCGACGAATACAAAGGCAATCAATCGGTACATCACAGACATTTCATGGAAACACAACACCACAGCCACTTGTTGAAATATAGAAACATATCTACAGACCCGATATCATTTTATAGCTAAACAAAAAATATCAATTAGATAGCGCTACAATAAAATTGTGTATTTTAGAGGCATGTGATAGGCTAATTTCTTTTTATTATGCCTTAAAGAAATTCAACCGTTAAAATTCAGTCGGCAAAGATGGGGCTGTAGTTTCGCCGAAGCCAGTCTCAAGTCCGATTGAAAAAGGAAATGGGAGGGAATTTTATTTAATTTGTAATATTGCCATCGAAATTTTCAAACTAAAATTATTTCTCGTCAAACGTTTTGCTCCTTTCGCAGCTTTTGCGGTTCACGCTTATGCTTATCTTGAGAATATGTTAATTTCACTAGTCTATGTTGGTGTGCTTCGTTTGCGAGAAAATAAAACACGAGATATCGTCTTGAGAAAATAAAATCTGTACACGACAATTTCTACGTTTTGCTTTTATTCAATATATGGACTGGCAAAAGAGGTTCATTTGCTGTTTTGGCACTGAACGGCCGCTCTCGTCGTTCGCAGCGCGCCCTCTATCCATTCAAAGAGGCACGAACTATTGGGAAGGCGAACACGCACAAAACAGTTTTATAGTCTATACACGCCATTTGTCCCAATAATTTTGTTGATGTTCCACTCCTCATTTTCTTCCTCATTGTTAATACCATGGAATAGAAAAACTAGAAGAATTGTGTTATCCGTGTTAAAGCGTATATGTAAGTGGACCCTCTGACGTCATGTCTATTGTGAAATTGTCGGTCAACCGAATTCTAAATCCGATTAGTTGATTTTTTTGAGTTTTGTAGCTCTTGATCAAAATTGTAAAATTTCACGTGATCCACTAAAACTGTTATGCCACTTTTAAAACTGTCGGTCGACCGAATACTTAATCCGGTCAGTCGAATGATTAAATTTCGATTCAATATCGAAACTCCCTTGATTGTTAAAAAAGTTCAAATTGAAGTCTGGCTTGAGAATGACTTAGAATATTTATTTTCCATGAACTTATATACAAAATTCTTACTGCATGAGGATTACTTAACACTCAATGCTACTTGATGCTGCACAAAATGTAATTAAAAATGGATGGCCAACCGCTCATGCTGGCATTAACTCGCTTTGTTTTTCACAAGTATCGGATATCACGCATTGTATCGTTCAGCGGCACGCTTCCACATTTGAAGCCAAAGTTGAATTTCGGTCATTAAAAAATGTGCCGATCAAAATGTAAACAATATGCGGAGTTTAACGACAATACGTGATCCAATACTTGTGATAAGCGACAATAATTGGAAATTTGAAATGAATTCTACAGAGAGGCGATCTACTTGAAAAACTAATTGGAAATTGAGATTAATGCTTAAGACTTTATTTTAAATGAAAAATGCTTATGAATTTATGATAATGGGAAAAATGCTTAAGGCTAAGACGCGTCTTAACACTATGATTGTCAAAAGATCTTGAATGACTTATTTATAAAACCATAGCATGCACGATATTCGTGTCTCCGCAGAAATCGGTTCCAAGCCCGGTTGACAAAGGAAAACGGAGGCCGAAATATTATATATGTATTATATTTTGTTATGAATAATAAATATTTATTTTTGAATATTGTATGTATATAATTAAACATATTGCTGAACTATACATATCGAATGCTAGACAATTGGCAAGACTTTTCTTCTTTCCAAATAAAAAATATATTGCTATTTTTATACATCTGAATTTGATGTATTAAAATCGTTCCAAACAAAACATGCAACACTTACCAAACATTAAAATTAATGGTCTAACTAAATATTTGCTAGGTTAATCTTATAGGAGCTTGAGTTTCTACCCAAATTTGCAAAGACGGATCCTTTACCCAGGCTTTCTGTTTTATATACAACGACTCAAAATAATACAAAAGTAAATACCAAACTGCGAATAAAGATGCTAGTTCCTTGAAAATTTACGGCCATTTACCCCAGCATCTCATCGAGGTCAATTCCAAGTAAGTTAGTATTGGCTGATTTGCCTCAAGAAATTGACATTCTACTGGGCGTGGAATCTTTTTGTGAGTTGAGACACAATTTGCCGATTCTTTTGAAGGGTTGAATTAGATTTGTTGTTTCGGCAAAGACAAGCAGCAGTCTTTCGCTGAATGAAAAGTCGAACCAAAGATTCAATACGATCTTATCAACATTCTGTTACATTTCAGAAAATACAAGTACGTTATGAAAGCCGATATTGCTCAAATGTATCGGCAAATCCTGGTTGCAGAGGAAAATCGAAGTTTTGCAATTGATAATGTGGCACCAGCGGTTAGACAATAAAATCCGTTACTTTCAACTGTGCACAGTGATATATGGTACATAGACGGAATTTGCTTTGGCTACTCGATGTCTGAAATAACTTGTCGCGGATGCATGCCTCAAGTATCCACTTGGAGCAGACTCATTAAATTTTTGTATGTGCATCACATTATACCTAGGTGTAACAAATCATGATCAAGGTAGCGGAGAGCTATCAATAAGTTTAGCGGATATATACGTAGACAATTGACAGCCATGCCATTATTTAGGTTATGCGCATAATCAATTGATAAACCAGAGAGGCACATCTCATACAAGCCATTCAATCAGTTAACGAAGATCTATCTCGCAGACGTCTTTTTCAGAGCATAATGCATAAACATATATTTTTTAAATGAAAACCCATCGTCTTTTAATCGTGGTACACATCTACAACGTGAAAAACATAAACCTTTATAACATGACAATACTGAGACATACCGGAATCTTCACATGGCTCTCATGACCTCTGGAAGCGGAAGATTTCGACGAACGGTGGAGCCAAGGGTTTTCGACCATCGAATTTGTATTATTAGATAAGTACACACTAGCAAGACTTGATCCAGAAACACCTCAATATACCACCACAACTTTAGAGGAACTACAGCATATTGGACCCAAACGGCCCATTATCGAGAAATATAGAGAGCGCATCAGAAGAAAAAAAACTGAGCAATTCATCGAAAAAAATATCCTTATAGAAAAAATAAGCGAAGATGTGGAAAAAATGTACGCCTGCGACAACAGAAAACTGAAATGTTCCGTATTATCAAAATTTGCCTGTTGCAGCAGAATTCCACAAGCTGAAGACTGGCAAATCGAAAATTGATATCCATAATAAACAAATTAAAAAGCAAAATGCAGCTGGACAACCTTCAGTTTATTCGCTGAGTACAAACAGGCACTTTCGTATTTATGGCATTGACATTTATAGTCTACATGTGTAATGCATATAATAAGTATGATAAAACCTGTCAATAGAACGGCCAACTTTTGGAACAATTATTTTCTACCATAATTGACCACGGTATTTACATTTTTTGTGGCTATTACTTTAAAAGAATGTTGATATGGTTTACCGTTGATATTTTTTCTATTTCCTTTCTTTGAAAACACTAAGTCTCCTTTCTTTACATCAATGAGATTTGATTATTTAACACTATTGATGCGTTTTTGTTTTATTAAATCATTTCTTTAGTTGTTTTGAGTATTGTAACCGAACTTTTAACTCGTTCGCGTAGTTATCCAGATCATATACTTTACTCGTTTGGTTTATAATATCGATCGGTAGATCTGTAGTTTGCAAAATAATAACTCGAAAGGTGGATGACTAAATGTGGAGTTGTGTTATAAGAAAAAGTGTAATATGGGGTCCATCTGTCCCAATCTAAATTGTCTATAAATGCTAGTATATTCATCAAGTACGCCATGATTTCGTTCCATTGTGCCTAGTGTTTCATGGTAGTACGGTGTGAAGAATACCTGTTGAATATCTAGAAGTTTACAAATTTCTTGATTTCAAGACTTATGACAATATCTCATTGTTAGTATAAAATCGTTAACTAGTGTTGATGTTTTTGCAACTTTGATTTCTAGTAGAGATGCTACTACAAATTTACTAAGCTCCTACTGTATTGTCAAAATGTATCTATAATTATGTTGATTTTGCGAGGACCTACTACATCGACAGCTATTGTTTCAAAACTTGTTGCGGGTGTATCAGTTGTAGTCATTTTCCCTTTTATGCTTCTTACTTGCTAGCATATTTTGCATTGCTCACGATTGTTAATTTATTTTTTATCGAGTTATTCATATATCTTCAACAAAATTTTTGATTGGGGTTCAGTAATGTTTTTCTGATTCCTAAATGTCCTCCGTGTGGCGTGCCATATTCTTTTATTAGTTGATTTTGTACTGCGGTATCTTTTTCGAGGATCATATTCATATTTTCAATTTTGCGCGACTTTCGTATTTCCTTTTCGGTTGCAACATATTAATAATAGTTTTAAAATACTCTTTTCGCTGTTTTTGATTTTATTGCATATGCACAGAAGCATATTTGTCGTTAGGTTTATCACTACAGTATACAATAAATTCGTCGTTAGTCTTGACGATATCGACTTTTACTTTATTGCGTAAGATAAATTTTAACCTTGTTATATTCTTTATTTTTGATATACATAGATGTGCAATCCCATACGAAAAATTAATCAGACTTTATTTGTGGGTCGCGTTTATTCAATCTAATATCTTCACTAATATTGTCTGCCCTATATTTTACAGACATGCTCCGTGTTTGCGTCAACTCTTTCTTGACTTTTTCGTCTTTTTCTAGAGGAATTATTGTTTTTAGTAGGTCGGAACGCAAGTTTTTGTGGAGTGCGGACGTGCTTTTTACAAGTGAATCGCGGCATAAGCGTAACCACCAATAACGAGTAAAAGTGCAACATCACCATTAATAGTCCATCGATTTTACAATTGCCGTGTGCGGTAGTCGCGAAAAGTGCTAAATCAAATAATCGAATACCATTGCAGTTCGTGGCAACAATGATGAACCTATATAAAAATTGCAAAGGTAGACAATTCTAGTTAAATTGATAATTGTGTTTAGCAATAGCAAAAACCGGCGCGAGCCATATACCGTAAACTCGATCGCAACCAATATGGAAGAGCCAATGACCCCTGATGAGGCCAGTGCAGTTAGTTTGAATCCTAGTAAACCTGTCCCAACAGCCATCAAACCCGTTCAAACAGGTATCGCAAGATACTTTACCATAAGCGAAAAAAGAAAACGGAGTCCACAATATGCTGGTTTAGCCGAACGAGCCGCCAAAATTAGCGTCACAGAACAGAGCTTACCATCGACAAGCAATTACTATGCTCCTCTCGCTGACATCAATAAATCAGCAGCAGACCCATCAGCGGGTGAAAGTGTTCCCCCAGTAAAAAAATATAAGCCCCCACCGATTTATGTAAGGGAGCAAAGCAGCAACCTATTAGTGGCTCGAATTGAAAAAATTGCGGGCAAAAACAACTTTTATATTGTGGATTTGAAAAGAGGAAAAATAAAAGAAACAAAGATCCAACTAAACGAAGAGGTCTATTATTGCCAGGTCGTAGACTGGTTAGACAAAAATAAGAAAAATTATTATACATACCAACTGAAAAGTGCCAAAGGGCTTACTGTAATTATCAAGGGTGTTGACCCAGACGTCGACCCACACGACATAGAAGCCGACTTGAAAGAACAAGGCTTCGAAATCAATAACGTTAACAACGTCATCAACCGAGGCAAAGTCCCTCAAGCGATATTTAAAATTCTTCGTTTTCTCGGTGTTTTTGCGCCATTTCAACAATTTATTTTAAGTAAAACTTTTCCAAACGCAAATATTTTATACCTAACCACCCGAGCTGCAGCCGAAATCACTAGGAATACGATGCAAATCAACAACCGCAACATTGAATTTCCATCCTACGCGGAAGTAGTCAAAAACACCCATCCAATCCATGCTAACGAAACCGATAATATTCAAGGTAACATCCTGCAAATTCTAACAACACTCACTTCAAATATTCAGCAGCTCTCTAACACCATGCAGCAGATGCAAGTCATGATGATGAAACAAACTGAGTTACTAACCCACTTAGTTAAGAAATGAAAGACCTTATATTAGCTCAATGGAATGCGAATGGTGTTATCAAACACAAAAATGAGCTTGAATTATTTCTATCTACCAACAACATTGATATAATGCTAATTTCTGAGACTCACCTCTGTAGTAAAAATCAATTTAAAATGTATGGTTACACTATTTATACTACTAATCACCCAGATGACAAACCCATAGGCGGAACAGCAATAATTATAAGAAACAGGATTAAGCACTTCCCAGTTCAGTGTAAGCTAACACATTACATACATTACACGGCAGTTAATATTTATGATAGTCATAGTGTTATTTGTGTAGCCGCTGTTTACTGTCCGCCAAGATTTGCGATCTCAGCCAAACAATTCGACGAATTCTTCAGAGACCTTGGCCCAAAGTTCATCGCAGCCGGAGACTATAACGCCAAATCTCCTCACTGGGCCTCACTTCCCCCAAAGGAAAACAATTATTGCATTCCATATACAACAGTAATCTCAATTGCGTTGCAGGGGGGTCGCCAACTTACTGGCCTACAGACACCAAGAAAATACCCGACATAATAGACTTTGGAATTACTAAAAATATTAACCCATCTCATATCTCAGCTATCACCACGAATGATCTCTCATCTGATCACTCCCCCACTATCTTTACTCTTCTTATAGACTCAAATCTCATTCAACAAAAATTAGCGCTCACGAACTCAAAAACAAACTGGAATAAATACCAGAAAACATTTGAGCAGCGCTTTTGCCCACACATCAAATTGAAAACTAAGGAAGACATTGACAACGCCTTGCACTACCTATCAGACACAATTAAGGAATGTGCAGATATTTCTACACCAGTTTGGCGACCAAACCAATACAGAACACTGCACTCTTTTTCCCGGCACATCCTCGATCTACTCAGAGCGAAAAGGAAGGCTAGAGCTGATTGGCAAAAGTTCCGTTCCCCTTACTGCAAGCAAAAGCTGATTGAGACCACAAAATCACTCAAACAAGAATTGAACTCAAACAAAACCAACAATTACAAACAAATTTGTAAGTGAACAAATTTGTAAGTGAACTAAGCCATGGACCTGACACGAACTATTCCGTATGGAAGACTACCAAAAGAATCAAGAAACCAATTCTTCCCGATGCACCCCTAAAAGACAATAACGGACAATGGATAACTGACACTGAACAAAAGGTAGAATGTTTCGCCAATCACTTTGCAGAGGTCTTTAAACTTAATGCATCGGATAGTGTTCTTCCCGCTCCATATTATCTGAGTAATAGCGTTGACAGACATCCACTAAAGTTAACGTTCTCCTCACTTTGCAATAAACTTACCCATATCAATACCAAGAAAGCCCCGGGACACGACTCTTTTACGGGCAACATGCTAAAAGCTCTACCAGCATCCGGTAAACTAGCAATTCTACAAATATTTAACGCAATCTTGCGTATTGGTTACTATCCTAGTACATGGAAACACGCTACGATTACGGTCATTCCTAAGCCAGGGAAAGACGTGTCTAAGGTCGAGTCATTCTGGCCTATCAGCCTCCTCCCGATTTTATCAAAAATCTTCGAACGATTGCTTCTAGATAAAATTAACCCCACCTTGACCAATGATGAAATCATACCAACTCATCAGTTTGAATTCAGGACTCGGCACGGAACAATTGAACAAGTGCACAAAATCACCAACGAAATTAAATCTGCTCTTGAAGCAAAAAATACTGCGTTGGCCTTTTCCTTGACGTGGTTCAAGCCTTTGATAAGGTCTGGCACGGAGGCCTAATTTATAAAATTAAAAACCTCCTACCCACAAAATTCCATCGAATCCTTTCAAACTACTTACTCATTCGGACCTTCCAAGTCAAACACAAAGAATCAATAAGCAAAACTCGAAAAATTCAAGCCGGCGTCCCACAGGGTAGTGTACTTGGCCCATCATTGTATCTCATTTATACGTCAGATCTCCCAACAAGTAGCACAGTTCTAACCACCACCTTCGCTGATGATACAGCTTTACTTTTCTCACACATAAACCCTTCGACTGCCTCGCGTGAACTCCAATGTCACACCGATAAAATCATAGACTGGGCAAATAAATGGCACATTAAGATCAATGAAGACAAAACGCAACAAATTACCTTCACCCTGCGAAAGCGCACGTGCAAAGCAATCACTATAAACAACGGTTGTGAAATACCTCGGTATGCATCTAGATCGAAGGCTCACTTGGAAGAGTCACGTAATAAAAAAACGAGAGCAAGTCAAAATCACATTCAAACGTCTGTATTGGTTACTTAACCGCAATTCAAAATTGAACCTCAACACCAAGATCTGCATTTATAAATCAATAATAAAGCCAATATGGACTTACGGTATACAACTTTGGGCGTCAGCGAAAAAATCAAATATCGCAATCCTACAACGTAGCCAAACGAAAATAATCAGGGCAATACTTGGTGCTCCCAAATACATCAGAAACTCAATACTACAACGTGATACAAACCTCAATACTGTCGAAATCAAGGCTAAAAATATTAGCAAAAAATACCGCAAACGCCTTCAAAATCATCCTAACTCAACAGCTAAAAATAAACTTACTGCAAAAATCTATAGTAGACTAAAAAGTACTGACTTGCACGCAACTGAAACTATATATGTCATATAAACGTCAAGCGTCAATTATTTCTTACATCACCAAATATTCAAGAACTACAAAAGGTCTCTGAAGAAACTAATACATAGCATCTCTCACGCAATGCAGTGACCAAGTAACGGCGGCTTCACCCAAAGCCACTTCTTTATCAACTTAGCCATAAACGTCCATATGCACTGGCAGTGGATAGAATATTGTATTAGTGTTAAGATTTGATAAATTGTAAGTTAGAGATCGGTTACCGATCTGATTCTTATAAATACAAATAAAGATTATGAAAAAAAGTAGGTCGCAACCTATTTATATCCGAGAGCTTTGCAACTTATTTTTCCCTATTTAAAAATAAACTCAAATTCATAATCTGATAGATCCAGTCTAACTTTGCTGGGTTTTGACGAAGTGTTCTTATGTGAGAAGAAAGATACCAAGGGTCTTTGATGAAATTTCCTACCATTTAAGTATGGTCTGAAGAAGTGTATTTCCCGGGGGATCACGGGTAATTCTTTTGCAATTATAATTGTTGATGGCTTGTTATATGCTAGTGATTTACTAGCACATGATATCGACAAAATGGATCCAACCTCGTCTCATAACCTATTTTCATTGGTATTCTTCTAAAATATCCTTACCTATAATCCCGTTGGTAATGATGATTATAAAAGTTTCTTCTACTAAATTAAATAGATTATCTGTAACAAATTTTCCAATTCAGATTATTAGTTTTGCAGCTCCAAGCGATGTAATTGTTTCGGTCGTGATGCCTGGGGGCTTCCATCTGTTGTTTTCGCTTACGATCCTGTCAGATAGTTTTCTGTCTTTTCAAAGTATGTTCGATAAAGTTTGGACTAGCTTTGTTTATATGTTGGTTTTTGATTTTTTTGATTGCAGATAAAATTAATCACATTGATTCTTCTGGACAACGAAGAAAAATGAATTACTAATTAATCTTTCATTAATTTTTCACTTAACGCATAATAAATAATCATATCAAGATAATCAATTACTTTTAATCTCACTTATGTTATATATGAAATATAAGAAACTGACCTCATGTATTATAAAAAAAAAATTAAATTCAAGTAGTTTAGTTAGGGCATCTGATTATAAGCGAAGGTATGAAAAGCGACTCCGCGAAAGACGAAATCATCAGAAACTATTCTTTTCCAAAATACGTAGATGACGCCGATTTATTGGATCTTGCAGTTATTGTAGACGAGAAATGTCTCAAATTTCTTTTGAAAAACAAAAGGCTTTCAAAAGTTTGAAAATCAAATTAATACAAACATCGATACTACAGTATCCAGATTTTAAGAAACCATTTTTATTAACCGCAGTCGTATCGAAGGAAGGAATCTAAGAGCAATACTGTCGCAAGGAGAGGTTGTAAACGACTTATCTATCTTCTAGGCAAGTAAATCATTGGGAAAGCATGTCTTTAGTAAATCTGTAATTGAAAAAGAATTACCACCTACTACATTGGGGTATAATTAAATTGGGGTAATTGAGATCTCACCTACACGGTAGAAAATTCAATGTGTTTACATCACATCAATTGGTATCATTATTCTCCCATAAGCACACTAGAATATGACAAGAGGCGTCAGATTATGTTTTTGACAAAATATTCAAGCAGGGTAAAATGTACACTTCGCAGACATACCATCCAGAATTCGAATTAATTAAGTTTTGCTAGAAAATATGATTCTATTAGAACAAGATAACAAAATAATATTGTGCACACTAAAGACTGTTATTCCTATATAAAAACCGAACCTAATAAACTTCACGCATCACACATCTTTTTCTGACGTCAGAAATATAGTGCGAATAAATTTAGAATTTTTCATACGAAAGATGAATTGATAGTGTAATATATCTAACAATTGACAAGTTTCTGTTCTTGCAAAGCTAGAAGTCATCTACCCAATGACTTGATAAAATCAAATAATACATTGTACGACTTGGAAAACTATGAAAATTAATTAAAACTAATACTGTGGCACTCACTTATAAAAGCAAGATTATTGATATAAATTGTAAAACGAAACTACAACAAGAAAAACCCACTAGTTTTGAAAGAAAATGATTTGGTATTAGTTGATAATGAAAATGTCAAAAACATACATAGTGCCATGCACAGTTGTAAGAACGAATAATGTCAGTATCATTATAAATATAAATGGTAACCAAAAACTGTACATAATGATATACTAAAGCTTTTCAAACATGGCAATATTTAATCTAATGTTAAATTATGCAAACAATACTAAATTTACAAATCATCAATCATTGTATAAATATAGCATAGTGAATAATTATAAACATTGTATAAACACTACCGTAAGGCCTATTCATTTTAAGCATTCGAAGTAATGAAATCATGTAAGCTCCTAATAAGCTTTATGTTTCGGATTAGAATAAGTAAAAGTATGTCAAGTAGTAAGAAAGCAATTTTTGTAAGATATAAAAAAAGGCAGATATACCGATATTTAAGTTATGCGTATAGTTTACGATGACGATAATAATTATCGCTCAGACCGGCACACCTAATGGAATGCTATTCAGTAAGTAAGCGGAGATCTAACTCGCGGACGCATTTTCAAAGCATATTTCATACATATATTTTTTCTTTTAAAAAAAACCCATTGTCTTTTATTCATGGTACACATATACAATATGACGAACATAAATTTTTTAACACATAATTATAACTACAAGCACTTTCGGAGATCTGGTTTCAAGGGGATGCTCATCGGAGCACGTTTTAAAATCAGACGTATGGGTCCTTGGACCATTATTCTTGCAGCATAGCTTGATCGAACCGTCTGAAAGGCTGGCACTTCACTCACATCGGAAGAAGCTTTCGACTGGTTCGAAATTCTTTTAGATGCCTTCGAAGAATGATGGCTTATAGGGTTCGAATCATGACAACAATCAGGACTCGAGCTACAGCTAACATGAATCAAACATTTATTAATGATAGCTGCACTCACTTTCAAGGAACTTTACACGGTAGTAACAAAAACCGAAGCCATTTTAAATTTAAGACTTCTGATACCACT
The DNA here is from genome assembly GCA_963942545.1 of Oxycera nigricornis. Lineage (NCBI taxonomy): Eukaryota > Metazoa > Arthropoda > Insecta > Diptera > Stratiomyidae > Oxycera > Oxycera nigricornis. Next base: position 61,881,463 of record OZ012661.1, on the reverse strand, counting down.
TTCATCGGATGCCAACGACTTCCGTGCATCAATACCAGAATATTTTATCAGTGGTGAGCCAATTAATTCAATTTCAGATCCAATAGTCCCACCGAAAAACGTCGCTGCTTTGTTACGATGGGAATTGATTTCAAATATGCGTGCACTACTTTTAGGACGCTGGAAGCTTGAGTATGTTACCAGCCTGCAAAAGTGCTGCAAATTACAAGAAATGGTACTCAACATTACTACAGGGATAATGGTTATCATCAAAAACGAGCAAACACCTACACTGAAATGGCCACTCGGACAAATCATTGATGTTGTTGCGATGATGATGGCAACGTTCGTGTAGCTAAGGTTTGAACAGCAGTAATAGACATTCACAACCTTGCGCCGTAGCCAAGTGAAATAGGAGAATCAATTGTAAATGCTTCAGATCGGACGAACTCAAATGCATAAGCAAAATGAAGGCAGACAGCGAGAATCTAGCCATAACAAGAGACAACATACAGGAAAAACCAGACGTGCCAAAAGACCGAAGCGCCTTTTTAGCACCATTTTATTGAGAATGTTTACGCTAATGTTGGCGTCAGAAGTGACTAGTCTATCAGTGAATAACGCTACAGAGTCGTGCACCTTCTCTTCGATCCCGCATGTATCCCGACTTTTTTTCCGAAAAAGTAGGCTCCTGTAGACTAATTGTGGACAAATGGAGTTTGATCATTGGCATGTTTTTGAAATTATGCGAAAGAGCATCTACACGTTATGCCACATAATAAGAAGAATACCCGGAGATGGTTAATATAGGACAATTTCCCTACAATTTTACCATTTATTACGAAAATTGGACGAACGAAATGCCTAGCTCTTCTGCAGGTCAAACTCAAGGCAAAGAGTGAAACCTAAGAGTCAAGAGAATAAGCATTTGTGTAAACCCAGCTCAACATTAAATTCTCCTTTTGCTTAAAATGCACCTACATACGTTTGTATATTTTAACGAGGTTTTTCACTCTGTAAATTACGTCGTTCCATCGACAATTCTCGGTTGGTAGACTGCCAACAATTTTCCGTCGCGTGATTCTCGGCTAAGATTTGCGAGTTTCCTTTCCAAATCTCCGGCCATCCCCAATTAACGAGCGTTGACGACAGTAACGAGGTTGTTGATTTTGCTGACTGACGTTCCTGAGGACCCAAGTATAACGTGGATGTACGCTACTTACCGCCTTGCCATTTACGATAAAGTACTGATTTTTGTCATATTGTCTACATCTGATCAGTGTCACTAATCTGCCCTTTTCACGACGGTAATCTATCACTTCAAATTATGCTTGTTCAAGTGCCGGACAAACTCGCATTCTTTTGCAAGAAAATCAAGAAATATGATATAAAAGTGATCCTCATTCGGGATCCATTCAGATGCGTACGTTATGTCTTGTGTATGTATGATTTACAGGGGGGAAGCGCGATGCTTTTTTGCTTACTAGGAGAGGCTCAGGTTATGGAATCACAGATTTGGACGAAATTTGGCACATAAGTAGAAGACGTCAAGGATATTCGATCCTTAAAATATTAGAGCGCAACACTCCTCCGTTTTTTGAGAAAAACGTCCTTAAAGTTTTTAGCGTTGCTAATGTATTATTAAGTTTTCACAACTGACAGAAGCGGTTCAGTGTAGGTAGCAGAGGTACTAGCACGCGATCAGGGAGACGTGTGTTCGAGCCCCGGTCGGGGTATTGATTTTCTTTTTGAATTATTGTCGTCGTCGTGTGTTCGATTACCGGGGTGAGTATTGTTTTTGCGAATAATTGTGAATGGAATTTTTTATGGTGAATCAGCAATGTTCACCTACAAATACATTTATTTTTACAAATCAGCAAACTGTTCGTTCATTTAGATATGTAAATTATACTGAAAACTCATTGTTGAACGGTTGCGGTGCAATCAAATAACGGTTGTAATCGAGCAATATTATAGTTGGCGGTAGGATCATCCCTTGTTCCTAGAATCAATCCTGCGCCCTCTTCGTGTCTCATAGCCAACTCGGCAAAAAGCAATAAACCAGAATGACGCCCAACGTGGCTAGCCATAAATACTATGGTGGTCAGTAATTGTGACATATAGTAGATACTAGGGACGTAATTGTTTAACAGTTTCATAATTTCGGATTGCTCGAAGCGAAATCCTTGCCGGATGATCATATAGGGCTTAGTTCCTAGAATCCAGTCTTTGTTATCTCCGTGCTCAGTGCCAAATTGGGTAATTGGGTAGCAATAAGAGAAATGAGAGTAGAACTGATTTAGCAGGATCGGGCCGTCAGAATAAAGTTTAGTGATGCTGCTGGTATGAACCCATCTATGGTCAGCAATCCTTCTATGGGTAATATATTGCTTTATTTAATAATAAAAAATGTTAAAACCTCAACACACTTTGATTTAAAAAAATATATTTACAACCTAATTAAATTATTCCAGTAAATTTATTTTTAGTATGTATGTTTTAATGTTCATGAATATACTCAAGCATCTTTCCGACTAAGCAGTTGTAACCTGACCGATTGAAACATTTCAAATTAACTTACTTGTTTCTTGGATAGATGCACAGAGTTTGTTATCTTAAAAAAACTTAAGAGCTTAACAATAAAAGAATCGCTTTGACAAATAAAGGTTGAATGCACGACTGTTACCTTATTATTAAAATACTAGCATTAAAAAAGGGCTAGTATTATTTTAAGACTATTTGGAAAATTCGTTACGAAATTCAGAAATGTAGGAATGATAAAATATTTTATTCACATGTATACAAGGAAGATATTATGATGTGTTTCAATAATAACATTGTATTACATCGAAACAAAAACCTCTGCTCGTTCAATATCAAACATGAAAAATGAAATACGGAACTGGCAAAATCCTTTAATAAATCTTTCCGATTTGAGATACAAATGCTGAAATGCGTGCGAAAAATTGAATTTTTCGGATAAATGATCGATTTGAAACTACATTATGGTAGTAGGTGAAACTTTATAAAAAAAATTTCAAAAGTACCTCAACACTAGAGCTTTTCCGGACATATCCGCTTATATGGAAGGAAAGAATTTTTTGGGCGGCCTTAAAAAACCTCAAAATTATGACAACTTTGCCGTCAGAATATATCAAAGACTCAGACACACTTCCGAACCGCGTTTCAGTAAATGAAAGGCGAATAAGTCGGGATATCAGCTCTTTTCAATCTTCTAAATAACCCGAGATAAACAATATCTTGATATCATGTTGAAATTCAACAGTGAACCGATACAGTACTAATTTGGCTAAATGGCGTCTTCACAGCATGTGCAAGGCTTGGCCTACGACTATTCATTTGACTTTCTGACCACTTTCTCGTATTTTAGGCATAGGTCATGGAAAATACAAAGTGATAAAGAGGAAATTTCTCCGAAAAAAATTATGTATCTTTACTGACATTCAGGCAACTATCACTATCAAACGTCAATTTATCTCAAATAGCTATGGAATGTCGAACACTCCTATATGAGATATCCGTACATTTCGAAGTGACCCTATATAGGATAACTGGGCACAATGATATAGTGGGACTCAGCAAAGCAGACGCGTTAGCGAGAGCTGGCATGGAGTTTCATGATTATATAACTAATCCAAATGCAACAAGCAGCTCTTCAATATAAGTTAAGAGTCCTTGAAACTCACAATATCAATATTAACAGACCATTGTATGGACAGTCACGTAGACCGTTTGGGCGTTTCGTTCAATGATTTCTGCCGCAGTTGCAGGTCAAAAGAAGAAGAAACGAATAAACAACATTTTATGTGTGCCCAGCACGCTTCAAAAGATGGATGTGAATCTTACGCTCTTCTTTCGTGAAGGTTAACGACATAGTCAGCTTCATAAGGTAATCAAACTCTTTCTTAGAATTCAATAACTACGCTTTTAGTGCCATTTTCATCACTTTTTCTTGTGGTATCACAATGAGCCTACTGAAATTTAAGTGAGCCATCTCTATATCAGATATTTTAAATTATTCTCGAATTTATTTGAAATTCACCATCTCAAAATCTACGTGAAATAAAATTTATTTAGAATACTTAAAATTATCATGAATTTTATATTCTCCAAAATGAAAGGTTGGGTGCTGATCATATGATAAAAGTTGGAATCTACTACAATTTTGGAAGGTCGAGGAAAAATTCTTTGTGTTGACAATCTAAGACTTTTCTGTGCCTTGATCGGTTGAGTTGTACTTTGCCGCCGCATTTTTTCCGGAGTTTACGTTGTTTTTATTCGAATATCACCTATCAGTCTATTTCCGCGAGTTTTGCCTGCGATTGCGCGACTTTTTTCGCATTTGGATTGATTTTATTCACTGTATGCCTCGATGATGTAGGGTAGATCGCCTCCTCGTGGTGCATCCTGGGTAACGCTAAATGATCTACCACGGCACGACTTTCGATTGTTTTCTTGGACAACTCTCTCGTCTTAACGACTATATCTGATGCTTTGGGCTGGTAGCAGTGGTATTCTGTCACCTGAGTACGCAAGAGTGACATCTTGCGGAAATGGCTTTCAGGCTAATGCCAATGCTGGTCTCACCCAATCCTGTTAAGGGCAGGAGTTTTAGTGAAGCTGCCAAGGAAAGCCTGGTATGGGCTGTTATCGACAGAAGCAGTAGCGATGGCACCATCTCACCGTCAAACTGGAAGATGGTGGAAATCGCGCTTCTCCGGGTGTACAAGCCCATACTCGAGGCAAATCCTGGCCCTCCACCAAGCTGTCGTGATGCTGGCTGGTACCAGGGTCACGTTAAGTTGATAGCCTGTACAGATCAACGTTCAGCGGATCTTTACAAGCAGGCTATAGGTAGAGTGGGAGAAGTCTGGCCTGGAGCAAAGCTGGACGCTGTCTCCAGGGAAGATATCCCGAATAGGCCTCGGTCCAGGGCGTGGATACCAGCGGAGCCATCCACACCGGAGGAAATTGTTGAGCTAATCAAGCTCAGCAATGCTGACCTCCCGGTGGAAAACTGGAAGGTAGCTAAGGTTAGCGAGCCCAGCAATGGACAGCGAGAGGCTCTGATTATCTTGAACGAGGAGTCGCTAGCTCCATTGGAGTCGAAGTGCGGGGTGATTAGCTACGGTTTCTCGGCTATCACCCTGCGAGTATATCGCAAGGACCGTACTGGGAAGGCAGTACGGGAACCGAGCAAGGAGAGTGGAAGCGAGGCAACTGTGGAAGCATCAGTAGACCCGACCGTGGACCTCTCTGAGTCAGATCTTCTCTCCGATGACGGAAGAAGCACCACCTCCACTGCGGGGTTGGCTGGGGACCTTCTCAGATCCCTCGACCTGGTCGAGGAGGAGGAGATGTCCTTATCTGACGAGGAGGCGGATAAAACATTGTGTCGCGATGCTGAGGTTTCTGCAGATTAACCTCCAGCACTCCAAGGCGGCATCCGCCGCACTGCTCCTCCACCTGGCCCAAAAAGGAGAGGAGCTAATACTGGCCCAGGAACCTTGGGTTGTTGGAAACCGGGTTTGCGGGCTCAACTTGAAAGGATATAACACAGTATCCTTCAACACAGCAGGTAAACCGAGAGCTTGCATAATTGTAAAGGAAGGCTTGAAGTTTTTAACCTTGTATAATTTCAGTGACCAGGACACCGTTGCGATAGCAGTGGAAAGACAGTCCAAACCCCTTTGGGCTGTCTCCTGCTACATGGCGCATGATGTTCTGCCACCTCCAACTAGCCTGCAGAGGATTACAAGGGAAGCCACTGCAAGAGGCATCCCTTTAATAGTCGGAGCGGACGCCAATGCCCATCATCGCATCTGGGGTAGCACCGACACGAATAAACGGGGTGAGTCACTATTTGAATTCATTTTATTGCATGACTTAGCCCTAGCTAACAAAGGTGAGGATCCTACCTTCATTACGGCAAGCCGTAGAGAGGTTCTGGATATCACTATGACGAACGAGCACTTGACCCAAGCTATCAAGGGATGGCACGTATCACAAGAGTGCTCGTTCTCCGATCACCTATACATAAAGTTCGATCTGGCATCTGACCCTCCGACAAATCCAACCTTCATTAACAAAAGGAGGATGGATTGGGTCAAATACCAATCGGTATTTGAGTCTGCGCTAGAAGGCGGACCTCCAGAGATTGCAGACACACCCGGTCTTGAGAAAGCCGTTGGGACCCTTACATTGGCCTTCAATGACGCAGCAAGGTCTGCATGTAGTCCAACGAAACCTAGAGGGAAGTACAAGCCCCCATGGTGGAATAGTGACATTGCGGAGCTGCGGAAGGAATGTAGGAAGTCCTTCAACCGAGCTAAAGAAACTAACGACTGGTCTTCTTATAAAACAAAACTGAAGGAGTTCAAATCCTCTATCAGAAAGGCTAAACGCACCTCTTGGAGAAGCTTCTGTGCAGAAATAGAACACTCCAAAGATGTCAGTCGCCTGCGAAAAGTCATGACGAGCTCCCCCTCATTTCTAGGGTCCGTTAAGGACGCAAATGGAGTCTGGACGAAATCCAGCTCCGAGACTCTGTCTGTTCTCGTGGATACGCACTTCCCGGGCAGTGATGATGTGGCTGACAAAGCGGATCCACACACGCTCTCGGATTGCATGCCAACTACTGTGCCTGTAAATGACAGGCTCCTACGCTGGGCAATCAGCTCATTTCAACCCTTTAAATCCCCTGGCATGGATAACATCTCACCTATTGAGATCCAGCAGGGTATCAATATAGCACTGCCATGGCTGAACGCCATTTTCAAAGCATGTGTACGGATGGCTTACATTCCACAGCAGTGGAGAGAAGCAAAAATAGTTTTCATACCTAAAGCGGGTAAAACATCCCACTCCTCACCTAAGGATTACAGACCTATCAGTCTCACCTCCTTTCTGCTAAAAACTCTGGAGCGACTGATAGAGATCCATCTGAGAGCTATTCTGAAGTAAGTAGTAAGTAACGTACCTGAAAACCGGTTTTTGTATGGGTGGGAACGTCTTTTTCAATCTTTTTCAATCAGAATAGCGAGTGGCTTGGGGTACCGCGTTTGTATGGCCGGGATAGGGTGAATCAGAGCGACTTGGTCTTGGATGTACCTTGGAATGGGGGCTGAGATTGTGGTTTTGTATCAGGTGTGTGTCGTTGATTTGTTGTTTGTAAGAGGGGTGTCGCGGTTGGTTGGTTGGGGTTGTCAGGTGGTGGGCTTAGATTTGTGTTGTGTTGTGAGGGGTTGCCGATCAGGTGTGTGTTGTGATTGGCGGCGCTGGTAGAGGGCTATGTAGGGTCTGGGTTAGGTCTGTGTTGTGAGGGGTTGCCGATCAGGTGTGTGTTGTGATTGGCGGCGCTGGTAGAGGGCTATGTAGGGTCTGGGTTAGGTCTGTGTTGTGAGGGGTTGCCGATCAGGTGTGTGTTGTGATTGGCGGCGCTGGTAGAAGGCTATGTAGGGTCTGGGTTAGGTCTGTGTTGTGAGGGGTTACCGATCAGGTGTGTGTTGTGATTGGCGGCGTTGGTAGAAGGCAATAGTAGATCAGTTGGTTGGCGATGATTTTGAACGTTGATGGCTGGCTATAGAGGATCGGGGTGTTGCGGTTGGGTGCGTCAGGAAGTCATAGGTGGTAGAAATAGGGTCAGATGTTTTTGCTGTAGTTTGTGAGATGTGTCATGTGTTGGGAGGTGTTGTGTGCATACCTGGTTGGTTGCTAGGGGGTTAGAGTACGTTAGAAAGCCTGTCGAAGACAATTTTTGTGAAATGGAGAGCCAGGCTCGCAGAAAACCTGACAGAAAAAATATGTACAAAATGCAAGTTGAATTTCGTTCGCTAGCAATGGGGTGCATATTAATTAGCTGCCTTGCGATGCAACTTGAATTTCGTTCGCTTGCAATGCCGTGTCGATCGAAACGTGTCTCGTATCAGTTAAATGCATGTGAATTGGAAAAATGGGGATAGGGTAAAGCCTTGCACGTACATGTTCTGTGCCACTGTGTAAAATTTAGCTTAATGTAATACCCATCCATTGACTTCAGCCCGTTGCATTGCTGTACTTAAGCATGGCTACAGTTAATTAATGTTGCACCTGTTCACGATAAAGAATGATGGGTACAGGGCAAAGCCTTGTCGTATGCTATACATATTTGTGCGAACGAAGGGTGAAAAGAAGTGTGAAATTTTAATGGTAATTGCCATTCATACTGATTCGATCGTATCGTCAATGGGGGCATATTCGTGTATTTCGATCATATGTATAGCATACGACAAGGCTTACGAATGGTTGCTTGGATAACGAGGTAACACATGTATGGACTTACAGTAGCTATAGATATGTGTACATAGCAGAGAGACGTTCGTTCCATCTTTAATACCATGGACCCATGAAAAATGGAAGAAAACATTATTGCAAAGAATACAATTCAATATTAACTGCATATGAAATTAGTCATGTAGAATGAATGTGGAGAGACTGGTTTTCATTGATTGTAATCAAAGGGATTTCCTCAAGGTTGATCGTGGCGTCCCATTGACCGCGTTCCAACAGGTGTATCTTTCGAGTAGAGATGTGTCATGATGTTGTTGGGTGACTGTAGATTGAGGATGAATACCATGAAAATAACGTCTTTTTTTCTTCCGCATTCTTTAAGAGTCTTCCGCATTTTTTATGAGTTGTTGTGTTGTAATATTTTATACTTTGTTATGAAATGGGATACATAAGTGGCACAATTTGCAAAGTGAATTAATTAACTTCATGAAAAAAAGGACGTTCTGGTTAACACGACTGGTAGCACAGACTACATGCATATGATTGCAATTTGTGCATTGTCGATTGTAGTGTGTGTATGCTTGCATTTTGTATAAAAATCCGTGGTTGGTACCTAGGATTATCATAAATTCTCGGACAGCATCCTGGTAGGTTATCAGAGCGGTAAGTGATTTTATTTGCCATCTTTTTATTTTTTATCTAAATTTATTTATCTCTCAATTTTCCAGCATTAACCTTAATAATTAGAAAATTGTGGCCCCACAAGGCCTATTTTGCAGCTGACGTAAGTCAGCTTAGAATGCTTTTTAAAGAAAGTCCACGACGTCTAACTTTAGACGAATATCGCAAGCGATATTCCACCCTGGATCTCCATCGACCGCAAAAAGTTTTGGCTGCGGTTCCAGCAGTCAAACAGGGGTGTTCGGGTGTAGAAGCTACGTCAGGAGCCACAACTGCAAAAAATCAACAGCCCATAAAAGTGAGGAGGGTGCCACCTCTGTTTGAACCTACGCCAGAATTTTTAGCAGTCAAACAGGGGTGTTCGGGTGTAGAAGCTACGTCAGGAGCCACAACTGCAAAAAATCAACAGCCCATAAAAGTGAGGAGGGTGCCACCTCTGTTTGAACCTACGCCAGAATTTTTAGCAGCCAAACAGGGCCACCAAGGTGAAGAAGCTACAACTGAAGAAAATCGACAGCCCGTGAAGGTTAGGAGGGCGTCACCTCTTCCTGGGCCGCAACCTCTGACTATTGAAGAGCTGCAAAGAAGGTTGCAGCGAAAAAAGTGCGTGCCCGAACCAACGACAACGCAAAACAACAAAAAAAAGAAGCGCGGTGGGCGATTGGTCAAATTACGACAACAAAGGGCTGAGTTACATCGCATCATACCCCTGACGTTTGGGGAGGAAAAAAATAGTTTAATTAGGATTTTAAGAACTTTAAAATAGTGAATTAGTTTTAATTGTATAAAATAGAGACAAGTAAATTTATATAAAAATAAAAAGATGGAAAATATAATTAGAGATTTTAAAATTGTGCTAGCATCTAGCTTTGAAGATTGTATTACCTGGTTGAGGAATACATCTGTTAAATTTAGGGAGGGAAATATTCATTCGACAGTAGAGCAAAAGTACAGATTTTTATTACAGTTAATAGCATTTTCAAATCTACATCACACGTCGTTTTCAAATGTTTTGTTAAGTGATATAGTAAATCTTTTGAATGAAGACATGTCCAGGTGTAATCATGTTCAACAAGGTAATATTGCGAAAATTAATCAACAAGGGGCTGGTTCAAGTGATGTATCGAGGTCGTTTAAAATTATTTCTCGGAAAGAGAAGTTATTTAAAAAGTTTAACGTCACAGGTGTCACCTTAAACTTTCAAATTAAAGGTTTTACTAATAACACTGATAGCCCTTTTAGTGCGCTGGAGAAAATTTTCGATAAGGTACTCGAAAACATTGGTGCCAACGCAAATCCCGGGTGCAAAATGAGTTTTGCAATAACACTCCCGCAATCACCACACGTTAAACCCATATGGTCAACTTTAAAGCCCATTCAGGAAATTAATGGTAAATATATAATTGGCCTTATAGCGAATGTTAACCAGTCCAACACTAAATTTCTTTCGGATGATATCATTCAGTTCCATGCGGATATCGTAAACATTCCTTTCGGCGGGGGGCGCGTAAATAAAAAGTACACAGATGATGCTGAGCTTTTAAAAAGGAAAAAAGTTTTAGTAGATGTGGGAAAAGCCGCTAACGCTAATGATCTTTCATGCTTACCTAGGAGTATTTGTTATGCAATGGAAATGGCTGAGGGTAATATAAATCGTTTAAATAATTTAGTCATTTTACAATCGCTAGATTTGAAGGCTGATCGATTATGTAAAAATGCCAAAGTGGTAATTGGAGAAAATGGCTGCAACATCCTAGATCTTTATAAATTTCAAAAATACTTAAGTGAGTATCAAATAATTGTTTTTGACAATATTCGAGATCCACATTCCATTCTTTTTAAAACACCACTACGGGATATAACAGCAAAAAAAATTTACCTATTCTATTTCGAGAGTACAAAACATTTCTACGTCATAAAATCGGTCACAGGTTTGTTTTCGAGAAGCTATGTTTGCCGTTATTGTGATAAAGTTTCAAATCAGTCGCTTCATAAATGTGAAATGAAATGCCCGTATTGTATAACATACCCGCCCTGTGTATTTGTATCTCAGATGACTGAATGTAAAGAATGTAATCGTGGTTTTAGAGGGCCTTTATGTTTCGCTAACCATTTGGATAAAAAGTTGAGTGGTAAAACTGTATGTGACACTTTCAAGATTTGTGTATTTTGCACAAAATTTATAAATTATACATACAGAAAAGGACACAAACATCAGTGTGATGAATACTTCTGCCAGATGTGTTCAAAAATAGTACCATCCCAACATAGCTGTTTTATAAAACCGTACATAAGTAGAAAGGATAAACAGTTTCTATTAATATTTTTCGATTGTGAAACTACCCAAGATGGACTGTATGGAAATAGCTCTTCATCTTTTGTACACGTTGTAAATCTAATTGTAGCCCAACAGATGTGTCACAATTGTTATCAAAATGAAGATATCAAACTACCTTGTGATAGATGTGGTGTTAGACAACATATATTTGAAAAAGGTGATCAATCATCTGTTGTGCAAAGTTTTCTAGATTATTGTTTAATGCCTCGACCAAATGTGAGCAACGTATATTGTTATGCACATAACTTACAAGGCTATGATGGTCATTTTCTGATTTCGGAGTTAATAGCAAGAAGAAACAATGTTAAGCCTTTAATGAAAGGAGCCAAAATTATGAAGTTGACATGTGAGCAAGTTTCATTTGTTGACTCTTTAAATTTCCTGCCATTCCCACTATCCAAGTTTCCACAAGTTTTCGATATTGAAGACAGTACTAAAGGCTACTATCCTTATTATTTCAATACTGTAGATAATGCAAATTATATCGGTCCATACCCCCCACCTGAAATGTACGGTTGCGATACAATGAAGCCTAAGGAAAGAATGGATTTTCTCAATTGGTACAGTACAAAAACGCTATCTACCTTCAATAATAGGAATGAGTTGGTAAAATACTGTGTAAATGATGTTGATATTTTACGACGAGGTTGTGTAAGATTCATGGTTGAATTTATTAAATTGACCAATGTGAACCCTTTAGTAGAAAGTCTCACAATTGCATCGACCTGCATGCTGGTTTTTCGAAGAAATTATCTTGAGAAAAATACCTTGGCTGTAATGCCTAAGAACGGTTATTTCAAAAGCAAAACACATTCCATTATTGCCTGTATGTGGTTGGCCTGGAAAAACTCCCAAACTAACGGCCTGCTAATCTCAGCAAACAACAACGGTGAGTTAAAGTTGGATAAGTGTGGGTTATATGTCGACGGTTTTCATAAAGAATCAAATACTGTCTATGAGTTCTTTGGATGTTACTATCACGGTTGTAGAGAATGCTTTAAATTTCAAGAATCGGGGGAAAATAACCTTCAGACCTTAGAAACTTTAAATCAAAGATATGAAAGTACACAAAGACGTATCGAGGTAATACGGAGAAATGGATACAATCTAGTATATACGTGGGAATGTGAATTTCAAAAAGTACTAAATAAAGACAGGTTTTTATATGAGAAATTGCGGCGATATTATAATGATATTAATCCTCCACTATGTGTGCGGGATGCTCTATTTGGAGGTCGTACTGAGGTGTTCAAATTATACCATACAGTCAAAGAAGGAGAGGTAATACGTTATTTGGACTTTACTAGTCTTTATCCGTATATTAACAAATACGCACCGTACCCCATAAAACATCCTCAGATATTTCGAAATGATAACATACCCCCCATACATGAAATTATTTCAATGCATGGTTTCATTAAATGCGATGTAATTGCACCTAACAACCTTCTGATCCCTGTGCTACCCATGAAAAACGACAATAAATTGTATTTTACACTTTGTAGAAAATGTGCTGAAGGTAATAACATTTCAAGTTGCGATCATTCAGGTGATGAGCGGCAACTCACTGGCACATGGGTAATTCCTGAAATAGCCTTAGCTGTTGAAAAGGGGTACAAAATTTTGAAAGTGTATGAGGTGTGGAAGTATGAGTACACAGTGTACGACCCTAACACAAAAACTGGCGGATTGTTTACTGAGTATGTTAATAATTTTTTAAAAATTAAACAGATGGCCAGTGGTTGGGGTAATGAATATATATCAGATGAGGATAAAGATAATTTTATTGAATCATACGAGAGAAGGGAATGTATCATTCTTGATAAAAACCAAATTCAAAAAAATTCTGGTCGACGTAATATTGCCAAACTTTGTTTAAACTCATTGTGGGGCAAGTTCGGCCAGAGAGATGATCAAACAAACACTAAAGTTATTAATAATTTTAATCAGTTTTGTGAACTTCTCCAATCACCAGGTATAGAAATTTGTTCAATTTACCCAGTTGATGATGATAACTTGTGGGTTACATGGAAATTTGTAGAGGAGAATCTAAGAACTTTACCACATGCAAACATACCTATTGCTGCATATACAACGGCTCTAGCTAGAATTAAATTATACGGGTTACTAGAAAAACTGGGCTCCTCGATTCTGTACTGTGATACAGACAGTGTCATATTTGTGGATAGTAAAGACAAACCCATGAATTTTCCAATCTCTGATTTCCTGGGTGATTTGACCAATGAGGTGGCATGTTATGGTTCTGATGCTTATATATCGGAATATGTGAGTACAGGTCCTAAGACATATGGGTTAAAAATTGAAACTGAACATGGTCCTGAACATGTGATTAAATGTAAAGGAATAACTCTTAACTTCGAAAACTTAAAAGTTGTAAATTTTGAATGCCTAAAATCTTTAGTTTTGGATGAAGATTCAACTGAAGGCGTACGTGTGACAACAGAGCGTAAAATCAAACGAAAACGTCCAGGGGTTGTTGTATCAGAACCCGAAAAAAAACACTTGAGATTCACTTTTGACAAAAGAGTTGTGACGAATGAATATTTCTCTGAACCTTATGGTTTCAAAAGGTGTAAACCAGACAGCTATGGTAACACTTAAAGTTTTGTATAGATAATATATTTTAATACACATAATATTTTAATGACTTTTATATCAGAATTTATATGTTTTGCATTTATATGTTATAAGTAAGTAGTTAAGTTATTATTTGCTTTGTTATTAAATTAAGTAATTACTCGTTACACATATGGTGTAATAAATTTTTTATCAGAATAAAATATAAACACCACTACTCTAAACATTTCTTTCATTTCATTGCAATCCGTGCAACAGTGAGACATGACACAAGTTATTATTGACATCCAGTTTGTGTGTGGGTGCAACGGTCAATATTTAATAAAAGAACTAGCTGTTTTACCTTTCGAATCAACTTTGCCTGTGGTTCATCATTTTGCTCCACCATATCCTTATCAGGAGTTACATCCGAAAGCGCGTCGTCAAAATGATTTTGATGTGACTAATATCAACGGCTTACGATGGTGTGATGGTGATGTTGACTATAATCGACTTCCAGAAATTCTGGCAGAGTTCTACGAAACGACTATATACGTGAAAGGCGCTATCAAGGAGAGTTTTTTAAAAAGATATTTACCCGCAGCTAACATAATACAGCTAGAAACACCAAAACTGAGAGAGCTCAAGAATTTTAAGACAACCTGTAGAATTCACGACCCGCTACCTTCAACAAGATGTGCCGCTCAAAATTGTATCAACCTTTATATGTATTATTTAATGAATAGTGTGTATTACTAGTGTAAGAATAAAACATGTTTTATTTTGCACTGTATAATTGTGTTATTTTATTTCAAAACATCAAAAATAAGATTACAACTGCATAAAATTGGAAATTCATAAAAGAGTCTTGAATAGTTAATATTTATATAATAAATTCGAGATGGAATGAAAAAGTCCTCATGACCTAGCTTCAACAGATCTTTCTCTTTGCACCTGTTGCAATACAGCTCGTAGTATTCCTTAACACATTCCGAAGCAAGGTTGTTGTGGTGCATAACGATATTGAAGAACTCCATCATCTCAAATAGCTTGAATAGTTCTTCATGTTTTAGTGTAATGCTACCAACGCCTACAGGTATCTGGTATCGTTTCAAAAATCCTAATTGGTTCTCTGGGAACTGAACGCCTGCTGTGCCTTTTAAATCGTTTAGGTGTTTGTACAACGCATTCCATTGGCTGTGGTCAACTGCTAGCGGGAACCGTCCGTGATAGTGAAAGATAGCCTTTGCTTGAAATGATCGTGGATCAAATCCTAGTGTTATCCTGCGATTATGGCATCCATCTAGATAGTATGTATAATTCAAAAGAACATCTTCGTCGCACGGCACACGTGACTTGGGGAGTGTTTTTGTCCTGGTTTCCTTTGAGTTGGAGATGATGCTAGATGAAGTTTTCACGGCTTTTCTCTTCTTCTTCTGCACCTCACGTTTAGAAGCTTGTGATTGCTTACTAGTAGGCTTGTTAACAGGGGTTGACATCTTTCGTAGCTCGAGAAATAAACTGTGGCTAGTGCGTAATTTCAAGTTGCTTTTATATCGCCTTCTCGCATACAGGTCTGGTTGCAATACTCACCCCCATTTTGTGAACTGTCTTTCATGTAAATTTTGCGAAATAAATTTATAATTTCACCATCATTAAAATTGTAATTTGCAGTTGAAAACCGTTTTAGGAATTTTTTAAGACTTCTGCCACTACAGCGAAAATGTAGAAAAACACAACAATACTGTCCACATGTTGTCGAGAGGCCACCTTGTAACCGCTGCTTATTATTCACAAACACTTTTCCATTTTGATGAAGAAATTTTTTAAAGAACTTGTTATCAGGATATTTACCAAACGAGTCAAAGTACTCAGCCGGACCTTTTTTCGGGTAATAAAATGCAACCCAATGACGCCCTCTTTTACTGGCCGGATCGGTGTTGGCGATGACACATGCAGGTTTCCTTACTTTCCGAGGTAAACGATTACAGGGAAAAACACCTTGAAAATACCTGTTTGTTTTAATGTTACTTCTCAATGTGTTGATGATCTCTATCGTGTTCATTCCTGCTCTTTCAGGAATATGTTTTCAAGGTTTACAACCTTTGTGTGTGATGTTACGTAACTCTGTAGGAACCCCCTTGTTGAGTCTCCGTTTACGAAGACTGTTGTGAATTTCGCCAGGGACCTGATAAGATCTTCATCAAGCCGTTTGAGCTCCAAGTTTCCAAATACACCTGTCTGATCAGTACTTATAGCTGAGGAAGTGGGATATTTATACGTTATTTCCTTTGAATAAAGTTTGTTCTGCGAGGTGAACCCCGCAATTGACACTTTCTTGAAAAAGGTTAAATGACCTTCCGAGAAGTATTCAATATTCACTAGACAATGCGTCATGACTATTTTCTGGAGCAGACTCTATCAAAATCTCACATGTTCACGTTATTTATATACTTTCAGAAGCTTGTGAATACATTACGGTTCTTATCGATTTCAATACTTCCATCATATTCGGCGTAAATTATGCAGGTGACACTTTTCTTCAAAGCCTCTCTGAACCGCCCTTCGATCCTCACCACACCTTGATTCAACAAACTACCACAACCCGAATCGTATGAGCTGTCCGCTGTTAAGTCAAATGCTAGTAAGAAACAACCATTATCGAAGAATTTCTTGGATATCTGATGGCCTTTATCGAAGTAGTTAATACCAGTGCCCTTAAATAGAGTAAGGTATCCCCTAGTACTAACAGGCTTATCACGCGAATAATCAAACTCTAACGGTTGGTTTGGCACTTGAACGCCGTTAACTGATAGATTGAAATTTGTTATGCTGTTGTGTTTAAAGTTGAATGGGTTTTTTGTGCGCTTTCCGGTGTATGAGTCATTATCCACCATACCGAAAACAAGAAGGTTCGGTAATTGTCCGATCACTACGTTATCAAGAGATAGTGTAAATGTGTTTGTGGGTAGTGTATACGTTTTCACTTCCACCCGCTTGTATGGGTAAACGGCATTTGTGCGTTGTAGTACAGCTTCATGTGCTAGTAATATACTAGGGTTTACGGTAACATGATTCATGAACATTGTCGCTTCTAGTATTTTCACACGTGGGTTGAAGTCATCTTCTTTCGAGTACAAATAAAATTCCGGTTTTTCCAATGAAAGTGTTAAGCGCAAGTCCACTCCATTAATTAAAAGTTTATCTTGATTTGACAGATCCGTGTGAATTGTGCCCATCAGCTCGACCACGTTACTCTTCTCCATCATTGCAGACCTTTTAAGATAGCCTTCATTCAACTCGGTAGGACCACCGCCAGGTCTTGAGTCTTCAATCATCTCCATCTCATTCTGATCTAGATACCACCCGGCCGATTCCAAATGAGTGGATGCAGCGTCTTTACCATAGTTCAGTAAATTTTCAATATAGGCGCGATAGTGATAATTGTTGTCTGTCTGAGCTATATTCTTCCCATTCAATTGTACTGTGCATTGTCTAAAAAGTGAGTGCATGAGGTTGTTAGCTACACCAACCGGATCAGCTGCACCTTCAGCCCCGTCAGCTTTCTTAATTTTTTCCTTTCCGGTGAAAAGTTCTTCTTTACCATTTTTTAGTTTAATCAGTTGCACCTTGAGCCGTAAGTAGATGCTGGATAAGTCACGATATGTATCTCCATGACCAAGCGAAACGAATTCCAACACCGATGAATTGTCTAGTGATGCAATTGGTTTGTAAGCAACTTCTTCGGTTTTCAAAATGTTGTTTTGAATTGGTGGGGGGGCAAAAATATCCAATTCAGACTTCATACACTCTTTTTGCATCATGAAGGTATTATCTATCTGTCAAATATATCCAATGCACGCCTTCTTACTCGGCGCCGTCGTTTTATAGCTTTCTTGGTCTTGCTCGATGACAACTTTCTCACCTTCCGCCCTTTTTTATGCTTAGACACGGATTTCAAATGCTTACTTGTGTAAGGGTTAGCTCTTTTTATAGCCATTCGTCTTCCTCTACCCTCCATTTTATCAAAGATTTTATTTATACCTTTTTGGGCTAATTCGTGCACTGCAGATTTCCCTTGCTCCTTTAGTACCGTCTTCAGTGGTTTACTTCCTGCCTCTTTAAAAATGGACTTTCCTGTTTCGATGACTTGTTTTCCTATAGCTTTTGCACCGGACAGAAATAACGGCTGAAGATAACGTATCAACCCACTGAAAAAACTACCAACACCCCTTCCTCGCTGGTACACAAGTGGCGATCGATATAATTCTCCAATGTCTGATAGTCTACCTCCACTCTGGACAAGGTAGTAACGTGCGTAGTGTGAATTCATCTCATTAGTATAGAGCTGTGTTAAATCCAGTGTCCAAACTATGTTGATATTTACAACGTAGGAATATTTATAGACTCTAACCTTCGCTTGAAATGAAGCATTACATATGTTGGAGTAAAGCTAGGCTCAAAGTTGACTAGCTCACCGTGATGATCTGTAATTTTGATTGAGATACTTTCAATAAAGGTTTTCTCAAGTGGACAGTACTCCACATGCTCGAATCTAAACACGCTATCACAACTTTTCAGGGGGATCGCTCGTAGATTTCTCACCAGTTTATTTCCTATTATTCTCGGTTTAATGATATCTGTATAAACGTTTATCAATTCGGTTTTTTCACAATCATCAATGTCTTTATTGGATGAGTCACAGTATGTTCTTTTCTCAAGTGCAGATAATGATTTTTCCAGCTGACTTATACTGTCTAGCATTATTGATTTATCAAACGACTCTTTTATTTCTGTATCGATCGATTCGGGATCGCGCTTCTCAACGGGTGTTTTTAGGAAAGCGTCAATGAATAAGCCAGCTATATTATCGGTTTTATCCACCTCTATTGGGACAGGAGTTGTGGCTTTTGACCCATCGGCTCTTTTGTATGGCATATCAATAATGGTGTGGAAATCGGTTGTTTTGATCCACCCATCGGGTAATATCTCTGTACCGGACTCTTTAACGGCACGGGATACAGACCCACGGATTGCTGAGGCAATTTTGTTAAACACCTGTTTTCGCAGTTGATATGTTGTGGTTCCAGATGGCTTTTCTTTATCAAGTAGCTCTTCATCATTGAACTCAATTCCGCTTAGTAATAGGGCAATGAAATCTGTTATGTTAATCGGTGACGCAATAGGTAGCTCTACATTAACCTTCACACCGTAATCTTTTAGATGAAATGTGTGGGTAGTCGGTTTGGCTTCTTTGTTCCGCTTGTTCCTTAAACTATTTGCCGGATGAATATATTGATCAATCATCTGTAACAATTCGGCATGATTTCGTTTGTTTTTCGGGATCTGACCAATTATGTAGTCTATAAATGCCCGAAACGAATCAAATTTTACACCTAACTTTAAATAAACCTTTTCAGCAATTTTTCCAGACTGATAAATATGTATACAAAAATCTCTTTCTTCTATAATACTTCTTATGTCGGCGATTGCCTTTTCATCTCTATCTTCTACGATACGATCGTGTATTATTTGTTTGATTTCGGATAAGTAATAGTTATAATAGTCAGGTCTAATTGCTAAGAAAAACGATGAAAGGAATGATGAAAAGTTCATATCATTTCCCTTATAACATAACTTTTGCAAATCACTCGCATCCCATCTAAATCGAACATGATATTTACTCAGCCCAACAACTTTAGCGATTATTGCTTTTGAATCTTTTTCAATTGGTACAGATTGTGGTTCCTCGGTAACGCTTACGTCTTCAGAGGGCACAGACCTTTTAGAAATACCGCTCTTATCTGAACCATTTTTCTCATTTCTTCGTTTTGGTAGTGCGATTTCTGTTATACCAACATACCAATTGTCAGTAAACTTACACATACTCGGTAATATATTTTCGAAAGATGCTAGTGTATTGTCGGGGTAAATGTCGAGGGAACTGTTGCTCAAAAGACACACGTAAAAATCTTCATCTTTAATGTTAATAGGCATTTCTAGATTCTGTCCCAATTCAGGCTTCTTGCACTGGAGCTAGGCTCGGTCCTTAATCTCAACCGCTCACTTTGTCGTGTAGGCTTCCTTATGGGAGAGTCAGCCTCATATTGATCAGGGTGTAGCCGTGAGGGTCTTAATATAGATTGCCTGTCAGATTTGGGACCTATGTTCGCCACGACACCTCCATCATTTCTTTCATCTAAATCATTGAATACATCGTCCAACTCATCCATACTCATATCCATCGGGATTGTATACTGTGTCATTCCATCATCACTAGTTATTACTTTATACCCTTTTTCAGTCTCACGAAATGAATCAGCCACACTTTTTCTAATTTTGGGAGCAGGTTTAAGACTTTTTGCTATCCCGCTTGCTGATAGTCGTCGTTTAATAGCTACAGGTAATTCTTGCTTTAGTGGTGTCATCTCGTTTACCGATTCAAATATCTCTTCAGCTCGTGAAGGTGAAGTTTGCGTGTGTTTCTCATTTTTAAGCACAAATCTCGTCTGAGTGGTGTTGTCGCGCAAATTTTTAAAACGTTGATCCATCATACGGTCTTTCGAAGAAACGTTTTCAGCTTTCATTTCCATAAATGATTGTTTTGTTCGCCTTGCATTTAAAAATTGCATAAGCACATTCCTATACTGATACCATTTTGCTTTATCATTAAGATTTTTAGTGTTTAATATTTTGTTCATGCGTTTGTCAAACAAAGTTTGTGCAGAAGAGCTTTCGATTGTATCTTTTAAGCGTGCATATACTTCTGGAGATAGTAGAAGCATTTTGTTAAGACTGTTATTTTTATGCATATTTCTCAATCAAAGAGCCTATCACACCTGAAAGTACACTTCCTAATAAAACAGGTAAAAACCCACCTTGCTGCACTAACACTTTACGTTGCCGTGTCACAGATTTTCTTGCATCGGCAAGCTTACGCATACCCTTTTTATATTTACACAACCGTGTGAAACTTCTTCCTGACGGCCTATGATTACCCTTCAGCGTGTTGTATGTAATTTCACAGAGAGTTTTAATTACTTCAGGTTTGGCCCTCTTCAGTATAACCTTTCTTAAACACGGACTTGCTTTCCTAAGAACATACAACATATGCTTGTTGTCCTTCAATCGTTTCATTCGTGACACCATTGTTTTCCTGCAAACTATGTGGGGGGCAATAGCAAGTTAAAAACTTTGTATTGAATATGTCTGTGCGAAACCTTAATGTATCATTGATATCCTGTGTTAGGTCTATTAGCAAATAGCTATGAGGTTGATAAGTAATTTCTTTATATATTCTCATGAGCTCTACACTGTTTTCAGGATATATCTGTTTGGCGAGGTGCTGAAATTGACTCTTGTCTCGCGGATTCTTGAAACAAATCAGGTATTTACAATTGAGTGAAATGTCACGACAAAATTTACCCTGATGAAATACATTCTGAGTCACCAAGATAACAGAAAGATTACGATGATGGGAACCTTTTGTAAACAGCTCACACACCTGTCTTGAAAATGCATTTAACATCATATCGTCCAATACAATTAGTATCGGTTCATTTGCAGTATTGGGAAATTCTTCAGGAATTGAGTTTAAAAACTCTATATTCTTAATGGGTTTGTGTACTGGTATAGCATGCTGTTCGGCATTACACCATATTATCCTTTTAACCTGCGGTTGAATCATCGTCGGGTTTCCAAGAAGATTTTCTATAAAAGTCGTTTTGCCACACCCAGACGGGCCTGCAATCATCATAGTGAACGGGTGTTTAAAGTAAAGCATCGCTTTTCCGAAATTGTGCGTAAATATAATGGTGTGAAGAATATTTATATCTTTTTTGAGTGTAATGAGTAGACGACAAGTAGTCAATGAACTCCACAGACCCGCTCGTAGACGATTTGCACGTCGGCGGGTCACAATCAGGGGTATAGATGATTTGTGGCAAGCAGATCTAGTTGATATGACTGCCTTCTCAGCTGAAAATCATGGAACCAAGTTTCTGTTAACTGTAATTGACACATTCTCTAAATATGCGTGGGCTCTACCTATTAAAAATAAAAGTGCAGGAGTAGTAGCACAGGCTGTGGAATCCATTCTTAACCAGAGACGCATCCCCCGAAACCTACAAACTGACGCCGGCAAAGAATTTTTTAACATGATATTCCGCAAGCTGATGAAATATTATGAAATAAATCATTACTCTACATTCAGCACATTGAAAGCATCTATTGTTGAAAGGTTTAATCGAACGTTAAAAAATATTATGTGGAAAGAATTCAGTATGAATGGTAATTACCGTTGGATTGATATATTACCAAGACTCATTGATAAGTACAATAAAACCAAGCATCGTACTATTAAAATGAGACCTATTGATGTCAATACATCTAACGAGGTTCATTTACTTTCATCTTTGCATAGGAAAGTTAAGGTTGTTTCTAAACCTAAATATAAAGTCGGTGATTATGTTCGCATAAGCAAGTTCAAACATGTCTTTGAAAAAGGCTACACCCCGAATTGGTCAACAGAGATATTCAAGATTAGAGTCGTAAAAAATACACAACCACGCACTTATATTCTTGAGGATTATCAAGGGAACACTATTCAAGGCGGGTTTTATGAGTTAGAATTATCAAAGGTAAAACACCCTGATGTTTACCTTGTCGAGAAAATTTTAAAAAAGGAGAAAAATCGTGTTCTTGTAAAATGGCTCGGTTTTTCTTCGACGCATAATTCATGGATAGATATAAAAGATGTAGTGTGAAACCTTGCTAAAAGTCTGTTACGGTCGGCCAAAATGGAAAAAAATGTTAAATTCGCTGATATAGTTTGCATTAGATGCATGATAGCCTGGAACTATGCGTATCGCATGAGTCGTAAAGGAGAGTGGGAAATACATGCTCGTGACAGGTTTAGGTTTTACCAGCGTATTTCACAACTACATGAAATTATAGCACCTGTTCTTTCTAAAAAGTTCAGAGAGAAAATTTTCAATGACAGGTTTTTGCATGTAACATAGTCAGTTTAGAAACAACCTTTAGATGAACAAGATGTCTTGCACGACGGAGCTACGTAGGTTTGAAGATTTTGTTGCGGAATACAAGGACGTACTCCTGGACGAACATCGTGAGAAGCTGCTAAGGGATATCAGCACACTAAAGCTGTATTCGACGATACCGATTGCCACATCAATTCACGGATCACATTACAAATCCTGCCCATGGTTTTATGACAACGCCGATTCCGGACCAGATACCTGCGAATGCTGTCATGTGGAAAAAATCTCCGGCAGAATTAAAAAATTAATATCGTTTTATTATAAATTGAGAAATGAAAAGTTTTGAAAGAGATATTTAAATAAAATTATAAATTACATTCGAACCAGCCTTTTATTTCTTCTTACACTGATGTGAAATTGAAAAAAGTGAAATGGAAATAAAACAATGTTGTATGACAAAAGCGACTCTTTATTCAAATTCATCGTTGCTATGCTGAACAAATTTTATTTTTAAATATCCACCTCTTGTGTCATCTTTACCTTCGAAAATCAGATAGTTTTCCGGAATATCGTTCAGATCCTCAATTTGACGCTGTTTCTTTATTTTCTCTGAGAATCTTGGTGGGAGAAAACAAAAGGTTCCATTGGTTAGGTGTACGGTGAGGCGTGATCCATATTGCGTGTTGACCAAACGAAAACATTTGACCCTATATTTCTTTCCATGTTCCAAAGCAACAAGTGCTACGTGTTGATCCGGAATGTACTCGCATACATTGTTCAACACTTCTACAGTTTTCTGGAAAAAATAACAAAGGATTAAAAAGAAACATCACCTGTATGTATGTAATATCGTTACTCACCATATTTCTTCGAGTCCTAGCTTCTATCAAAAGACTTCAAAATCTTCTGCCTGATTATTGACTGCAACCCTTCACTTTTATACTGTCTACGCGCACATAGGGTAATACGGGTGAGTAATTACAAACTCAACAGCACTCAAGCTAATTATATTCACCCTCAGATGTTTTCAATATACAGAACGAACACGCGATCCGCAACACAAAAGCATTCAACCATCAGCCCTGACCTGCACCTATGCCACACGTGTAAAGTAATTAAATATGCATACACGCGTCAGGGAATCCCTTTAATTACATTCACCCTCAGATGATTTCAAAATACAGGTCTTTTCATGTCCAGCGATTCTTGCCTCAAACGTGCCAAGCAATCGTAAGCACCCAGAAAGCAAGCACACAGTTTAATTATGCATTATGCCATTCATGATCATTCCAATTCACAACAACTCATAAAAAATGCGGAAGACTCTTAAAGAATGCGGAAGAAAAAAAGACGTTATTTTCATGGTATTCATCCTCAATCTACAGTCACCCAACAACATCATGACACATCTCTACTCGAAAGATACACCTGTTGGAACGCGGTCAATGGGACGCCACGATCAACCTTGAGGAAATCCCTTTGATTACAATCAATGAAAACCAGTCTCTCCACATTCATTCTACATGACTAATTTCATATGCAGTTAATATTGAATTGTATTCTTTGCAATAATGTTTTCTTCCATTTTTCATGGGTCCATGGTATTAAAGATGGAACGAACGTCTCTCTGCTATGTACACATATCTATAGCTACTGTAAGTCCATACATGTGTTACCTCGTTATCCAAGCAACCATTCGTAAGCCTTGTCGTATGCTATACATATGATCGAAATACACGAATATGCCCCCATTGACGATACGATCGAATCAGTATGAATGGCAATTACCATTAAAATTTCACACTTCTTTTCACCCTTCGTTCGCACAAATATGTATAGCATACGACAAGGCTTTGCCCTGTACCCATCATTCTTTATCGTGAACAGGTGCAACATTAATTAACTGTAGCCATGCTTAAGTACAGCAATGCAACGGGCTGAAGTCAATGGATGGGTATTACATTAAGCTAAATTTTACACAGTGGCACAGAACATGTACGTGCAAGGCTTTACCCTATCCCCATTTTTCCAATTCACATGCATTTAACTGATACGAGACACGTTTCGATCGACACGGCATTGCAAGCGAACGAAATTCAAGTTGCATCGCAAGGCAGCTAATTAATATGCACCCCATTGCTAGCGAACGAAATTCAACTTGCATTTTGTACATATTTTTTCTGTCAGGTTTTCTGCGAGCCTGGCTCTCCATTTCACAAAAATTGTCTTCGACAGGCTTTCTAACGTACTCTAACCCCCTAGCAACCAACCAGGTATGCACACAACACCTCCCAACACATGACACATCTCACAAACTACAGCAAAAACATCTGACCCTATTTCTACCACCTATGACTTCCTGACGCACCCAACCGCAACACCCCGATCCTCTATAGCCAGCCATCAACGTTCAAAATCATCGCCAACCAACTGATCTACTATTGCCTTCTACCAACGCCGCCAATCACAACACACACCTGATCGGTAACCCCTCACAACACAGCCCTAACCCAGACCCTCCATAGCCTTCTACCAACGCCGCCAATCACAACACACACCTGATCGGTAACCCCTCACAACACAGCCCTAACCCAGACCCTCCATAGCCTTCTACCAGCGCCGCCAATCACAACACACACCTGATCGGCAACCCCTCACAACACAGACCTAACCCAGACCCTACATAGCCCTCTACCAGCGCCGCCAATCACAACACACACCTGATCGGCAACCCCTCACAACACAGACCTAACCCAGACCCTACATAGCCCTCTACCAGCGCCGCCAATCACAACACACACCTGATCGGCAACCCCTCACAACACAACACAAATCTAAGCCCACCACCTGACAACCCCAACCAACCAACCGCGACACCCCTCTTACAAACAACAAATCAACGACACACACCTGATACAAAACCACAATCTCAGCCCCCATTCCAAGGTACATCCAAGACCAAGTCGCTCTGATTCACCCTATCCCGGCCATACAAACGCGGTACCCCAAGCCACTCGCTATTCTGATTGAAAAAGATTGAAAAAGACGTTCCCACCCATACAAAAACCGGTTTTCAGGTACGTTACTTACTACTCACTATCTAATGCGCAGCACGCATACACAAAAGGGAGATCGGTTGAAACAGCTCTTCACTCGCTCACCAGCTATATCGAAAAATCGCTAAGCGTTAAGGAATACACGCAAGCAGTTTTTATAGACATCGAAGGGGCTTTCAACAATATCAGCCATAAGGCTATTGGCAAAGCACTCGGGGAAAGCAATGCCGATGACAACCTGATAGGGTTCATCGGTCAACTGCTTAGCAGCAGGAACATCAACTCCACGCTAGGAAACAGTACCTTACGAAGGATGGTTTGCAGAGGCACACCACAAGGTGGGGTGCTATCACCCCTTCTATGGAACCTAGTGGCGGATGAACTCCTGTCAAAAATAGAAGCGACTGGATGCAAAGTCGTAGCTTATGCCGACGATGTTGCAATAGCAATATCGGGAAAATTTGTTAACACCCTATCGGAAAGACTAAACTTTGCCCTAGGTATTCTTACCAAATGGAGCAAAGAGTGTGGTCTAAAGATCAACCCACAAAAGACGGAATTTATGCTCTTCACAAGAAGGTATAAAATTCCACGATTTGTCCCACCTAAGCTTGAGGAGATAAGTCTCAACCTATCTCATCAGGTCAAATATTTAGGTCTAATTCTGGACTCTAAACTCGCATGGAAAGCGAACACAGCAGAAAGAGCACGCAAGGCTGCATGCGCAATCTACTGCTGCAAACGAGCTATTGGGAAAAGGTGGGGATTAAAACCCAAAATTGTATCATGGCTCTATACGGCGATAGTGGAACCAATCCTTCTGTATGGCGCAGTTATTTGGTGGCCTGCTATGGCGAAAGCATCAAATGTAAACCTGCTGAACAAGGTCAGAAGGAGTGTGGCTATTGCAATCACCGGGGCTCTACGGACTACCCCGACAAAGGCATTATTTATGCTACTAAATTGGCTTCCGACAGAGCTACTTACGAGACAGCAGGCCAAGTGCACTCCTGTTCGATTAAAAGCTCTGCGACTATGGCATGAGGATAACTTTGGTCACTCCACAATACTACGGAGGGATGGGCCAACGTCAGGGAAAGTGGACCTTGCATCTCCGATTCCTTGTTTTCACCATGGTTTCAGGACAGTCATCCCGAATAGGGAGGACTGGACCACAGAAAGAGATGGGATACAGGAATCGGTCGACATCTACACCGATGGATCAAAAATGGAGGGAAGAGTTGGCTGTGGCGTGTTCTCAGAACAGCTAGGCCTGAAACTATCCTTCCGACTACCAGACCACTGCAGCGTCTTTCAGGCAGAGGTCATTGCGATTTATAAGGCAGTTGACTGGCTGAGAAGTCAGAAAATTTCCACAAGAAATTTAAACATCTTTTCTGACAGTCAAGCTGCCATCCAATCATTATCCAGCGTGCATACTTCATCTAAAATTGCGATGGAATGCCGCTCACAACTGAACGTGTTGTCGCTTCACTGTGAAGTGATTCTTTGTTGGGTACCGGGGCATAGTGATATACCTGGAAACTGCGAAGCAGATGCCTTAGCGAGAGCTGGCACCGAGCTTCAGGAATATACACTTAACCCCGAAGTCGGCCAACCTCTAGCTTCCATAAAGCTAGGATTTAAGCAGCACTACGTGGAGGCTGCGAATAGGGCCTGGCTGCTCGAAGAAACCTGTAGCACAACCAGGCAAACTTGGCACGCACTGTGCTCCAAACGCACCAAGCGGCTCCTCAACATAAGCCGCGACACCCTGAGTTCCGTCGTTTCCGTACTAACGGGACACTGTTTGATCGGCAGACACGCAGAAAGACTGGGTGTCCCTTTCAATGATTTCTGCCGAAGTTGCAGATCAGAGGAAGAGGAAGAAACCATTAAACACTTTCTGTGTGAATGTCCGGCGCTGTCCAGGAAGCGCATGCAAACCTTGGGCACACCCTTCCTAGACAACCTCACGGAAGCAGCCGATTTGGACATTGGCTGCATAGCCGGCTTTATTCGAGAATCTGGATGGTTCTCGTCATCCCGCAGGTTCTAGTGCCGCCCTTATATTCTGTGGTATCACAATGGGCCTCTCGTGGCCTAAGTGAGCTACCTTTGGATAAAAGGGGGCTGCCACTACAACCAACCAACCAACCATGCCTCGAGTCAATTTGTAAAGTGAGAAAAGTGGAAAACTTTTTCCATCACAGGTGCTCCCTTTTTTTCATTGATTCTCTAACTCATCACATAAAGGGCTTTTCAAACTCATCTTTATAACTTTGACCTATAATAATTATTCGGTTTGGACCTCGAGTGTGAGCACGCAACTCAAAAGCTTGAATTCAAGAGTTCTTTAACCTCCTATTTATTTCAAATATTGCGCTATTGCTTACCGGTAATTTCTGTGCTAGTAAGTTCACACAATCCGACTATCTTTCGTCGTTTCAGTGGCAGTCGATACTAGTTCGGTTGTGATATTGACTATCCAGTTTTGAAGCCTATATATAAACAATCTTTTTAGTGCTTCGCTTAAACTACTAATCCTCTCACGTCATGACTTTTAATTCGCCTCTTTTTGGTCTCACATGCACAAAGTGTAACTTTTTAGAGTCTACTCGCTTCAAATTTATTTTTTGTGATGGTTACTGCGCCAAAGCTTTTCACCCTAAGTGCATCAACGTCAACTCATTGTTGGTTGAAATTATTGACAAGCACCCAAATAACGTATTTTATGGATGTGATGCGTGCAAAAATACTATCCTAACTGATATTATGAAAAATTTACACCAACACTCCGCTTCACTTGCTTCGCTGAATTCGCGAATGGACTACATAAATGCGTCATTTGAACCGACCTCGCTAGAACGCGCAGCACCATGTAGTGCTACTTCTTCTTCAACGGCTTCTAGTACGATATTGGTACCACCTACAGCTTCATCAAACGCGCCTACTTCAGTTGCTGTTTCAAAACATTCACGAATCAAACCAACAACTGCGGGATCTGGATTGCGTCCATATGCCGGGCTGTCGTCGCCACTTACGGCATCCGAGCCTTTATCTTCTACTCACGTTTTGTGTGTTCGGTTTTGTCCACTCGCGCTACTACAGTTGCAGCCATCATTGTTACCAAGTCATGCATTACACGTTGTGGTTACCGCTGCCCCACGATCTACAACACACGTTGCTACTACTGCTGAGCAACAGTATTTGGAGTCGATACGACCTATTAGTTGACATTGCATGTCGTTGCGCTACCAATTTAAATCTTTGCCTCTCGGTTGGCATACGTCACCTCTAGCAATCGCGTACAAACTTACATTATTATCCGACTTGGATTTACTCCCTCCTGCCTCAATTGCAAAAACTTACAATGGACAATACTGTAAATAAGGTCATCGCTTGTTTGAAAATTACTGTGCCTCCCGAATACAAGTCACTACTTTAAAGTGATTTCTGGTCAAGTGGAACACTGATCAAAGCATTTATCGGCCGTCGTTTGAAAAATTTTCACCAGCCAGGTCTTCGTCGACCTCAGGACTAGTTCCACAAACTACCTCCACAAATTCCACACCACCATCTGCAAGTGCTTCATATCCTAATATATGTAAAATAATTAGTATTTATTATCAAAACGTAAGTGGCTTACGAAACGAGTTGCTGTATCTTAATCTTCCGTGCCAGTTGACGAACGACTCTATCATTTGTTTGACAGAATCCTGGCTACACTGTGGCATCTTTAGCTCTGAAATTTTGTCTAATTTTGCTTTCTATAGAAGAGACCGCGATCTTGCCCTATCTAATAAAAATGACGGTGGTGGAGTCTTAATAGCTGTGAAGAATTGTCTCTCCAGCGCTCTCTGCAAAGACTTCCACCCACCTCCTCTAATAGAATATGTCTTCCTCAAAGTATTTGCTGACCCTTCTTCTCCATTGTATATATCCTCTACCTAAATCCCTTGTAACTCTCCTCTCGAGCTCTATGAATCTTTCTTTGAGTCTGTAACCTCGTTTTGCCTCTCCCTTGATCCGTCGCCTCGTGTTATCACCTGCGGTGATTTCAATCTTCCCTGTATTGATTGGCCTCTTTTTTCTCATACTAAAATTATCTCTTCTAACCGATCATCGAACCTTCTCTCCAATTTTCCTCATTGTCTAGTTTTTATCAATACAACCATGCCTTTAACTTGGACGGTCGACTTCTTGGCTTTGTTCTATCGAATATTGTTCCTGATGACTTAACTTTAACCACTGTTTTTCCCCATGTTCCTTCGAACCACCATCATCTACCTCTGCTGTTTGAACTCTAAAAAAAACCAGTCACCATTCTGAAAAAAAGCAATTGCTTTTCAGAATGGCGACTGGTAATATCCTTTGGAATGAGCTTTGAGTTCAAGAAACAACACTTAAACTTTGGATTCAATTTGATATTGACATATTTTGTGAATTTTTGATGACTTCTACTTACACCAATAATATCTTGATTGTGAAGAGCACTTTATCCAAAAGTGCTCTAGCTATAATAACTCCACCGTTAGCATCATTTAAATTGTCAATTGCACTGTCAACGAGCTCCAAGTAGTGGATATGTTTCTGGGGGCAGAATTGTTCAGTTCGAAAATGTTCATTGGGAAAAATTCAGCGTGGCTACAACAAATCTGCACTAAAATGTATGATACTTGGAAAAATGCAACAAAGCTGTAGAAATAACTTCTTATGTGATGCAGTCAGAAATATTGGTGAGCCGTTTGAGAAGTTTTGGGGAAAAGAAAACGTCACACCATTGACATCAACTGGCCTTTCAGAATGTGACCGAGCTTATAAACAATTCTTCAATAAAACTATCACGAGAAGCGCTACCGGAAAATATAATGCGCAATTGCCATTTTCCGAACCACCAAGAGCTCTATGTATTTCTAGACAAAACGCTCTACATCAACTTCGTGGACTTCAGTTGCGATTCACTCACAATCCATAATTAAAAGAGTACAGTCGTTTCATCTAACAATACTTGAAACTAAATCATTTGGAAACAGTTGACAATGTTGATTAGACCAAGCCGCATCATTATCTGCGATTTATAAAAAAGCTGCAACTAACCGTTTGTTTAATGACATCTGATCTGGACTAGCATTGCGGTAATGTCTTTTCAATTTCTTTATCAGATTCAGATCCCTGCAGACATTCAGAAAATGTATCGACAAATATTTGTCCATCCCGATGATTGCAATTCACAGATCATTCTGTGCCAGAATCTAGAGAATAGAACAAAAAAGACATACCACCTAAATATTGTTGTATATGGAACGAGATGCGTTCCATATTTAGCAAATTGATGTCTAAATTAACTTTCAGTATTAAAAAAATAACTTTCCCAGAAGAAGTCAACTCAATCTATTGCAATTTTAGGTA
The DNA here is from genome assembly GCA_963942545.1 of Oxycera nigricornis. Lineage (NCBI taxonomy): Eukaryota > Metazoa > Arthropoda > Insecta > Diptera > Stratiomyidae > Oxycera > Oxycera nigricornis. The sequence continues at coordinate 61,850,132 of OZ012661.1, read as the reverse complement.
GCTGACTTTTTAACAGGGGTGCTCATGACCGAACATTGTATGTACGTTGAACTCAAACATTGTGGTTCAATGTACATAATTTGATTAAGTTAACAATTATATCAAGTACATTGAACTTAGCTAATTGAAGTCATTGCATTGCTACGCATTGCTAAAATAATGCATTTGTGATGACAACAATTTTTTCTCGAATGCACTAAGTTCAATGTACATATTTCAAGTCAGCAAATTTTGCTTACTTCAAAGAATTTTAAAAATGTTTAATCGGCCTAATCAAAGCGTAAATAGGATGTAAGCAGCTTTTGGTTCAATAAAATTCATTCCCAATTTAAACCTCACCAGACTTTTCTTCAATTATCCGAATCCTCTCCTCTTCACGAAACTCTGTTGCACACTCAAGAAGGGGATAATCCATACATATCCAGTAACATCTTTAAGGCAGTTCTTGAGATTTACGAGGATTTAAAGAAAACTTACACGCAACGGTTAAAAACTGTAAAAACAGAGCCTATAATTATGTTCTTTACGTCAAAGACACCTAAGATTCAAAGTCGATTAGACACTAGTTCCACAGCGAACAATCCACTTCCAATGCCGAATGCACAATTACCAAAGTTACCAACGATAACAATCCCTACCTTTGGTGGTAACTACAAGAAATGGAGAAACTTCTATGAGCTGTTTACCAGCATCATCCATGAAAACAGCGGCTTAACACCGATTCATAAAATGCAATATATACTTTCGTCATTGGCTGGATATGATAAAGTTGCAGTTGCGCACTTACACCTGTCCTGAATCAATTACGAGACGGCAATTGCAGTCTTAGAAGAACGATTCTCCAACGAAATAAATACCATAATGGATCTAATCGATTGTATACTCGATGCGAAAAAGGTTGAACATCGATCAGCTGATGGCATTATTACGCTGTATAATACCTTAAGAAACTGTCTCACAGCAATTTCAAATATGAAATACAGCACGCACTCATGGAGTCCAATTATTGTCCGTCTCGCGATACGAAATTTAGATACCGAAAGCGCACGTCTATTCGAAGAAAGGCTCTACAATACACAATATATGCCCACAATTGATCACCTGTATCAATTACTCTTAAACGCAAGGTGTTCACTGCCACATATGGTTCAAGTTGCCCATGTTGCAATGAAGTACACATGATCTACCGATGCAGTAAGTTCAAAGCAATGACCCCGCTCGAACGAAACAAATTAGTCGCAAATACAAAACTGTGCGCTTATTGCATAGTCAAGCACAAATTTGTCAAAGTAAAGGCCGTTGCTATGAATGTAAATAAAAACACCATACAATGATTCACCTAGAATCACCGAAAAAATGCATTCCACTGCCGTTGCAAATGTAGCAGCAAAAAGCGTAAAGAAACGTAACGTTGCGGATATTAGAAACCTACATTTCCTTGCCACTGCCAGAGTTTCCGATATACAAATGCAGACAAAAAATTGAATTGAGAGCATTGATTGACCTTGGCTCCCAAGCGACATTCATCACGTTAAATACCTTAAAAGGTTAGAACTTCTCACAGAGGGCATATTGGCAGACATTACTGGTATTGGAGGCCAAAACTTAATATCTGTAATCAAAAGGGCAAGACTTGTTATAGCTTCAAGATTCGCATCTCAATTCACGCTTCACATAGAAGCATTTGTGATGGCAAATCTAACTTCAACCCTACCAGATGCCACAATCAACACAGGTATGCCAAAACAGATCTTCAATTTAGAACTTGCGGATCAAAAATTTCTGGAAAAGGGATATAGATATGATTAATGGACCCGATGCATACCCAGATATTATCGAACTAGGCACAAAACGATACGGGAGCCGAGTTGCTCAAAAAACAACACTTGGATGGATTCTCTCCAGGAAATTCACAACTATAACACAAGGTAGCACACTGACTTCTTTAATTACAATGGCAGATTTTCATCGTAAAATCGAAAAATTCTTTGAAGTTGACGCTGAAGTCAATGAAAGACAGCCTACGTAGAGCGATATCAATTGTGAGGAAAAATTCAAAGCTTCACATTCAACAGATGATTCAGGCAGATATGCTGTGTGCTTGCCATTCAAAGACGTTAATTCTAAACAATTGGGTGAATCAAGATCTACAGCTTTGATTCGATACAACCAGGTAGAGAAACGACTAGCTAAAAACAATTAACTACGTTTAAGTTTATCATTGGTTAGAACCTCCTAGTCTAGTCAACAACATTGTTTACTAGTTTTTGTGCTTTATGGTTAGCAACTTACTAACACTATTGATGCACATTAATGGGAGTTCTTAGCTTCCAGGTTATGCTGGTACATCGTTAATTTAATGGAAAGTGTGGTTTCGGCGTGTCAGATGGCATCCTCATCAGGTGCTGTCATAAGCCATCCGCCACGAAACAGCACTACCACGGTTAGCTTGTTGGTGGACTAAGCTTCGTTATATTTCAACCATTTTTATAATTTACATCTTATCGGCTTATGACAGCACCTGATGAGGATGCCATCTGACACGCCGAAACCACACTTTCCATTAAATTAACGATGTACAAGCATAACCTGGAAGCTAAGAACTCCCATTAATGTGCATCAATAGTGTTAGTAAGTTGCTAACCATAAAGCACAAAAACTAGTAAACAATGTTGTTGACTAGACTAGGAGGTTCTAACCAATGATAAACTTAGCAACGTAGCTATATACGAACCCATTGACGGTCGTTATAATTCCCAGATGTAAATTATAAAAATGGTTGAAATATAACGAAGCTTAATCCACCAACAAGCTAACCGTGGTAGTGCTGTTTCGTGGCGGATGGCTTATGACAGCACCTGATGAGGATGCCATCTGACACGCCGAAACCACACTTTCCATTAAATTAACTACGTGTCAACTACCATGCATTCCTTGAAGAGTATTTAACTCTTGGACACATGCTCAAGGTTTCACTCTACGCCGGAGTAAACACTTGTGTATTCTACTTGCCACACCATCCAATTTTTAAAAATGAAAGCACTAAAACCAAGCTACGAGTTGTTTTCGACGCCTCTGCTAAGACTTCAACTGGTGTAGCTTTAAACGACTTGCTGCATACAGGTCCAACACTGCAACAAGACCTTGCACAAATCATATTAAGATGGCAAAAACATAAATTTTTCTACACAGCTGACATAGAAAAAAATTTCGGACAGATTAAGGTAGCTAAACATCAATTAGATAATCAACGAATAATGTGAAGCCATAGAAATGGTCCGATCGAAGAGTTCTTGCTGTTCGGTCGCTTGTGCAGTTAGCAAAAGATGAAAAGCATAATCATCCTTTAGGATCAAAAATTTTGACTTCAGATTTTTATGTTGATGACCTCATGACTGGCGCAAGTATTAGAGGGGAAGCCACAGCTCTGCAAGCTGATATTGTAGCAATTCTCCAGAAAAGACGCTTCAATTTACGAAAATGATGCAGTAACAATCCAAGACTGCTTGAGAATATCCCAGAACAAGCAAGGGAAACAGGACTGCTAGAAATTACAGAAGTCGCTTCCATCAAGACTCTAGGTCTTAGATGGCATCCATCAAAAGATGAATTTCGATTCAAGCTTCCAGTTTTGAAGTCAAGCCACTAACAAAACGTCAGCTTGGTGGAATCTTAGAATAGAAACTCATTTCCCATATGAAGACATTTTGGCTGATGAAAACAACATCTTGCATACTTTCAAGCAAACAGAGAAAATATTCCAAGACACGAAATCATTAGTACAGACAACCCACTGCAACGCAATAGTGCAGCACCGTACAAAAAGGCATGTTTTTGTGAATTTTTTGTGACGACACAGTTAAAATCTCTGTATTAAAACCAATGGTACATTAAAGTATGACATTCGAAGAATATTGTATAAAATTTTCACGAAGAAATATTATTGCGGTGCCCCTCATAATTTGGTGCTGGATCATTTGAAATCAAAAAAAAAATCAAAGTTCAGTTCATTCGTTAGATAATAGTTTTCCCTAGGTAACGCTGGGAGGGTTTTTAAAATTTCAATTTTTCTCTTTTTTTAGAACACTTTGAAGAGAAAAACGCGATTTTTTGCGAAAAAATCGGCTAATTTCTTATTGTAAAATAAAAATTATTAACAAATTTAAAAAAACGTCCAGCATTACCTCGTGAATTATAAACAGAGATATTGTTCAAAATTTCCAAAGGATCTCTGCAGTAGTTTTGAAGTTATGAGGAGCGAGTGTGTGGGTGGGAGTGAGGAAGACGCTTTAAAGTTTTGAAAACTAAAAAATCTGGTATAAAACGTTCATAAGCGAATTTTATCGGCATACCTCACACTGAATCATCAATGCCAGGTCCATAAAGGATGTTGCTATCATCCATGATGTCTAAAGCACCTTTTTGCTCCTGTCTACGACGAATCCTGCCTTCTTTAATTTGTCTTTCAGCTTCAGAGAAACATCTGCTGCTTGGTAACAATAGCGCGCTCGGGTCGGGTAGGTATAAAAATCCGTCAGGTATAAAAATACTCATAACTTCGTCAATAAAAAAAATCCAAAAAAAATTAACACCTTAACCAACACCCCCACCCTTAAAACCAGGAGAATTGAGATATTCCAACAAATTGAACAAGTCAAAGATGTGGCGCCGGCAAGAATCAAAAGAGGACTTTTTGGAAAATTACTTACGACTGTATCCGGCATAAATGATGAAGTATTTAAAAATATAGATAACCTAGACAAAAACCAAAGGGTGCTACTTCATCTAAAGAATCAACAGCACTTACAGCTTTCTATCAGCATTCAACAACTTGGTAAAAGAGTCGATGAACTCATAGAAGCTATGAATGGAATGAAATCCTGGTACAGAAAAATTGATGAGAACAAACTAAGCATTCAAGTAGTTTGAATTTATCTCACACCCTCTGAGTTTTTCGATGAAATCGGATTGAAAAATTGAAATCTAGTTGAAGCAATGCATGGGCATATTAGCATTTTCTCTTCAAGCACTATAGCATAAACAACCGATCGGGTTTCGAAAAACCTAGGACCACTCTTTTCAATGTCTATGGATATTTTCATATAATAGACCGTAGCACCGACGATTTAATTCATGTAAGCGCCATTCAAGGTCAGAAGGAGTGTGGCTATTGCAATCACCGGGGCTCTACGGACTACCCCGACAAAGGCATTATTTATGCTATTAAATTGGCTTCCGACAGAGCTACTTACGAGACAGCAGGCCAAGTGCACTGCTGTTCGATTAAAAGCTCTGCGACTATGGCATGAGGATAACTTTGGTCACTCCACAATACTACGGAGGGATGGGCCAACGTCAGGGAAAGTGGACCTTGCATCTCCGATTCCCTGTTTTCACCATGGTTTCAGGACAGTCATCCCGAATAGAGAGGACTGGACCACAGAAAGAGATGGGATACAGGAATCGGTCGACATCTACACCGATGGATCAAAAATGGAGGGAAGAGTTGGCTGTGGCGTGTTCTCAGAACAGCTAGGCCTGAAACTATCCTTCCGATTACCAGACCACTGCAGCGTCTTTCAGGCAGAGGTCATTGCGATTTATAAGGCAGTTGACTGGCTGAGAAGTCAGAAAATTTCCACAAGAAATTTAAACATCTTTTCTGACAGTCAAGCTGCCATCCAATCATTATCCAGCGTGTATACTTCATCTAAAATTGCGATGGAATGCCGCTCACAACTGAACGTGTTGTCGCTTCACTGTGAAGTAATTCTTTGTTGGGTACCGGGGCATAGTGATATACCTGGAAACTGCGAAGCAGATGCCTTAGCGAGAGCTGGCACCGAGCTTCAGGAATATACACTTAACCCCGAAGTCGGCCAACCTCTAGCTTCCATAAAGCTAGGATTTAAGCAGCACTACGTGGAGGCTGCGAATAGGGCCTGGCTGCTCGAAGAAACCTGTAGCACAACCAGGCAAACTTGGCACGCACTGTGCTCCAAACGCACCAAGCGGCTTCTCAACATAAGCCGCGAAACCCTGAGTTCCGTCGTTTCCGTACTAACGGGACACTGTTTGATCGGCAGACACGCAGAAAGACTGGGTGTCCCTTTCAATGATTTCTGCCGAAGTTGCAGATCAGAGGAAGAGGAAGAAACCATTAAACACTTTCTGTGTGAATGTCCGGCGCTGTCCAGGAAGCGCATGCAAACCTTGGGCACACCCTTCCTAGACAACCTCACGGAAGCAGCCGATTTGGACATTGGCTGCATAGCCGGCTTTATTCGAGAATCTGGATGGTTCTCGTCATCCCGCAGGTTCTAGTGCCGCCCTTATATTCTGTGGTATCACAATGGGCCTCTCGTGGCCTAAGTGAGCTACCTTTGGATAAAAGGGGGCTGCCACTACAACCAACCAACCAACCAACCAAGCGCCATTCCAATCAAAGTCAGACCACATGAATTTATATCACCACTGATCGGAACACCAACTTTGGCAATAAACTTTAATCAGCTGCAATACTTTGAGTTGGACGATGATCAGTTTCGTAGCTGCTCAATTCTGGGAGACATTTACCTTTGTTCACCTAGTTACATCATTAACATGAATACAACCCAACTGCGTGATAGACGAAATTTATGGCAGACACAATAGAAGCTCTTGTCCTATGACCGCAGTGAAGAACTTTCAATTACTGTGGAAACAGCACATGATGCCCAACACTTAGTTTCTTTGCAACCGACGATCCCAAAACAGCATGCACCGGAGAACGTGAAGAGGTACTATTGACCGATGTTGGAGTCATCCACCTTAAAGGTAATTGCCTAGTCCAAACGGAACATTACACTCTGCGTACAACAGTCGATCAGCAAAGCAGGGTCAACAGCGCATACACAAAGAACATCTCACTACCCAAGATGCAAGAGATAAATTACCAAAAATTGCTCATTTCGGAATTTTCCACAATTTCTGAACACATGGTTAAAATACCTCCACCTCAACCGCTAAACAACGATGTACCGCATTTTCAACCACTAGTCGTCCACGCATTAGCCTGGTCCTCGATTACTGCTGCCATCGTCATTGGCCTTGATATTTTCTTTGCTATAAAAAAATGTCGGCCAGCATCTAGAAGTGAGGAAACGACCATTAGCGAAAGGTTTACCCAAATCTTTGCCAACCTTCAAGCATCTCTAAGCAAGTTTTACGCGACAACAGATGGACAAAAAACAATTTAGTTCAACTTTAGTAGCCAACCTGGGGCGCCCAAGCTGTTCATAACCGAACATTGTATGTACATTGAACTCAAACATTGTGGTTCAATGTACATAATTTAATTAAGTTAACAATAATATCACGTACATTGAACTTAGCTAATTGAAGTCATTGCATTGTATTGCTTCGCATTGCTAAAATAATGCATTTGTGATGACAACGATTTTTTCTCGAATGCACCACGTACGTATTTACATACGTACGTATTTCAAAGTCAGCAAATTTTGCTTACTTCAAAGAATTCTAAAATGTTTAATCGGCCTAATCAATGTTTTGTAAATAGTATATAAGCAGCTTTTGGTTCAATAAAATTTATTCCCGATTGGAACCTCACCAGAGTTTTCTTCAATTATCCGAATCTTCTCCTCTTCAATCTTCTTCACCTGTAACAGTTGGTGTAAGAAGATTTCCTTTGTATTGCAAGATCGTCGTCTGGACGGTCTTAAGCAATATCCCTACTTGTCCATTAGAGTTAGCTAAGGACTTGAGGATAATTAGGTTGCTGTAACTTAAAAGTTACAAGGGGTCAATAGTCTCTCAGATGTAATCGAGTAACAGCAACAACTCACCAATAAATTGAAAAGTGTAGGTTTTTATTTACATAAATGGTGCTCCAATAACACAACACTACTTCAAAAAATCACGTCAAACGAAACGGCGACTGAGTTCGATATAATGATGTTAAATGAAAACAACATCGTAAAAACCTTGGAGCAGGATCTGTAATCCTGTCACAGATAAGTTTGATTTAAAAATACAACTCAAACGAACAAGCGCCTAATAAAGTAAACAATTCTTCTCGAAATGTCCCAGTTTTTTGATCCACTAGGGCTAGTGAGCCCCATGGTATTGGGAAAATTTTGATGTAACAATTACAGGACCACAAAATAGAATGGAACACTACTCTAACGATGAAGCTAGAAGATGTTTACACAGTTACCTCTATTGAATTCACTCAACACCCATTGGAAGACCTACTATTGTTTACATATCAGATCTCTTCAACTTCATGAATTCGCAGATGCTAATGAGAGGACTTATGTTTCCTGTATTTGAATGCAATGGGCTTACTACAGCGTTTCTAGTGTGCTCGAAACTTCGCTAAGCTCCACTTTAAAAGAGAAGCATTGCAATATTGAAGGGGTGTGAAGCTCCTGTCCTTATGAAATTGGAAAACCAGGTTGCCAGTGCACTCGGTACGGCCATCAATCAAACCTTTTTGGAAAGATTCGACTATCACTCTTCGGTGGATTGTTTCACCATCATCAAAGCCCAATACTTTTGTAGCCAAAAGAGAAGCAGCAATACAAGCAACCACTAGGAAAAGCATATAAAAACATATCAAATCTTCAGAAAACCTTGCCAATTTGAATGAATTCAACACTGGAATAATTTTCAACGACTGCAATTCATTTTTCGCTTTTCCAGCAGCTGCCGGTCCAAAGTAGGAAAACAAAATACTAGCAAATCAACACCACAAGAAGGCGAGCCGTGAATTTAATTGCTCGAGTTACGAGCTCTATTATGAAATTATTCAAGTAGGAAGAAGGATTTATAAAAGTAAACTCAATTTTAATTCAGAACATCAAAGTCATATCCCATGTAAATCCAATTAGTAATTTGATTTTTGCTAAAAGTACATGAACGCTAATGATGGTTTTCGTGCCGAGCGGACACAAAAAATAATTAAATGCAACTGAATAATGGAAGGAAACGACTTTCTAAATAAAACGCGTGACTATTGGCGGAATGAACAACTATATTTTTAACGTATCGACAAACAATGATTTACAAACGACCGGTGAGGAGGACTGGAGGCGAGGAGTTCTCAGGTTTCCCTCTTTATGGAATCTTTTGCCTTCCTGCGTCAGCGTCCGACTTTTCGATTTTTTTATGAAAGATTGCAATATTTTGTTTATGGAATCATTTTTCCGAGGTTCTTGGATTTCTGCATCTACCCGTGGGATAGATGCAGGCGCGTGTTTATTTTTTTGGGAAATATTTGCTGACGCATACGTAACTGCTCTCCGCTTTGACTTCGAATTCTCCTGGATTCGATTTTCTACATTAATTTTAAATTTTCTTGTCTTTTGGAAAAAGATTACTAATCAAAATATTACAATAGTTATTATTAAAATTGGACTCATAACTGCAATTATTCCAATTTATTTTGTATTGTGTATTGTGTATATTATTTACAATAATATCGTCCAAAGTGAGTTTATCGGTAACATTAACAATTTCTGAATGGGGGTACTAAAATCTATCTATCTATATATGTTTTTCTTTGATATTTGAAAAATAGTGATCCAACATTAATTAGGTACAATTATTAAAATGAATTAGGTAATTACCTGTTACCATTAGTTTTCTATCATCACATGTTTGATTAATGAGTAGCAGTTTCGCATTATTAATTATAATCGTTTCTTCACCAATTTTTAAAATTTCTGTATTAAATTTTTTAAGCAGTTTACAATTTTGATGGTATATACAATGTTTACTAATCCTAAGTTTATTTAAACGTTTATGATCTTCATAAGCATATTATGGAAAATACAATTTCTTTCGGATGATCTTTTTTTTTATTTCGAACATTCGTTATAGGCAAAATCATTTTTCGTTGCACTGTTACAAATTCCTTGGATACTTTTATTGCAAAAATTAAAGTATTATTATTTGTTTCTGCCAATCCTACTTTAATATACGGAAGTATGTTAACATTGATATTATATGTAGATTCTTATTTTTTCGTCAGTTATGACGTTGGGATGCAACTTGCCATATCTAGCAGATGCAATATTATCTTGAATGCTCTCAATTCGGCTTTTAAGAATTTGAATTTTGAAAATTTGATCATAATAGACATTGTTTGCGTAAGGATTGTCAGCTATTTTATTGATTTGTTCGTAATAATTTGTCTGTCTCTGGTTGCAATCTCTCCAAGTCTCCGTAGAGTGTCGCTGAAATTTTTGTTTATATCGAACTGTTGATTAATTGAATCTATTGAATTATGGATGTTCATGCCTATCACTTTCTGTTGGAATTAAATGCAAATTCTAACTAGCAGGTGTAAGCTACACCTTAACAAATATAGTTCACGCGTAGTGCACTTGGCGCTACGATACTAAACTATAACGAAGAAATGTCAAACAAAACGTGAATAAATACTTCTTCTTGTATCAGCAGCGAAACCAATCGGACGCATTTTCATTTCTCGTCCCACTGGCAATTTACCTCTGTCAACAGGTTATGGGCCTAGTCATTCGTTTTTGGCGAGAAATACAAAAGGTATACTGATAAACAAGAAGGTGAAACCGCTATGGCAACTCAACAGATTTCAATCGAGAAATTGCGAGGACGTGAAAATTTTGATGTTTGGAAAATAGCGGCGAAATCATATCTGGCGATAAAGGATTTGTGGTCGTACACGGAATGGGAATTGGCAGCAGATGCGAGCTCCGAGAAAAGGAAAAACGATTTGAAGGCTTTGTCTGAAATCACATTGTTGTTGGATCCGGCAATATATTCGTACATTAGTTATGCCAATACAGCGAAAGAAGCGTGGACAAGTTTAACTACTGCATTCGAAGATAACAACACACGGGGGAAAATTTCGATTCTACATCAACTCGTTACGCTCAACCTAAGTAACTGTACGTCGATGGAAGACTACGAGAACCGAAAAAAGCTGTTGTGGTCTAAAGTAAAACGCGCTGGATTCAACATTGATGACGAAGTCGCTGGTTCTTTGTTGCTTGGTGGTTTGACCGAAGAATATCGTGCAATGGTCATGGGAATCGAGAATTCTGGGGGTTCATTGAGAGCCGATGCAATTAAAACAATATTGTTGCAAGAAACGCAATTAAGTCCGCAGCTGAGTGAAAGTGTTATGGTGACAAAAGTGAACAAACAGAAGTTCAAACCAAAGAAAAAATTCAGTTGCTACGAGTGCGGTGAGCAAGGCCATATTGCCAAGTATTGCAAGAAAAGAAAAGAGAAGCAAAAGCGATACAGTTATGTTTTCATCGTTTTTGGCAAACGATCGAGCGTCACGCGATTGGTTGATAGATTCGGGTGCTTCAGCGCACATGACAATGTGCAAATCGTTTCTGAACAACAAAACTGAAGCGAAACACAAAGAAATCGTGGTAGCGAACAGTGCAACAGTACCAATTGAGTATGTTGGCCAAGCGCAGCTAAACCTACCGAACGGTAAAACTGCAACACTAAAGGACGTGCAGTATGTGCCAAAATTGTGTGCAAATCTGTTATCGGTAAGCCAAATGGTGAAAAATGGCAATAAAGTGAATTTTAACGAAAACGGATGCAAAATTTTCAATCGCCATGGAATATTGGTTGTGACGGCATCGCTAGAAAACAACATGTTTAAATTAAATCATGTACGAATTGCCAGTTCGAGTGTCGTGAGTGATGCGGCCGAAAAAAACTCATTAAATTTGATCTCCTTCAAAACAAGTGAGTGTTCGCAAATTTGGCACCGTCGATTGGGGCACGTCGGAATCGACAAGTTGAAAATTTAAAAAAAAAATCAATACCCGAGATGAATTTTTCTGAGACGGTTGTGTGTGAAACGTGCGTTAAAGGTAAGCAAACGAGACAAACGACCAGAAACGAAGGAAAGCGTGCGACACGCTTATTGGAATTAGTACATACAGACGTTTACGGACCAATGTCGGTCAATTCTTTCGGCGGTGGTCGATTTTTCATTACCTTTTTGGATGATTTTTCAAAAAAATTGTTCGTGTTTATAATGAAGCGGAAATCAGAAGCTTTCGAGTGTTTCATTCGATTTAAAAACTTTGTCGAACGTCAGACTGGAATGCGGATTAAAACGATTCGTACGGACAATGGAAAAGAATACGTCAACAGTTATTTTCGTCAGGTCTGTGTCCGAAGCGGGATTCAACATCAAACAACAGCCCCGTACACGCCAGAACAAAACGGAATGGCGGAGCGAATGAATCGCACAATCGTTGAAAAGGTGCGTTGTATGCTGATTGATGCTGATTTGCCGAAACAGTTTTGGGCCGAAGCCGTGAATACCGCAGCGTACATAATTAATCGAATTCCCTGTCGATCAATTGGATTCAAATCGCCGGAGGAGATCTGGTCAAACGAAGCACCGGATTTAAGTGTTTTGCGAATTTTCGGATGCAAAGCAATGGCTCATGTGCCAAAACAAAAACGCAAGAAATTGGATGCAAAATCAACAGAATGCATATTCCTTGGTGTTTGTAGTGAATCGAAAGCGTTTCGATTGTATGACAAGCAAACGAAGAAAATCGTAATTAGCCGTGATGTTGTCTTCATCGAAGAGCCAAGTTCACAGGTAATTAATATGAACAAAGATAAAACTAATTCTTCTCAATTGCCGGTAGTAAGCGATTACAAAAACGATGATGAGGTTGAATTGAAAGTTGACAATGTCAATTCAGAGGGCGTGGAGAGAAAAGATGAATTATCCATTGTCAACGAAATCATCGCATCTAGTACAGACTCATTCGCTCATCAATGGAACTGATAATACATCAAACTACGTGCCAGATGAAGATCTCGAAATCCCAGATTATGTGCGCCGATCTCAACGAATTGCCAATCAGCAGATGTCACATTCAAATTTCAGCGCTGCAAAGTGCCTAGAAAGTGATCCAGAAATCGTCAGAGCTGCAATGTCGAGTCCGAATGCTGAATCGTGGAAATGCGCAATGAACAACGAAATTAAATCGTTGCGTGATAATCTAACGTGGAAATTGGTCAATTTGCCGAAAGATAAAAAAGCTATTCGATGCAAATGGGTGTTTAAAGCCAAACGAAATATTAGTGGTGAAGTGATTCGACACAAAGCGAGACTCGTCGTGAAAGGGTATTCGCAGAAGGAAGGTGTCGATTACGAAGAGACGTTTTCGCCAGTCGTAAAGTATACATCGATACGTTTCTTATTGGCAATGTCGGCGAAGTACGATTTGGATATTCAGCAGATGGACGCCGTTACTGCGTTTCTCAACGATGATCTGAAGGAAGATATCTACATGAATCAACCGGAAGGGTTCGATGATGGTTCGAAACGTGTGTGCAAGATAGAAAAATCATTGTATGGGCTGAAGCAGTCAAGTCGAATGTGGAACCAAAAGCTCAATGACGTGCTAATCAATTTTGGCTTGAAAAGGTCAGAGGCCGATCAGTGCATTTACCACTTAGCCAATAGTAAGAAGATGCTTATTGTTGCAATTTACTTTGACGACGTGCTGATTTTCTCAAATAATAACGAGCTTACACAACAGTTGAAGGATAAACTGAGACGAAATTTCAAGATGAAAGATTTGGGAAATGCATCGTCCGTACTTGGCACACGCATCACTCGAAACAGAACGGCCGGCACGATTGCGATTGATCAAGCACAATACATAAGGAGCATTTTGGAGCGCTTAGGCATGAGTGATTGCAATCCAGTCACAACCCCACTTGACTTGAATCAAAAGGTATCGTGGAATATGTGCCCATCCAGTGAAAGAGAGAAGCGTGAAATGGAAAACGTGCCATATAAGCAAGCGATTGGCAGCCTTCTATTTTCGGCACAGATTTCCCGGCCAGATATCTGCTTTGCTGTGAATTTGCTGAGTCGCTACAGCACCAATACAGGGAAAGCACACTGGGCCGCGGTAAAACGTGTGTTTCGCTACCTTAAAGGAACTGTGGAAAGGAAACTCATTTACGACAATTCGTCGAAAGGAATTGCAGGATTTAGTGACGCTGACTGGGCAAGCGATTTAGACGAACGAAAGTCGACAACTGGCTACGTGTTTATTGCACAGGGTGCGGCAGTATCATGGTGTACGAAACGGCAACCGACCATAGCGTTGTCAACCACGGAAGCTGAATTCATGGCGATGGTCGCAACAATTCAAGAGTCGATATGGTTGAAAAGACTTGAAACCGAACTTTTTATCGACTCACCGAAAAAAATGGTCATACACTGCGATAACAAAAGTGCAATTCAGTTGGCATCGAATTTCGCTTACTCTTCACGGACAAAGCACATCGAAATCAAATCGAAATTCATCCGTGAGAAAACCGAGAGCGGTCAAATCAAAATCAAATATTTGCAAACGAATGAAATGGTGGCAGACATTTTCACGAAAGCGGTTGTCAGTAATAAACAGGCAATGTTTAGTAAACTGTTAGGCTTAGTCTGAATTATTTTCACTGTATGCAAATATTTTCTCCGTCAATTTAATTTATTCTGAATTTAATTGAATTACCTTATGCTTTAAAGGAATACATAAGTTAGAGTTTGTATTTAGGGAAAGTGTTGGAATTAAATGCAAATTCTTACTAGCAGGTGTAAGCTACACCTTAACAAATATAGTTCACGCGTAGTGCACTTGGCGCTACGTTACTAAACTGTAACGAAGAAATGTCAAACAAAACGTGAATAAATACTTCTTCTTGTATCAGCAGCGAAACCAATCGGACGCATTTTCATTTCTCGTTCCACTGGCAATTAACCTCTGTCAACACTTTCAGATGATCATCAATATTTTGCTCATCCTGATCCTCATGGTACCGATTTTCGATTTTCTTGTTGTTGTGTACTCGAAACTTCTTCTTTAATAAATTGTGACACATCGACGGTTACTTCTCGTTTTTCTAAAGATTCTTTCTGAAAATATTCTTCCAGGGTGTTTAAAATTCGTGAATTTTGCATACCTAACGAATCGTAGTACCTAATTGTCGTATTTTCTAAGTCAATGATAGCCAATGCCCAGTGATTTTGGTTTGCATGGACTGGGATCAATATCATATCAAATTTGAAAATATTTGCATTTCAAGTCCATCTTTTCCCGGCATTGTATCCTGAGTTTAACAATCGTGAAGTAAATAACGTATTCATGGCACACTTTGGGTTTACCTTGAGCACTTTGTTGTTTGCTGGGCTTGACGATTAGTTTCGTGTAGAATTCTATCACCTTATCATTAAGCCATTTGTTATTTTCTAAAGTTTTAACTTTTCGTAAGGGATCTTTTGATATTGCTAAGGTGAATATTCTGAAGTTTACTTTTAATGAATCTAGGTTGGTGCTTCAACCTCACTGCTTTGTAATTTTTTATATGGCCTGTTGTTCTATTTTCTTTGTACTCCTCTCGATTTTGGTTAGCTTTTTCTAACCATTTCTCTTTTACATTATGAGGATTCGTCCTAACTTTATTGAAATCTACTTTACGTGACTGAACATCGTTCGGTGTGCATTTTATTGTAAAATGGTATCGCTCGTTGTAATTTCTTACAGGTTGTTGTATTATCCTTTTCGTTGAAATTTGTTTCTTTTGATATACAAGAGCTCTAAATTTGCTCAAAATAGTTTCTTTCTACGTCTGCAATGCCTGTGCTGTTATGAGACTTTGTTAAATGCAATTCAATATTCTCTGTTTGCAAGAAATCTTTCATTAATATACTACTAAACTCTTTCCGGCAATAATCTTTTTTGGTTTTCCTACTCGTGCAAAATGTTCTTCCAGTATTTCTATTAAAGTAACGTGATTTCTATATGTTAAGTAATATGCTGCACCGAATTTAGAAAATTTGTCGGTCACAGTAAGTAAGTAAATATATCTATTTGAATTATGTGGTTCACATCCGTAGCTGTTTCTGAAAATTGAAATTTTGTTTTGATGGGACTGCGATCACATTTTGCGGCTTGACAAACGTTGCACTGATTGATTACTATTTGGACGAGTTCTAATAATTTGGGATAATAGATTTTATTCTTAATTTTGTTAAACGTCTCTTGAATTCCTGAATGCAAACTTTCTTGGACATGGTAATCTGCAATTTGCTTGACAGCTTCCGTTTCGGTTTTTATGCTTTGAGCTCTGAACGAGCATTTTATAAACTTAATATGTGGGTCGTTTGCGAACATTTCGCGAAGTTTTTCTTGTACAATGTTATACAAGTGATCTGATAGCTCTGAATAGATACCAGTGATGCCTTGTTTTATGTACCTTCTAAGGATTTCGCTGAGATTCTCAAAATCGTACTCTGAGATATAAATGATTCGCTTTTTATGCACAATTTCCAATTCGCAAGTTTTGTTATTAGTCAGGATGATCTGTGTCCTGTATTTGTTGACGATTTCTTCCTTAATTGGAATATGATCAAGGAGTTGTTCATCAGCAGAATGGATAGTTGTCTATATTTGCTAGGATTCCAAAATCAGAAAACGTGTGAGTTTTATCAGATGGTGCATTAGGCTCATTAGCTTTTTCTTCAGCATGTTGGGTGCAATTTAAAAAGTCTGCTACTCGGTTTTTCTTTCGCTTTATCTATTTTAAACTGGTACTCACCCAGTTTAAGTAGCCACCTCTGATGTCTGGGGGAAAGATCTTTGCCTCTATATTTTGCATGTAGCTATTTTATAGATTGGTGGTCTGTAAATATCTTAAATTTATTTCCATACAAATATGGTCTGAAATACCCTACAGACCATATGATGGCTAAGAACTCCTTATCAGTAGCGGAATAATTCCGCTCGTGACAATTCAAGGTTCTCGACGCGAGGCCACTGGTATGACTTTCTTGCGAGTGAACGGCGCCAATTGCATAATTTGAAGCGTCGGTAGTAAGTTGAAAAGATTTGTTAAAATTCGAAGACCGCAGTATGGGATGTGTACTGATTAGATTCTTGAGCTTTTGGAAAGCTTCAACGAAATTAGGATCTTTAGTATTAACCTTGTTCTTCTGTAGATACTTGTTCATAGGTTGGCCCCTTTGGCACTGTCACGAATAAATTTTCGATAGTCCCAGGAAACTTTTGATTTCCTTTCATTTCTTGATAACTTCAATTGCTCAATGGCTTTAATTTTATCTGGGTTTGGCTACAGTCCTTCTGAAGTTATTATATGCCCTAAAAAGCTGGTTTCTCTCTGTATAAAATTACATTGTCGATTTGGATTTTTAAACGATTATCTTTGAAAACTATATATTTCTGTGATGGCATTTATGTGCTCCTGTAATGACGTACTAAAAATTAACACATCATCCAGATAAACGACACAGGTTTTGTTTATGAATTTTCTTGAAACTTCATTCATGAGCATTTGGAATGTCGCTGGTGCATTTTTAAGACGGAACGGCATTCTAATAAACTCATAGAGACCATGCGGAGTCACAAATGCGGTTTTGTGCCTGTCCCCTTCCTTTACCAGGATTTGGTGGTAACCTTTAGCCAGGTCTATTGTTGAGAAATATTGAGTCGATAACGATACGAAATTTCTTATTTCCGGAGTTGTCACTTTTCTTCGGAACTACTATTAACGGACTAGCGTATTTTGAACAACTTTTTAAATGATGCCTTGGGCTTCCATCTCGGTTATCTGCCGTCGGTCCTCCTCTTCATGCTTAGGGGGTACCTAGATAATTTAGCATTTATTTGGGCATTTTTAGTTGTTTTTATTTCATGCTCAATGGCTGGGGTAAAGGTTAGCTTATCGCCTTCCTTATAGAAAATTTCATCAAAATTTTTAATTAATTTTGACAGTTGTTGATATTCTTAGCGGTTGAGATGATCGAGTTTCAACCGTTGCAGATAATCTTTGTTCTAAACTTCAATTTTCATTGAATCCATAGGGACTATTTGCGAATTTTATGATTTACCAATAAGGGTAATCGTTTTATTTTCGACATCTACATATTAATGTATGGAGGGTATTGAGCAAACCAATTCCAATTATGAATTGATATTTTCTGTTCCTCAGTGATTTAACCTTCCATCTTATTCACGCACCTGAAGGTAGCTTAAACTCCTTCGGAGCCGTTGTATGCACTTCGTATTTAATAACATCTCTACTTGTGATAGTACTGAAAGCTAAAGGGTTTATTCGAATTTTCTGAAAACAATCAAGAGTGTCATGATCCGGTGTCAATAAGAGCAATATATTTATTTTCATCGATAGTAATTTGAATTAAGAGTAGTTAGTCCGAGGCTAGTTTTGAAAAAATTGCCACTTCTTCATCCGTATGGTTTATTTCCTGATTAATTCCCAAAGTTCCACCTGAAACAATATTCTTTTGGTACTGTCGCGAATTAAGATTTTGAGAGTAATTTTGAAATGAATTTCTAAATTGATTTGAAGATTGGTTTCTTCGGATATTGTCCTGAGCTTCGATCTCTATTTTGCCGATATAGACCAGCAGCAGCAAATTGTGTGGGTGTGGAATATAGTTTTGCCTAGCAAATTGTTCTGGATTTCTATTACGTAAGTTTGGTCTTGGACTAAAACCAATATCATTCGATCGGTATTGCCCTGCATTCATGTTGGAAAGATTTAAGTGCTCACGATTCTGTCGATGTCTGTTCTGGTTCGTCTGTCGTCTTATTTGTCCATTATCATAGTTGAAGTCTTTGTTGCGATCACTTCCCAACATTCTCATTGCACTTTCACTTTTTACTTTCTTATATTCGGGCCTTATGCACGAGTCTTCGAATCTTCTTTGGGTCATGATTTATTTATTATTTGATCCAAATCATGTAATTCTAATATTTTGTCTAGAAGAATACCCTACGTAATCTCTTTGGCTGTATTTATTATGATTGAGTTTACATTACTTAAATCTACGTGCGAGTCATTTTAATAAAAAAAACAGCTAATTCATATTTCTTACTTTTAATATTTTATAATTCAATTGCCAAATGACTTACATTATTTAAACGGAGTCTGCTGATCCTCTTATAGATCTGGAATTGCTCGATATCCGGCTTGTACCTCATCTTCAATGTGGTTTTGATGGACTCTCAGTTGTCCAGTTCTTGAATATTTATGACGGCGTCCTTTGTAGGTCCCTGAATGTTTTCGAAGAATATGTTTCTCGTCGCCACCTTTCTTAAGTTGGGGTTCACTATTCCATTCAAATAAAATTCGGTGCTCCGTATAAATGCATTAATAGATACGTCGCTTCTGCCCGTAAATGCGCTCATGTGGCGGATTTCTTTCAGTACACTGTAGGCTGGATTCTCATCTGAGCTGGTGCTCGCTGATCGCTTCTAATCACTAAAGGACTATTATGAGCGCGTCCTCCCAAATTAGAAAAATCTTTTATATTGATTAAAGGTACGGGGTACTTTCGTGGCTTTCCCTATTATTTTATCAATTCACTGCTTTTATAATCAAGTTCCGAATTAATCAATGTATCTTTGCGACTTTACCGATTATTAATATTCGTCGATTTTGTTTGGGTTTTCACCGACTGCGCCAAGAATGGTTTTCGTGCCGAGCGGACACAAAAAAATAATTAAATGCAACTGAATAATGGAAGGAAATGACTTTCTAAATGAAACTCTTGACTATTGGCGGAATGAACAATTATATTTTTAACGTATCGACAAACAATGATTTACAAACGACCAGTGAGCGTCAACTGGGGGCGAGGAATTCTCAGGTTTCCCCTTTTTATGGAATCTTTTGCCTTGCTGCGTCAGCGTCTGGCTTTTTCGATTTTTCTATGAAAGATTACAATATTTTGGTTATGGGATTATTTTTCCGGGGTTCTTGGATTTCTGCATCTACCCGTGGGATAGATGCAGGTGCGTGTTTAATTTTATGGGAACTATTTGCTGAGGCCTACGTAACTTGCTAGACCACAATGATTACTGTATATTACCCGCCAAACATTTTCGTGTATAAATGACAAAGTTGTTGCAACCCTCATTGTGTATGTGTTCGATGTAAAAGATCCAGGCCCCAACTATTCAGTCAGGTTACGGGAAATTTGCTATCAGAAAGGATTCGACAATCGCGTGAGTTACGTTAATAGTGCCATCTCCAGCATTGCCTCCTATACCACCACCACTACCAGCATCAAGTGATTTACCCAATAAATTTAAACTATCAAGTAATTTACCAATAAATGTAAACTGGTCGGCACAACAATAATTTCCCAAAATTCTTTTGCTTATTGCTTACATTCCATAAAAATATTTCCCGAAGTTAATTTACTTGTTGCATATAATTGCAAAACATTTGCTGGCACTTATCAATTCCGCAAGAATGGTGCTGACCAGTGGATTGCAATATCGATGTAATTAATAAGGTCACATAATATGTTTTCGTTTTAAGTAATAAAATTGTAGCGAGTCAAAACCGTAAATCAATAAAGAAAAATATACAATAATTCCGCATTTTAGTTTCCTTTTTTTTGGAGTTCTCTCAAGAATCTACATTCTTCGTGTTACATGCGACAATTGGTGAATAACTCTAAATATGCAATCGAAGCAACAAATGCATGCGCAGGCATAATTGCTTAGTTTTCATTCTTTACCGGATATTCGAATACGTAAATAAATGCAATTGGTTATGTTGCATATTTCAAGAAGTTATAAAAGGCCGGGTAGAATGTAATTCCATCTTCTTGCATTCATCCAATTGAATGAATCTAGTCATAATTGTCTCGCCTGCTAAACGTTGAATGCTGTGCTGAAATATTATAATATAGCTAAAACAATTATCTTTTACTCCAAGTGGGTCATCCTAATTGGTGGCAGCGATGGGATGCCGTTAGAAAGTTACTGATAAAGATTGAATGTTTCGACCATCCAACGGTATAATTATAAAATATTCGTGGATTTTCTACTTTTAGAATTCCAAGCGCCAAATGAATCTTTGAGTGCCGAAAGCCATTCCATTTTAAAAAATGTCCCTATGATTTAGTAATCCCTGCGTTTGATGGGCGTGCAAGGATGCCTTAAACTTCGTGTACAGCTGTATGTCTAAAGCTGTACGCATCAGTTTCAAAACCTTTTTTACACAACTGGTTATTTTCGTATCGATGCTTGAACGACAAAAGGGCACTAGCAAAAATGTTGACGAAATTGGAATTTCAGGGTTATTGAATGTAGTTTTGGTTTCTAAGCCGACTGAAGAGATTTTGTCGCGTGAAGGAATGTATTGCGTTGCGTCCAAAATGTTAATGGGTGCTTCATTGACATTGCATCTGTATTATTTCACGATTTAACATTAGGGAGACTAGTAATCATTTCTTATTTTCCAGTTGATTTTGAAACAGCATTAAATATTCAGTAAAAAATCGATGTTTAACTATAAATAAAAAATATAAAATATTACAAAAAATGTGGAAAAAAATAGTTGAAAAAATACGAAAAAACTGAACTACTAAACTAATAAAAACTACTAAAAATAAAGTACTACCATTTTACCTTCGAATATTGTTAATCATTCTTATTTTGAAGTTGATCTTAAAACAACAAATAATATGGAGTGTAAAATTCTACGTCTGATTATATGTAACACATAAAATTATACGTAAGATAGAAGAAGAAGAAGAAGAAGGAAATGAAATCTTACGAACCCTAATAACGAATGAACTCAAATTTTATTACAGATGATCCTTACGTATTTATTCGGCGTTGCTTTATTCATTACACATATTCATTGTTTATTGTTTCTATAATATATGAATATTTTTTGGAAGTATAATAAAACTATGTTTTATTTTATAAGAGTTTCTGAACATTTGTTTTGGAAAATAATGATGTATAAAAGTGGAAATTGGCTGTGATGGCAGCCCACTTTATCAAAAGATGGCTCACTAAGGACACAATAGACCCATTGTGATAACACAAAAAAATGAGAGCATTATAACCTAGCTGCTGAGTGAAGAGAACCAATTAGATTCTCGTATGAAGCCGGCTACGCAAGTAATCTTTATATTAGCTACTTCCGTGAGGCTGTTCAGGAAGAGTGAGCCTAAGGTTTGCGTGCGTTTCCTGGATAGTGCTGGGCATTCGCACAGAAAATGTTGGATTGTTTCTTCCTCTTCTTCCGATCTACAACTTCGGTAGAAATCGTTGAATTGAACACCCAATTTTTCAGAATGTCTGCCAATTAGACAATGCCCCGTCAGTACGGATACGATAGAACACAAGGTTCCACGACTCGTGTTGAGAAGCTGCTTGGTGCGTTTGGAGCTCAGTGCGTGCCAAGTTTGCATCACTTCACAGTGAAGCGACATCACGTTCAGTAGCGAACGACATTCCATTCCAATCACGGATGAAGTTTACACGTTGGATAATGCACGTTTTATTAAATTAAAAAAACGCTGCAGCAAATATTTTTAAAAATTGATAGAATCATTCATATGCTGATACTCTTCGATTAATATGTTAACGACGCAAATCCAGTATTTGGTTCGTGAGATATGATGCATGACAGAAATGACCTGGGAGGCGTTAAAACAAAAAAAAACCATTCGACCTCAACGAATTCCACACGAATTTTTTTACGTGACTTATGCTCGTGGAAAAAAGTGTCCACAAACGTACAAACTCCTTTCCAAAAACATTTTAAATATACTCTAAAGACCTGAAACGTTAAGAAATGTTGGATTTGAATTTTCGGGTCGTTTCGGGTTACAAGAACTTCCCATATACTTGGAAGTTAAAAAATTCGTTGAAACGAAAGAGTTGTTCGAAAAAATAAAGAGTCATGCCGTGGTTGATCATTTAGCGTTATTTAGGATGCACCACGAGGAGGCGGTCTACCCTACATCTTCAGCAATTTTGTTGACATCTGTGAAATTAAAAAGTTTGATAATGTTTCTTTGGATTATTTGATGATGACTCATGAACATTCATAGCTACCGTGAATTCCTTTTTGTAAAATTTCAAGAAATTCCCATACATTGGGAAGTTAAAAAAGAGAATTCCTTTTTGTAAAATTTCAAGAAATTCCCATACATTGGGAAGTTAAAAAAGAGAACCAAGCACTAATGATTTTATCATTGGGTTGGTTTCTGCAGCTGTGATCGCCTTGCTCAAGAAGAAAAGCAACGGTTAAATTCCAAAAAAGCGCTGAAAATCGTGAATTCACAGAGTAATCGAAAGTGTTTAAACTGTGGTAAAGTTAAGCACCTAAAACGGAACTGCATGTCTAAAAAACGCTTTGGTAATTAGACATGTGTAACGCAGTACTGCGCCGCGCCATTGCGCTGCTACACTGTCTTTGAAACCAATGCGCAAGACAAAAGTATCATCACGTTAGCGCAGCATAATCATCACGTTAGCGCAGCATAAGAGGCAATCAAAGAAGAGGCATCAGCGTTGGAGCTGAAAAGTTTAGTTCGGCGCATCGAGCAACGCGATCTCAGAACAATGTGACGCAGCGTTATGCATGTACCGAAGCAAAATTGTGGCTAATGAGTCAGTCATGATATTCCACTGTCCAAATGCTCGATTCGTGCGCTGGATGTGACTGGACGTATCAAGTTCTTCTGTCTAATTTGTCTTTATTTTTGTTGTTTATCTCGTGATTTTTGATTGATATTTCCTTGGAGTTAACTAATGCACTGATCGTGGCAACTTCCAATACTTGCCTTTGCTTTTGGTTATTTTTTCGGCCTGTGCAATTCTTTTAAGTGATTTCAGTGGTGTTTGCATAGTGCTCTTTTAACGAGGAGTTACGGGTCTTGTGACATATTGTCGTGACAATTTGAATACTCCTGTTAGTGCTTTACAACTTTTTATAGGTATTACTTGGTTTGTGCCTGAACTTTAGTCGTTATATTCTTCCTGCCTAAGAGTAGGCAATTTTGTTTTATTCGAGTGATCTTCATAGTTTTCTAACTTTCATTATGGCTGTAGGAGTTACGCGCCCAACTTCAAGTCAGCATTGGAGTTACTGACTTTCACCGCTACATCGCTATCATCGCAAGCATCAGCACGCTACAGCGATACATCTTCCTTCTTGTTGTAATCGTCGAGCGTACCACACGTACTTGCAATGTTAAATAAGGATTTTGATTTGTGTGTATTGTTAAACCAGTGTTTTTAATATAAAGTAGCACCGTCTGCTACAATTGGTGACCCCGACGCAGCGCAGAAATCTAAATGTCACAAGAAGACAAGTTCGTGGACGCCGAAAGCGAAGCAGCCCAGAGCGACGCCATTCCAAATGAACTTAACAGCATCGTTCATTTCAAAATGCCAACATTTTGGCGTGCGCGTCCAACGCTATGGTTCGCCAGGATCGAGGCGCAGTTCAGAACATACAAAGTTGTGAAGGATGATTTGAAGTTCGACAAAGTCGTAAGCGAACTGGAAGCCGAAATTTTGTCGCAGGTCGCAGACATCGTAGAAAACCCCCCAAACACAGGCAAGTACGAAGCTTTAAAACTAAGGATAATTAGTACTTACGCTATTTCCGAAGAAGCAGAAATTCGAGAATTTCTGACGGGATTAGATCTGGGAGATCAAAAGCCATCGCAGCTTCTACGAATTATGCAGGATAAAGGAGGCAATAAAGTCTCAGAAAATGTGCTGCGCTCTCTATGGCTACAACGGCTACCCGCGAGTGTTCAAGCCATATTGAGCATTTCTGACACATCATCTTTGTCAAAGCTGTCAGAAATTGCCGACAAAAATTTTGACGAGAGAGAGCCCGGCAGCTTGTCCGCCATCGCGACTTGCCAATCCGCACCAAAAGACGAAGTGCGAGAAGAATTAGCCGCCATTCGTTCGCGCTTGGATAAACTTGACGTAAATCGTCCCCGATTCCGTCGCCGATCCGTCTCGCGGCGCTCATTTTCCCCACAAACACATTCAAATTCACGTCTGTGCTATTTCCACATGAAATTTGGAAACGCAGCACGCAAGTGTAAGCCGCCATGTTCATGGTCCGTCAGTCCGAAGGAAAACTAACAGCGCCGCTGTCACTACAGGCGAACGGCAGCGACGCGCAAAAATCTCGCCTCTTTATTCTCGATCGTGTCACAGGATACCGATTTCTCATCGATACAGGCACCGATATATCGGTTATTCCTCGCGCTTTGAATAAGCAAGCAATTAAGTCAGAGTACAAATTGTTTGCAGCAAACGGCACGCCAATTTGTACTTTTGGCAACAGAATTTTAACCGTTAATCTTGGCCTCCGCCGCGAATTCTAGTGGAAATTTTGCGTCGCTGACGTTTCAAAACCCATAATAGGCGCTGATTTCCTGCGACACCATGCGCTAATTGATGCGGAACAATCGCATTTTAGATAGTGTCACTAATATTGCCACACCAGCACACAGAATAGTGAGCTGTCAAAACACCGTGCTGACAGAAACAAAAGAATGCAAATTCCACGCTCTTCTACGGGAATTTCCCGAAATTACTAATTCGTCTCTTCCCAAGAGAGCTAAAGAACACGGTGTGCGTCATAACATAATAACATCAGGTCCACCTATAGCGGAGCGCGCGCGTCTTTTAACGCCAAAGAAAATGGCAATCACCAAGCAGGAATTTGAGTATTTGATGCAAAAAGGATACTGCCTGCCATCGTGCAGGGCCAGTCCGCTACACCTTGTTCCAAAGAAGGATGGTTCTTGGCAGCCATGCGGGGATTTTCGCCGTCTAAATTCCGTCACGATACCAGATAGGTATCCTATGCTACACATTCAAGATGTCGTCGCAAATTTGAATAGAAAATGTGTATTTTCTAAAATCGACTTGCTTAGAGCGTTTCACCAAGTCAAAATTGCCGAAGATGACATCCCTAAGACTGCCGTCATCACGCCATTCGGTCTATTCGAATTCACGGTCATGACGTTTGGATAAAGAAACGCAGCACAGTCATTCCAACGCTTCATGAATGAAGTGTTAAGAGGTTTAAACTTTTGTATTTGCTACATCGACGATATTCTTATCGCTTCAGAGTCAATGGAGCAACATGAAGAGCATCTACGTCTCGTGTTTGTCAGGCTAAACAGTCATGGCATTGTCATAAACGTTGCAAAATGCACACTTGGCGTTGACCAAATAGAATACCTTGGTCATCAAATTAACCAGCAAGGAATTTCTCCACCGACTTCTTGTGTCGAGGCAATACAAAAATTCAAACGTTCCGCAACAGTAAAAGAACTTCAACGCTTTCTTGGGATGTTAAATTATTACCGCCGCTTCATTCCAAATGCGGCAAATCTACAAGCGCCTCTGCACGACTTCATCAAAAACACCAAGAGAGGTGACAAAACGCCTATCATATGGAATCCAATTTCCGAAAAGACATTTGAAGATTGTAAGAAGAGTCTAGCAGATTCTACTATTCTAGTGCATTACCAGCCTAATTAGCCTCTCACCTTGGTAACAGATGCTTCTAGCGTTGCAATAGGTGCTGTTTTAGAGCAGAAACAAGGCTCCCGTTCACTGCCAATCGCATATTTCCAACGAAAGCTTTCGCCTACCGAAATGAACTACAGTGCCTACGATCGCGAATTGCTAGCTGTGTACTGTAGTATACGTCACTTTCGGCACATGTTGGAAGAAACACATTTCATGATCAAAACGGACCACACACCATTAATTTATGCATTTTCGCAAAAAGCATAGAAGGCATCACCTCGACAACTCAGGCACCTCAATTATATTTCACAATTTTCAACTGAAATTGTGCATATTTCTGGGAAAACAAACAATGTCGCCGATTCATTGTCACGAGTTGATGCGATCACGTTACCAACAATTGTCGATACGAATGAATTAATTTCCGAGCAAGCAAAAGATGAAGAGCTTAAAAGTCTTTTATCCAGCAATCCAACTTCATTGCAACTGCATCCTGTAAACGTTGGAGCAGATAAAATATTAATTTGCGATAAATCAACATCTGCTATAAGGCCATTTGTTCCTGTTTCTCTCCGCAAAAGAACGTTCGATACAGTGCATCATTTTTCTCATCCTGAAGGTCGCGCTATATTGCGAACTCTTAAAACGAAATTCGTTTGGCCAAGTATGAGAAAAGACGTCCACCTCTGGGCTCGAACGTGCATCCAGTGCCAGAAATCAAAAGTTGGTAGGCACACCAAGAGTAAACTTCAGTCTTTCCCGATGCCAGATGAAAGGTTCCAACAAGTCCATATAGACATTGTAGGACCGCTCGCGACAACTCGAGGCAACCGTTATTGTTTAACGATGCTAGACAGATTCACGCGTTGGCCAGAAGCGTGCCCAATGCCAGATCAATCTGCAGAATCAGTTGCCGGCGCCTTTTATTCGAGCTGGAACTCGAGATACGGTGCTCCAAAGATAATAACCACAGACCAGGGTACTCAGTTCGAGTCTGCGCACCTCTTCGTACCACCCAGCATCCAATGGGGCGATTGAACGATGGAGCTACTCCCAGTTCCTCAACAGTGTATTGATGTCCTGCCAGCTCAGCTCCCCATCAACAAAGCAGTTCAACGAACTGATGATCGAGTCACGGCGCGCATACTTCCAAACGCAACGTTAACTACCAATCAACGTTCGTCGAAAAATGTTTCCTGGACAGCCAGTCCCACGCGATCTACATGTATCGCCAAGCCAGCAGCCAAAATTGTGCATTCACCTATAAATCCACTGCCACCGAACATTCGTCGAACGTATCCAGCAAAACGCCAATTGTTAACATAGCATGACAATTAATCTCAGGAGGGAGTATTGTAGGAGTTACGCGCCCAACTTCAAGTCAGCATTGGAGTTACTGACTTTCACCGCTACATCGCAAGCATCAGCACGCTACAGCGATACATCTTCCTTCTTGTTGTAATCGTCGAGCGTACCACACGTACTTGTAATGTTAAATAAAGATTTTGATTTGTGTGTATTGTTAACCCAGTGTTTTTAATATAAAGTAGTACCATCTGCTACATGGCGCATGATTTTCCTCCATTTGGTACGACTTGCACCATCTGTAAGTTTCCGGAATCGACTCGTTCGCGGTTTATTCCTTGTGACGGTTATTGCGGGCGGTCGTTTCATGCGAAGTGTATTAATGTTAATACTATATTCGTGGACATTATGAACAAACATCCCAACAACATCTTTTATCGATGCGATGCTTGTCTTAGTTCAATCATGAGTGATGCTATAAAACTATTAAACCATCACTCAATAGCTTTGAATGCTTTAACGCTTCGGCTGGATTTGATGGGGAAGGCATCTTACCCGTCACTTTCTCCACCTGAATCAAGTCCTCCTTTGAAGGATACAAATGTGATCAATGCTTTACCTCAGCCTTCGGCTGCGTCCGTTCCTGCATATCTTGCGTCTGTTCCTGCACCTCTTGCGTTGATGACTACTTCTTATTCCGCATGCGTGATCAATTCGGGGTTGACACCTGGAGTTCCGATTTCTTCGTCATCTGGTGTGAAAACTAGAATTAATGGCAATCAGAAGTCTACCATTGGTGATTCTTCTCCAGTTGTTTTTTCTGGTGTTACCCAGCCTATGGATATCACTACACCTTCGATGCCTTCCGTTCGGCCAAGTGTTAATGATTCATCGATTGGGACGTCCTTGCAGTCGACCTTCATGTGTGGATCAATTTCTGCAACGTCGATTGCATTACCAGTCAAAGCTGCTTCGGCTTCACCATCATCAGTGACTGCATCTTTGCTGACTGCATCATCAGCACCTACGAGAAGGACTTGCCATTAAGAGTCGTTAAACCTCCAATGAAGGTATTTCTCTCAAGGCTTGCTTATGAGTTCCTGAGATCATCGACTACATCCATGAAGGACTGGGGAGCGTGCCCAGTATTTTGACGAGCATAAAGCTGACTCCTGACAACTTGCCTAATAGGGTTGTATCCTCGTTTAAGATAACTATATCCTCAGACATGGACTGCATACTTAAGCAGGACTTTTGGCCCCTCGGGTTTTAATTAAAAAGTTCACTGCTTCACGCCGGGCTACTAAACTGCGAACTAGTCAGCCCATTACGCAGCCTACTGAATCCTAGGATGTTCAGCTGGACACTTCTGTGAGGGCACATCTATAAATAATCATTGTACAGTATAATTTTTGACTGATGACCTTAGTAATAATCATAGTTTTTATAATTCTTCCAATAGTTTTTCATTATATTATCAAAATGTTCGTGGCTCAAGATCTAAGCTGGCTGACTTCAATATCAGAAACGTGGCTGAATGATTCTATTTCTGACACCGAACTTTCTAGTGAGTATATTTTTTATCGCTGTGATCGTGATTTCTCTTTATCAGAGAAAGCTGATGGAGGGGGTGTCCTTGTTGCGGTCAAAAAGACCATTCCATTCTCATCTTATTATCAGTTTCGACGATCTCATCCAGTCCAATGTATCCTTGTTAGAGTAACAACATCTCCTAGCTCTTCCATACTTATTCGCTCAGTATATATGCCTTGTAACTCTCCTTTGTCTGTCTTTGAAACCTTCTTTGATGAATTCTTAATGTTTTGCAGTTCTGTCTTTGCAATTTTCCTATGTATTAATTTGTGGTAATTTCAACTGTCCCTCATGTCCATCTTCTATGACCAAAACTTCCAACGGTCTCTCGATTTTACTTTCCTCTTTTCTTTCACATTTTTCTCTTTCTCAGTTTAATTCTTTTCTTAATGTTAATGGTCGTTTACTTGATTTGGTAATGACTAACATTCCCTCGTCTTTTGTTTCTGTTTCTTTGGCTGTTATTCCATTTGTTCCTATTGATCCACATCATCCTCCTTTTGACATCCTGATTACTATTCCTATTATCAGACAACGTGTCTGTCCCTTCCCGCCATCTTTCAATTTTTTTAAGGCTGACTATTCCTCTATTTCCCATGAGTTATCCTCTGTTATTCTTTTCGAATCTGAACTGTGAAGATTCAGTAAGCAAGTTTTATCTACTCTTCGTTATCGCTCAAAGAAATCTGAACCTCCATGGCTCACTAAAGCTGTTATTGAAGCCATTAAACTTAAAGATAGGGCTCGTCAAAAATTGAAGCGATCTAGCTCTCCTGAAGCGCTTCGAAATTATCGAATGTTACGAACATTTGCGAAAATAGAAATTCAACGTGCAATTAGTTCGTACCACTCTTCCATTGAAGGCTTATTCATTTCTAATCAGCCCAAACCTTTCTGGTCTTACATTAGATCCTTGAAGTCTTCTTCCCCCATTCCTTCTACGGTGCACTGGAATATTAATTATGCCTCCTCTGCTGTAGAAATAAATGATTTGTTTGCTTCTTACTTCTCCTCCACATTTTCCTCCCACATCTCTAACTCGAGCATGCGGTGTTTCTGTTTGTGGTAACTTTTCTGCTCCTTTCTTTCCTCGTTCTGGTGTTTCTCAAGGATCTATCCTTGGTCCTCTCCTATTCATTCTCTTCATTAACGACCTTCCCTCTATAGTTGATTCATCTTGCTTTCTCTATGCTGATGACCTTAAGCTATTTAGAGTGATTCGATCTCCTGATGACTGCGAAACTCTCCAGAATGATTTGCACTCGCTAAGTTTTTGGTGTCAACTTAACTTCCTTTCCCTGAATATTCCTAAATGTCATTCAATGACTTTCTCCCTTAAATCTTCTCCCTTACAGTTTGTGTTCCTAATTGATTCTGTTCCCTTAATTACTGTCGATAAAGTGAAACCCCTTGGTGTTATTTTTGATGCCAAACTAAAATTTGATGCTCATGTTCTCAACATAGTATCCAGAGCTTCTAAGCTTTCAGGGGTTGTATTGAGACATTGCCGTATTTTCTCCAACCATGCTTCGGCTGTTCAATTGTTTTTGCGTGTTGTTCGTTCTAGCCTTGAATATGCATTCCAGATTTGGTCACCTTATCTTGAGTATTTAATAAATCTCCTAGAATCTGTTCAGCGTAAATTTACACGCTTTCTCCTCCTTTAGTTCAAAATTTTCTATATTCCGTATGATGAACGTCTTGCCTCACTTTGTTTACCTTCCTTGAAATCACGTAGGATATATTTTGACCTCTGCTTACTTTTTAAGCTTTATAATAACTTCATTGAGTTTAACATCGATAATCCTGTTTTATTAAGATACCATTATCGACCTTCTCGATCAGACGATATTTTTAGTTTACCGTTTGCTAGAACGGAAGTTTACTTCAATTCATCTTTACTACGTTTACCTAGAACGCATAACAGTCTTCAGCTTGGCCCTTTACCATCTTCCTATATTAGTTTTAAGCGTAGTTTAAGGAATCAATTATTCAATTAAGTACTCTTATTTTAATTATATTTTTATTTTTATTTACTCATTTTGTAATTGGAGTGTACTCTGTACTCTGATGAGTTGATAATAAATAAATAAATAAATTCCATGGCGCAATAGCGCCAGCCTACTGCGCTGATACTGGGACTGGCGTTGGAGTCAAGGTATCAGTGCAGTTAAATTCGATGAGTTACACATGTCTATTCCTATTCTGTGAATAACTACTATAACAGAGAAAGAAATATGTTTTATGAGTAACATTTCTGAAAATAATCACAATAATGGATTTCGAATCAATTATAAAGAAGTTGAAGAAAGCCCATATGTGTACTTTTTTAGTGATGAAAGATAGTTGACGTTTTTAATGGATACTAGTAGTACGATAAATCTTGTCACCGCTCGACACATTTTTGAGGCAAAAATTATTAAAACTCAATCAATAGTGTTAATAGTGGGATTGAATTGTTTAGATAATAGATCAAACAGATCTACCACATTAACTCTTTAACATAGCAGTATGAAGATTTCAGTTGAATTTCAAATAGCTAGAAATAATATTAGAAGTGAATACGATGATATATTGGGTATTTGGCTTTTGCTTCAAGCGAAGAGCCACATAAATTTCAAAAAAGCAGTGGCGGCTCGTGGGACTTAAGTATGGTGGGGCTACTGGTACGAACTTTTCTATCACCAATATAAGTTCTTATGTGAGTTTCCACTCCACCCAAGAGGTACCACATGTGGAGCGTTAAGCGATTTCAAGTGATCAGTTTCCCCAAAAGTAGATTCGCTGGCAATCAAAGATATATTCCTAGTATCGTGTTTTGAATAACATTTAAAGCTTTAATAAAAGTTCAGTGCACTCTGAATAAAAAACATTGTTTATAAACATTTGAATTCTTGCAACGAAACAACTTTTAAGCCTTTCGCACTTTTCAAAATAAATAATTTCTCTACTAAAATAAATGCAACAAAAACAACAATAACAATCCAAAAAACTAGTAATAAATAAATTCAACTAAAGCAACAATAACAAGCAAAAACCATCAATAAATAAATTCAGCAAAAACAGTTTTACATTGTATTTCTTCAATCAACATCAACAACAAAAGCAATTTCTTTTATCTAGACGTTTTATTTGTATAAATATTCAGCACGTCGATTTTTTTGTTGAGCAAACAAGTCAATCACCCGTTCATTCATTTTGGGTATTTCTTTAATGAATTTGTTACAAACAGAGAGTACTGCAAGCGAAGACGAACAAAGGTTATTATCTTCAAAAAAACTGTAAAGCTGAACAATGGAAGACATATTTTGAAACATTTCGTTCGAATAGCATAATATTATATTAATTATATTTTCTACCGAATTCATATTTTGAAAATACCGAAAAAATTTACTAAAATTGAAATTCAAACTTCTAGCAAGTTTTAACACATGCAAGGAAAATCTTGTTAATTATTTATTTAATCAAAATCATAAATACCATAATGTGAAGAACCCTTTTCTGAAACAAACTTCAAGCACTACAAAACTTTAAAAAAATACTAAACACTACGAAGACACACTAAGTACTAATACCATGCACTACACTGATGAGACTACTATTGCATTAACAGCCATCACCTTCACCCCCTGCGGCCCGTCGTAAAAAAATGTTGCTCATGCCTGCTCAAAAATATTATCCAGACCTTGCCAAGAATAAACGTTGTCGAAGCACTGAACGGGCTGCATATGATTTGCCGGTCTGCGATGTATTCGCAAGTTATTTCAAACACGTACACTCCCGTCGCTTCACCATAGAATTCACGCAGCCATTCAAATCGAAATTCTCTTATTTCATGTAGCCCTTCCTCATAGTAAAGGTGGAAAATTGTCAAAGAGAAAATAAGTTTGAATTTTACTCTTAGCTTTTACTCGGTGCAGGCAAACAAATTGTTCTACAGTGCGTGACAAGAAGATTATGTGAAAGTAAACTACAGCATGGGCGGAAAAAATGCTACATTATATTTTGAAATGAAATGAAATTATGAAAACTATATTGAAATCTATAATGATATTTTATTACATTTGCACTAATATAGGCTCATCAATAAGTGGTCCACTAGCCCCAAAGGTAGAGCCGCCACTGCAAAAAAGATAAATTATCTCTTAACGAAAGGGCAATAAGACTTTTCGAAATAAGTTTCAGGAGCCTCCCGGATGTGAAGTAGCACGATACATTCAAACGGCGATAGAAAATGAAAAATAATTGAAAAATAATCGACACAGTCTTTAGGTTAAGTTAGCTGTAAGATAGTTTTAACTAAGCCAGGCCTATGTACAGGTATTTATATTACCTCTATAGGAATTTGCAGATGTCAATTTGTAATTTTGAACTGGTTAATAAATGAAATGAAATGAATGGGTTTAATATCAATGATATAATAATTGGGGACGTGTTAGCAAAAGTCAATGAAAATGGAGAAATTCCAGTAACATTTTGCAATCATTCCAAGGAAGAACCGAAAGGGGAATTTGAGGGATATTCGTATTTTCACTACACAAACGGAAATTTTGAAGGTAGTTCAAAACCCAATAAAAATTAGGGATACCAGCTTCATCATCATCATCAACATTAAAGAAAAAATCTTCTTTACATAAAATTGACAAAGAACATAGTGAAATGTTTGAGAATGTAACAATGAAATGTTTGAGAATGCAACAAATTAACACGAGCCGCGGAACTTTCTATTCCTCTAGTGTTTCAAGCTTAGCCCGTGCATGTGAAATTAGGAGGAGATTACTAATTAAATAAAAGATTTACTAAAAAAAAAATTTAC
The DNA here is from genome assembly GCA_963942545.1 of Oxycera nigricornis. NCBI lineage: Eukaryota > Metazoa > Arthropoda > Insecta > Diptera > Stratiomyidae > Oxycera > Oxycera nigricornis. Next base: position 61,816,010 of record OZ012661.1, on the reverse strand, counting down.
GATGAAGCGCACCATTGTGGGTGGTTCCAAACAAGCTTGACGCGTCAAGAAAGGACAAGTTGAGAATGGTCGTTGATCATAGTAAGCTCAACGAGCTGACGATAGTTTTCATTTACCAAATATAAGTGACATCCTGGATCAATTGAGATCAGCATATTATTTTTCTACTTTGGGTTCCATCAGATTCTCGTGAATCAATCTGGCCGTCTCAAATTTGCATTTTCAATGCCAAATGCGCATTATCAGTTTAACGAGATGCCGACGATATATTAAAAACTATTCGACGATATAAAAGAGATGTCTAGCGATAGTTTGAGCAACTAAACAGTGCAAACCATACGTTTTTGGGGGGAAAATTGTAGTTCGAACAAATCACCAATCTTGGCTTTTGTTTATTTATTTATTTATTCTCGCCAAAGCAAGGCAATCACATGTTAAAAAATAACAAATACAACAAATAACTAACCCTAAAATACATGCTACACTTAACATTTTATCACACTGTTGTAAGAACGTCACAAGTTTAGGGATGGATAATGAAGTCTAGAATCAGAGGGCTTGTAACATACAGGGTGGCTGAGCCGAAGTGTTACCAATTCAAAACGCTATAAAATTTTTATTTTTTGATGAAATTTATTGATCCAAACCAAAAAATGTTCGCAATACATTGATATTTAATAATTTATTTGTTCTGTTCGAAATGGCCGCCTTTTGCCTGAATTATGGCCTTCAATCGGCCGACGAAGCCATCACACGCTGCACGAAAGTGGCACTGGGGTATTTTGGCCCATTCCCGGCGAAGCGCTTGTTTTAAATGGTCGACGCTTTGGTATTTTTTTTGCCCAACCTTGCTCTTCAAAATACCCCACACGGAAAAGTCCAACGGATTTGCATCCGGCGAATACGGCATCCATTGTGCGGAGGAAATGAAGTGTGGAATATGGTTTTTTAACCAATCTTGGTTGACGCGCGCTTTGTGCGATGGTGCCGAGTCCTGCTGAAATGTCCACGGTCTGCGGCCGAAATGTTTGCGTGCCCAAGGCATCAACGCTCCTTCCAAAACGATTTCGCGATAATTTTGCGCATTTATTTTGACCCCACGGTCGATGAATACCAGCGGAGAGCGACCATCGGCCGTTACGGCGGCCCACACCATCACCATGGCCGGCGCTTGTGTCCGGCCGACCATCCGAAGATCCAAATTTTCGGCGGACCTCTCTGTCAAGTAAATTCGGTCGTTTTGGGTGTTCAAATATTGCTCAATTGGAAATGGCGCCTCATCGGAGAACACCAAATTCGGCAAACTGCCACTTTCGTGCAAGCGAAGCAGCTCCTTGGCTCTTTCGAGTCTAACTTTTTTCTTCGCCGGTGTAAGATCTTGCCCTTTTACCAACTTGTAAGGCTTTACCTTGAGCTCATTTTTCAGTATGTGTTGCATCCGTTCTCGCGATATGTTCAGCTCACGGGCCATCATTCTGCCACTGCGGCGCGGATTTCGCTCAATTCTGGCCTTCACCTTCCGAATCATTTCCGACGATGTTGCAGTGCGTTTCGTACCACCACCATGTCGTTTTGCTACGCTGCCAGTACCGTTGTAACGATTTATGGTACGAAGTACAAACATTTTATTCACTTGCAGATGTTTTAACTGACGAGCAATCTCCGGTTGGGACTTTCCAGCCAAATATAAAGCAATCACACTATTGCGCTTGAATTCCATCACGAATAACTTTTTTTCTCGACGCGTTAGATGAAAATGCTTTTGTACGCTTGTTAACAATAGAATGAACTGTCATTGGTTTACATTTGAGCGCTCTGTCATTAATGGTTTGACAGCTGGATCGGTGTGAAGTTGGTAACAGTTCGGCTCAGCCACCCTGTATATGCAGGTTTTAAAATTGAACTTGTAGATGATAGTGATTGCTCAAAGTGTTAAAGATCTTACAGCATATATTACAGGTTCATTATTTGCATACTTAGTAAGATGCTGGTATTCTGTAAGTGAACGTGTGTTACGTGTACTTCTTGCGGGCACTTTAAGTTTTATTTTATTAGTCAGATATTCCTCATTAATGTGGCCCCAAATTACGTCAAAGGCGAAACAAGAGGACAAAACTGTTCTTCTGGCCTTAAGAGTCGACAAATTCAGAAGCTTCAATCTAACTACATCATCATCATCATCAATGGCGCACCAGCCCAAATCGAGCCTTGGCCTCCCGAAGACACTGCCTCCAACTGTCTCGGTCCAGCGACCGCGTCCTCCAATTAGCGAATCCCAGCAAGGATTCGCTGTCGTTGTCAACTGCATCCTCCCATCGTTTGCGTGGTTTTCCTGGTGGGCGGCTTCCTGTTGCTCGGCCTTTCATGGAGCGTTTGGGAATTCGCCCGTCATCCATACGCTCCACATGGCCAGCCCACTGAAGTCGTAGCAGTTTCGTCAGAATCGATACCGGTGGCTCGTCATAAAGAGCGTACAACTCATGGTTGTACCGGATTCGCCAGTCCGGTCCGTCCTTCGCGGGCCCCAGAATACGTCTCAAAATGCGGCGTTCGAAGACGTCAATCCTTTTTTCTGAGGCTTGAGTCAAAGTCCATGTTTCACATCCGTAAATCAATACAGGACGGATGATCGTTTTATAGACGCGCAGCTTATTTTTTCGGTGCACTTTGTTACTTTTAATCACCGAGAGGACTGAAAAATATATTTTATTGGCTAGACCAATTCGCCGTTCAATTTCGTCCTTTTCATTCCCGTCTTTGGCGAGGTTGACACCAAGATAAATAAAAGAGTTAACTACATAGGGAGGCAAAATTTAAAAGTCACCAGGGCTATAGAGGCCTCTCAAAACAAACAACAAGAATTGTTTTTGGACTGATTCTATTCTAGCATCATTCTAGTAATGGGCGAACCAGTACGGCAAATAATGATTTAGTTACCCACAAATATTTAAAATCTTTGGCTCGTCTTTTAATAAAGCCAAGCTGTTTATTGGATTTGGGGAAAATAATATCGTAGTGAAAATTGAAACATAGTTTCTTGTCTAGGACAACTCCAAGATCAACAACGTTTTCTTTCCTATCCAATACACAATGAAGAGGGCCGAGGTGTTTGCCTTGAGGTACACCAGAATGTACGAGGATTGGCTTGGACAAATATCCCTGAAATTTTACTAATTAACTTCGGTCTCGTAAGTAGGAACTGAGCCAATTGAGCATAGAGCCAGCGATACCTATTTTCTGCAATTTGGGAATCATTATGGAGTGATCGACCCGGTCAAATGTTTTACTAAAGTCTGTGTAGATTGCGTCAATTTGGTAACACATCTCCATTTTACATAGGAAATCAGAAACGAACACCATGAGATTGGTTATAGTCGATCGGCCCTTGCGAAAACCATGTTATTGTTCATTTAAAAGAGGCCCAATAATAGCTGAGAGTTTTTGCCAAACGATTTGTTCGAATAATTTAGAGATTATAGATAGTACACCTCTATAGTTTAGGACAGAGCGCTTGTCTTCACTTTTAAAGACAGGAATTATATGGGAAGATTTCCAATAAGTTGGGAAACTCCCATTTGTCAGAGATTTATTAAAAAGAAAGTGGAGAGGTACTTCAAGCTGGTCCAAAAAATAGGGAAGTAAATCTGGGCCAGGACTCTTATTAACATCAAGGTTGTTAATTGCTTGAGCAATATCTTCCCTTGAGAGATAAATGTCCATAATCAGTACCATTGGATTAACTTTAGAGGACTCCGTATCTACAGAAATATTTGGCGGTGAAAAAATTTCTTGAAAATAGTCAGCAAAAAAATCACTGATTACTTTAGGAAAGGAAGAAACGATATTATTTCGGGTCATTGACGCTGGATAACCCAATAATTTCCTCTTGAGGTTAACAAAATCAAAGAACTTAAAATCCAATTCAATTCAATTTCAATGCAAAAGATCCAGGTAGCACACACGTAAGGTGAAGATTAAATCTCGAGGATCATTAAAATAAAACAAGCCGCGAGGTGCGACCCTTGAGGTTTACACGGTCAACTTCCCAGTAATATCTACATAAACATCAACAACATTAAACACAATAATAATTTTGGAAATAATACTACTTTAAGTAATAACAATGAGAGGTATTCATAGCAGTAACAGGAATGAGTTCATATGAATCATATCATCTACGGGAGGGTCCATTGATTAGGTAAGGTTTTTGGTCGATGAGGACAGATTGAATATTCACATTGCACGGATAAATCGGTGGGGGGCCTTTTTGGTCTTGAAAAATTTTGTATATGCAGTCAAAAATATGTTCAATTGCATGTAAAAAGTAAAATGTATTACACATGATGATGTTTATTGAGATCTTACGATTACTAAAGAATAAATCTACTAAAAACTACAAATTTTTATTCGATTAAAGCTTTTTAAAGCATATGATCTTGCAAAGTATTGACTACAAAACATTTTACCATTCAAAGCGTTGATTACCGCAAATGCAAATTTGATTGAAATTTTGTTGGTTTTCGAAATTTAAGCAGTTTTTTTTTTAATTAAAAGACTACGCATACACAAAAGGGAAATCGGTTGAAACAGCTCTTCACTTGCTCACCAGCTACATCGAAAAATCGCTAAGCGTCAAAGAATACACGCAAGCAGTTTTTATAGATATCGAAGGGGCTTTCAACAATATCAGCCATAAGGCTATTGGTAAAGCACTCGGGGGAAGCAATGCCGACGACAACCTAATAGGGTTCATCGGTCAATTGCTTAGCAGCAGGAACATCAACTCCACGCTAGGAAACAGTACCTTACGAAGGAGGGTTTGCAGAGGCACACCACAAGGTGGGGTGCTATCACCCCTTCTATGGAACCTAGTGGTGGATAAACTCCTGTCAAAAATAGAAGCGACTGGCTGCAAAGTCGTAGCTTATGCCGACGATGTTGCAATAGCAACATCGGGAAAATTTGTTAACACCCTATCGGAAAGACTAAACTTTGCCCTAGGTATTCTTACCAAATGGAGCAAAGAGTGTGGTCTAAAGATAAATCCGCAGAAAACGGAACTTGTGCTCTTCACGAGAAGATACAAAATTCCACGATTTGCTCCACCTAAACTTGGTGAGACAAGTCTCAATCCATCTCATCAGGTCAAATATTTAGGTCTGATCTTAGACTCCAAACTCGCATGGAAAGCAAACATAGCGGAAAGAGCGCGTAAAGCGGCATGCGCAATCTACTGCTGCAAAAGAGCTATTGGGAAAAGATGGGGACTGAAACCCAAAACTGTATCATGGCTCTATACAGCGATAGTGGAACCAATCCTTCTGTATGGCGTGGTTATTTGGTGGCCAGCAATGGCAAAAACATCAAACGCGAACCTGGTTAACAGGGTCAGGAGGACTGCAGCTATTGCAATCACCGGGGATATACGCACTACCCCGACAAAAGCATTGTTTGTGCTATTAAATTGGCTCCCGACGGAGCTCCTAACGAAACAGCAGGCCAAGTGCTCTGCTATTCGATTGAAAGCTCTAAATCTCTGGCGTGATGGGAATATCGGCCACTCCACCATATTAAGGAGGGATGGACCAACACCAGAGAAAGTAGACCTCACTCCTCCGATTCCCTGCTTCCACCACAGTTTCAAGTCCGTCATCCCTAGCAGAGATGACTGGATCATTGTAGGAAATAGGATACAGGAATCGGTCGACATCTACACTGATGGATCAAAAATGGATGGAAAAGTTGGCTGTGGTGTTTACTCCGAACAGCTAGGTCTGAGACTATCCTTCCGGCTACCAGATCACTGCAGTGTCTTTCAGGCAGAGGTCATCGCAATACATAAGGCAGTGGACTGGCTGAGAAATCAGAAAATTTCTATAAGAAATCTCAACATTTTCTCCGACAGTCAAGCTGCTATCCAATCATTATCCAACGTGTATACCTCATCCAAAATTGTAATGGAATGTCGCACACTAGTGAGCGCGATGTCGCTTCACTGTGAAGTGATTATTTGCTGGGTGCCGGGTCACAGTGATATACCTGGGAACTGCGAAGCTGATGCCCTAGCTAGAGCTGGCACTGAGCTCCAGGATTATACACTAACACCCCAAGTCGGCCATCCGTTGGCTTCCGTCAAGCTAAGTTTCAAGCAGTATTATACAGAGGCTGCAAATAGGGCCTGGCTGCTGGAAGAAACCTGCAGGACAACCAGGCAAACTTGGCACACACTAAGCTCAAAGCGCACCAAGCAGCTCCTCAACACGAGCCGTGAAACATTAAGTTTCATCGTATCCGTACTGACGGGGCATTGTCTCATTGGCAGACACGCAGAAAGACTGGGTGTCCCTTTCCACGATTTCTGCCGCAGCTGCAGATCGGAGGAGGAAACGATCCAACATTTTCTGTGTGAATGCCCAGCACTGTTCAGGAAACGCATGAAAACCTTAGGCTCACCCTTCCTGGACAGCCTCACGGAAGTAGCTGATTTGAACATTAGCTGCGTTGCCGGATTCATACGAGAATCGAAATGGTTCTCGTCACCCAACAGGTTTTAGTGCCGCTCCCTATTAAAATGTGGTTTCACAATGGGCCTATCTTGGCCTAAGTGAGCCGCCTTTTGATAAAGGGGGCTGCCACTACAACCAACCAAACCAACCAATTAAAAGACTATAAAAACTATTAAAAATCTGCTCAAATTATGCAAATATTTTAAAACTTTGATTGAATTTACAACATTTTTTTAGAATAAAAGATATAAAGGAATATCATTCGTATGAACCCTCTTTAAATGGTAACTTTGAATGATTTTTTATTTTTAATTTTTTTTTCATAATCATGGAAGAAAATTTTGCTGGTTTCTCTTGAAAAACTGTTAAGAATGTAGAAATTTTATAAACTGGTATCACTGTGCTGTGCAAATCAGGTTAAAAAATATTTTTTATGAAAAAAACCATGATTTTTCGCATTTTCTTCTATTAAATTAAAAAAACGACTGAAACGAATTTTTATAATGTTAAACACTTCACAAAGATGTTAATACACGTCAACTAACACCTTAATGATGCAAATATTATATCTGGTTCGTGAGATATAGTGAATGATAAAAATGACCTTGAAAATCATCATCATCATCATACAAACATTGTTTGAAATATATAAATTTTATAAACATTGATTACTTTACTACGCAAATCAGGTTAAAAATTTATTGTTTCTGAAAAAAACCTATTTTTTTGCACTATTTTTTCTTAAATTAAAAAACGGCTCCAATGATTTTTTTCAAAATTCGACAGATTCACAAAAATGTTAAAACGCGTCCAGTGACACCTAAACGATGCAAATCGTATGTTTGGTTCGCGAGATATAACGCATGACACAAATGACCTTGAAGATCATGATGACTGTTAATGATTTTTTATTTTTTATTTAATTTTTTTTGTAATCATGAGAAAAAAATTTTGGTAGTAGTTTTACACAAACTGTTTGGAGTATGTAAATTATATAAACATTGGTTACTTCGACTTGAAAATAAGGTTAAAAATTTATTGTTTTTGAAAAAACCCCAATTTTTTGCAGTTTTATTTTAAAAAATTAAAATACGGCTCCAGGAATTTTTTTTAAAAACTTGGTAGAATCACATAAATGTTAATAGGCGTCGATTGACACCTTGATCAAGGAAATCGTATGTTTGGTTCGCGAGATATAACGCATGACAGAAATGACCTTCAAACGGGCAAAACAGCAACCCCCCCCCCCCAGATGAAGTTTTCCAAAAACTAATCAGCTCTTAAGATTGCAAAGACGCTTCGATTGACACCTCAACGAAGTCGATACGACTTTGTTTACGTGAGTTATGCTCGTAGAAAAAAGTGTCCACGAACGTACGTACGTACGTACGTACATACATACACACACATACATCTCCCTTTCTAAAAATACTTAATATATACTCTATAGACCTCAAAACGTAAAGAAATGTTGAAAATTTCAATTTCGATTTTCGAGGCGATTACAAAAACTTCCCATATACTGGGAAGTTAATAAGTGTAGGAGGGGTAAAGATAACACAGTAGCTGATGAATTAAGTAAACGCTATCACACCAACAGAAGTTGGCAAATTAAAAGAAATAAATGAAGATCATAAGGACAATGTGTCCAATGAAATTTTGGGTTATGAACACAAAGACGATCACTGATACAACTATTGGCAAACAAGGATACAGTATTGATTGAGAGAATTCAAATCTATTCGTAAGATTGTGAATAGTTTCAACATGGAAAAAAGCTACAGAAAGATATGATAAGAAAAACTATGCACAAATGAAAAATATAAATATACGAGAAATGCATAAGATTTTTTGCCAACACCAAACATAAAACAAAAAGACAAGTTAATAAATTGGGATGTTCCGCATATGGTTATGGATACGTCTCCATGTTTTGTTAACATTAACGAAAGGAATAAGCTTTAATTCAATAAAAGTGACGTGAAACCTTTCGTTTCAGATGGATCATCAACATGTACGTTACTAAAAGTTCAGCTTTAGTGACGGTAAAGAAAACGGGTCACCAAAAGTATATTTCAAACATTTGTTCGAAACAAGATTTGTTGATAAGTAAATTCGTAAGAATAATTGATTTAGATGACCAAGAGATAGAAATAAGTAGTATAAGACGATTGACACGGTGAATAAACGATATGTGTATGGAGAAACTGAGTCAGTATAAACTTTGCAATCAACTAGGGAACTGCAAATTACACGTTTGCATCATAATTTGAAAACTGTTTTCGGTTTGTTAGGAATCACAGGCAATATATGACTAATAAGGGAAATAAGACAAATGTGAAGGTTGATTAATTGGGTAGGTTCTGTGCTGATGATGAAAATAAAATAATAATATTGACTAAATATAAAAAAAGGTTAATTTAACATACAAGAACCCGTCTTGTATGTTAAATTAACTTTTTTCATCAAAAATTATGTTTTAATGGACTACGTAGACCGCCAGGCCATCTATACAGAAAAAATTCAATAAAATAAAAATGGTTGATCGAAATCATACGTGACAGTTAACTTTCACTTCAATCTGGTATTTTGCACCCATTTATTATAGAACCTGAAAAATTTATAGCACAACTAAATAAATTAGCAGAGGACAAATGCATGCACAAGCATAATATCATTCTTTACCAGATATTCAAATAGGTGAATAAATGTAATTGCATGTTGTATTTTTCGAGCAGTTATAAAAGCCCGAGTAGAATGTAGTTCCATCTTCTTGCATTCGCCCAATTAAATGAATCTAAAAGTAGAGCCGTAAAACACAAATATAATAAAATAATTATCAAATTCTTCTTTTACTCCGAGCGGCTCATAACACACGCACATTAAAGTACATTGGGAATGTCTTTTGCGGCTCGAGCACAACTCACATTCAAAGCAGGGGCAACCATCCTGTCAAGACATATATTTCCTTGAATATCTGTTTTTCCACCAAGGCGGTGCACTTGAAACTGATCTCCAATCTCACAATATTTGCTTTTATTGGTGTTTTGAAGCGATTCTTAGCCAAAAGCGGCCGCCTAGGATCTTCAGCGAGAATCAAAACCAAGTTTGTAGGCACCTATCTAAACTAAAAGATCTTGCAACAATGTTCTATGATAAAGCGTGTAATACTTCAATCGAGTCTTTCTGTAGTACAGAAAGATTAGAATGGCCACACATTTCTCCCAGTTTTATTCAAGACAGCAAAATATCATCTTAAGACAAATTAGCCAATACGTCACTAAAAGTAGAAGCTGACCCTCACTCGCGGTAATTGACACCAAAGTCATCAAACCCACACGATCTCCATAAAACCAGGGCATTTTCTTATTGGCCAGCCAGTAAGATCTTATCTGATCCCACTTATGTGCTGAATAACTTATCAATAACCACTGAATGGCCACAATGGTCAAAGGAATATAAGCAAAAATTACAGGATCGTTCAAAGTAGCAAAATTCTCAGCCAAATGTCAGTGTAGAAACTTTGGTACTACTCAAGGAAGTAAATCTTCCCCACTAAAATTTCAAATAAGTCAGGTAGCAAGGAAGCATACAATTTTGTAGGGATAGTCGAGATTAAAACTTCAACGGGACAAGGCCCACGAGCACTTCTGCCAGTCATTGCTTTTCTAAATTAGATATTCATATAACAATCAACAATGAATATATATAATAAGCAAAAAAACGTTCATTAAATACTTAAGCATCGTTTGTCAAGTTTTTGAGTTCATTTATTGTAAGGGTTTGTAAGATTTCAGTTTCTTCTTCCTCTATCATACGCAAGATTTTATGTGTTACACATAGTCAGACATCGAATTTATTGATATAATGATAGTCAATACTTTTCAAAATCAGATGCTTTAGCAAGCTTTCATTCAATAAAAAATCGTAGTTTTTAAGGGTTTGTAAGATTTCAATTACTTCTTTCCCTATCTTCTATAATATTTAATATTTTTTGCATATGATTAAACAGCGATTATTTTCTGCATATTGAATGTTTTTCAAGCTCGACTACAAACTAAAAAAATGATTATTAGTTTCGTTAATGTTAAATGGTGATATAATACAAATTCAATGTCTATGCAGCACTCATGGAAATTTTCAACGCAACTATCCAAAATGGCTATCATGCGTCAAAATCTAGTTCAGTCAGAGTAGAACAAAAACTGCATTAAATAACCATGAAATCTTAATTTCGCCAACATTTTTGCAAATGCCCTTTTGTCTTTCAAGCGTCGACATGAAAATAACCAGTTGTGTAAAAAAGGTCTGATTGATTCGTGTAATGACGAAATCTTTAAGACTAATGCCGTTGCTATATCGATAAAACCATGGTAGGCCCCGCGATACATTCGAAACGCGTCGTCACCAGTCTGGTCATGTAGGTTCAGTTGAGTTCACACTCCCGATTAGCCCCTGACCAGGCTCTGAGCTCACATCCTCACAAGTGTGCTAATCCTCGCAAGGCCTCCCTTAGATAGCATAGATAAGGGCAAGCAGAGATATCGGCTGCGAGGAGAAACACAACTGCAGTATTAACTCCAAAGAAGTTAATCCACTCGGTCCGGAAAGAAAGTGGACTCAGATGACCAAGCGCTGTTCTGTGAAGAAGACCGTCATGTTCACTCAGACAAATAAGCCAATTGCCATTAGCAGCAACACCAAGGGAACGGCGGCTTGTACTGTTGCTGGTGCGCCCTCCAACATTACCTCTTTTTCAGATGGAAAAAAGCAGCCAATCCCCTCAGCAGTGGCTTATAGGAACCGAAGGTCTGCCAACAAGGTTTTGAAAAGGTTGAAAGATTTCATCCACCGATGGTCTCTAAGAAGGATAAAACCTACTTCGAATGAGCAAAACACGATAAAGACCTACAAAGTCTCTACAAAAAACAGAGGCAGACCCATAATCAGGGTAAATCGAATGAGATAACTAAAGTCAACCGAGCGCTCAATCGCAGGTCACAAAGTGAACTAGGCTGGCCACGTCCAACCCTACAATTGGTGAGACTTTTAGTGCGGCGGCTAAAGAAACCTTTGTGTGGGCTGTCATCTATAGGACTAACAGCGATTGAATCATCTCACTGTCAAACTGGAAGATCGTAGAAACCGCTCTTCTACGGGTGTAAAAGCCCATACTAGAGGAAAATCCTGGCTCTCCACCAAGTTTACCGCCTGCAGTAGATCTCAACGGAAGCCCCTTCACTGCCTGTCCGTCTCAATTCTTTTCGTTCTGAAAACACTGGAAAAGCTGGTAGGCATTCATTTGAAACCACTCTCCAAGACACAGCAGGCGTATACAAAAGGAAGATCGTTTGAAACAGCTATTCACTCGCTCACTAGCTACATTGAAAAATCAATAGGCTGTAAGGAATATACGCAAGTAGTTTTTTTGGATATTAAACGTCCCTTCAACAACATCAGCTAAAAAACAATTGATGGAAACTTGATAAAGTTTTCCAAACAACTGTTAAGCAGCAGGAACATCAAAAATCATCCCCTATATTTTGCACAATTGCTTAAACTGTTTCATAAAAAAGCTTTGAACTTTTGGATCGTTAATTTATTAGGCAGTTACAGGAAATCGCTTGTCTATAAGAGTTAAGAGTTAAATATGTGCTAAATTCAATTCAAAGAGTAATTTGGATTAAATTGGCGGTAAAAATCGCGTGACAAAAATCAATTTACTCGATTAAATAAGGAAAATTCATTAAAGCAGCAGGAAATATACATGAGAGTGTTTTTTGCCTCTTCTAAAAAATCATTTTTTTTTTCAAACAAAACAATACTTTCCTCGGGGCCGATAAACCAATATGTTAAATATAACGTCACCTTCCGAGTTAATTAGACGTGAATTAATTCTATCTAGTCCATCGTTTATATACACGACTTGTGCTGGCCAAAATTGCTGACATGATGTTCACACGTGTTAGATAAATTTCACACAGAAAGCGTCCAGGCGTTTTGCGTGTCTGCCTATTAAGAGTTGAGTTCCGACTTACATCAAGCGTATGTGGGATAAGTCGCGGCATTTTTAGCGTCTTGTAAAGAGCACAAATTCAGTTTTCTGCAGATTTATCTTTATACCACAATCTTCGCTCCAATTGGAGAGGGACCTAGGTCGAAATTTAGTCTTTTAGATAGCGTGCTGACAAATTTGCCCGATCAATATCGGGCAAATTTGTTAGCATATCAATATATGGCAGCATCGTCGGCATTGGCTAAGACTTTGCGGTAGATTCTATTTTTGACAAGAGTTTGTTCACCGTTAAGTTCCATAGAAAGGGGTGATAGTACCCCACTTTGTGGAATGCCTCTGCCAGTTCTCCTTATGGTGATTGTAGTGTAATACAAGCCACAACAAACAAAACAATATTCATACATTGCCATCTGATAGCCCGGCACGAGTCAAAACATTGTGAGTCAGGCTTTGTGGGTATATCCCGAGTCCAATTACAAACAATGAAATTAGAGCGACTCAGCAAAACAATTGAAGACTAACAATGTGCACTGGGAACAAATTCAGTATGGCATAACAATGAAAATGATCCGGGGTTGTTGGCATTTTATTGCTTACATCTGCAGTAAGGTTCTTGAAGCCAATAAACTACACTTTATTGCTTGCACTTGCATTTTTGACCATGGGAAAATATTGGAAATAGATTTAGGTCAGGAATATGTAAATAATAGTTGATTAGTTAGTAAGTTGTACATAGGGAATATTTTAGTATAAAAGAAATGATAATCAACGAATAAATTAACATTCATACTAGAGAACTTGGACTGCCTACATCGGCACCTTTTTCTTTTGAATTGTTCATTGCGGCGCTTGCGCTGTATTAGAAATATAGGCACCTCACGCATGCCAACAGCTTTGGCGCTAGACGCCGATAATTAGGTAAGTCCCTCTCCTTCCTCTAAAATAAAGAATCACAATGGCCCCTAACCAAACTTATTTCATGGCGATCCTGCACACTCGAAACCTGTATCAAGAGGATTCTGCTCATACGAAGCTGAAAGTTTTTTATTAAAAAATTAACGCTGCGACCGAAAATGGAATGAAGTTGGAACTTCAACCAAGAATATGGAAGACAATTGCAAATAGGAAGAAGGCGAAGATGAAGAAGAATTTGCTGCGTTATTTGCGAGTAAACTAAAAAATCAACTTAATGATGACTAAAGGATTTACCGGCAACGACCAGGATTTAAAATTGTACACTAATTATTTTAAGTCAAACTTTAATTATGTATGGACTGAATAAGAATACGTTACTAATTAATTAGGGATTTTTTTAAAAACAAATCAGTAAAATTTTAAGAAAGCATAAAATCATTATGAGAACTCTTATGAAAATTGCACTAAAATGCACCTAAAGTTTAAAAGGGAAAAAATTTAATAGATGATGTTGATAATGATTGATAAATGTATAGAATTAACAATTGGTAACGCGCACTAAAATAACACTTTACACTCTAGTTAAATTAACCATCAAATGTAAAAATATTCGAAATATTGTATTTAGACTTTGGTTTTTATCTATTCAACAAACAGTTTGAGTCAACACAAAATAATAGTGAAACAAGTTGACATTACGTATAAAAAAAATGAAAAATCACATTCTTTCTTTAAATTTAGTTCGAAGCATTCGATAAATATGATAATTTTCAATAATACGGTATCGTCAATGCTTAAATCGATTCTGCACATTTTAATCATAGTAGATGCAAATTGGCAAATAGAACCACTGAGACATCGACATATCTTTGAAATTGACATTTCAAATTAGAAGGTATGTATACCAAAGAAAATCATTTGGAAGAAACATTCCCGAAACCTACAGACAAAATTATTGGCATAAATATTTTGAAAAAATCACGCGCTAGGCAAACACGACTTGAATAAGCCTACAGTTTGGAAACAGTTACTTACGATAAACTTCTTCAGACCATATTTGTACGGCAGAAAATTCATTGTGGTGACTGACCGCAGACCTTTGGTGTCATTATTCACGAACAAGAATCCATCATCTAAACTAACTAGGATTAGATTAGACCTCTCAGACTATGATTTCGAGATTGTGTTTAAGCAAGTAAAATGAATTGCAACGCGGATGTATTGTGACGCATCAAGCTAGATTTTGATATTTTAAAAACAATGATTCCTCCCAAAATGGACGAAAAAGTCAAAAAGTGTTGGCAATAACAAGGGGTATGTCTGCAAAACAGAAAACAGACAATTTAATAATAGATACTTCAATAGATGAGCCCGATACACAAGTAAAGTCTGATCAACTTTACGTATGGGATTGCACATCAATATCAGAAATAAGAAAAGTTATGAAGTTTAAATTTATATAGCGCAAAAATAATAAATTCGATATCGTCAGAACAAGCGACGAAGTCATTGTATACTGTAGTGATAAAGTTACCGAGAAATACGTTTCCGCTAACGAAAAGCTATCAGCGAGCTCAAATACAATTAGATCGAATGTTAGAATCTGCAACGATAAGTCCAGTGCGATATACGTATCCACCATGGAAAAGTTGTTAGATGGAATTCTCGAGATGAATTTATATGAATTAGCTTTATCAAATAACGACGATATCTTCAAAATAATAAGTAAAGAAGATTTCAAGAATATAATTAATATGTTGCAACAAAGTGAAAAATACGAAAGTCGCGCAAAACTAAGTATAATGTTATACGAACCCCGAAGAGTATAAAAGATACAACAATACAGAATCACTTGATACAATAATATCACGACACGCCACACGGAGGACATTTAGAAGTGAGAAAAACCCATTTAAAACTTAAACAAAGATATTGCTGGAAAAACATGAACAGCATGATTAAAAACTATGTCAACAATTGCAAACAGTGCAAAATAAATAAACAAGTACGACACACAAGAGAACACATGTTAAAAACCGACACACCTACCACCAGTTTCGAAACAATAGCTATCGATATCGTAGGACCATTAAGAATCTCGAACGACTATAGATACATCTTGACGATGCAGTGTGAGCTAAGTAAATTCATAATAGCATCACCACTGGAATCCAAAGATGCCAAAACAATCGCGTACACATTATTCAACGATCTTATATTAAAGTTTGGAAATTTCAAAATATTAAAATCTGACCAAGGTACGGAGTTTACGAATAATTTAATGCAAGAAATTTGCGAATTGCTTGAAATTAAACAGATCTTTTCGACTCCATATCATCATCAGACACTAGGCACGGTAGAACGCAACCATCGAGTGTTAAATGAGTATTTTCTAGCTTTTACCGAAGATCTAAATTGGGACAAGTGAATCCCGTATTATATGTTCGCATACAATACAACTCCACATGTTGATAATGGCTACACGCCTTATGAATTAGTATTCGGCAAATTACCATATCTACCCAATGATAGAGTCAGACAGACAGAGTCTACGATACAGAAAATTACGCAAACGAATTGAAAATTCGATTACACCATGCGTTAAACAAAGCAAAACAAATAATTGAAAAAGTCAAACAGAAACGTGTCGACAAAATGACAAAAACCAATTCAATTCATTCAAGAACAAACGATTTAGTTCTCTTGAAAAAGAAAAATAAGAGAAAACTTAATAAACCTTATATAGGACCTTTCAGAGTAATAAATACAAATATTGTAAACACAACAATATTAAATTCATATTTTGAAATGACGTGTAAAGTAAACTAAATATTATATATAATAAAAAAACACATGTAATGAAACTAGATATAAGCTCACGAAAAAATATTTTGAATTATATAGGAATTAAAAGTAGAATACTTATCTTTAGTTGTAAAATCCCAGGTGAACAATGCACATGCAGCAAGAATAACACCGTAAGATTTTTCTTCTTCTATTAAGTATTCTGTACTAATAATACAATTAGTACACAATACTTCTGAGCGGTAAGGGTTTAGTGTAATACAAGCCACAACAAACAAAACAATATTCATACATTGCCATTTGATAGCCCGGCACGAGTCAAAACATTGTGAGTCAGGCTTTGTGGGTATATCCCGAGTCCAATTACAAACAATGAAATTAGAGCGACTCAGCAAAACAATTGAAGACTAACAATGTGCACTGGGAACAAATTCAGTATGGCATAACAATGAAAATGATCCGGGGTTGTTGGCATTTTATTGCTTACATCTGCAGTAAGGTTCTTGAAGCCAATAAACTACACTTTATTGCTTGCACTTGCATTTTTGACCATGGGAAAATATTGGAAATAGATGTAGATCAGGAATATGTAAATAATAGTTGATTAGTTAGTAAGTTGTACATAGGGAATATTTTAGTATAAAAGAAATGATAATCAACGAATAAATTAACATTCATACTAGAGAACTTGGACTGCCTACATCGGCACCTTTTTCTTTTGAATTGTTCATTGCGGCGCTTGCGCTGTATTAGAAATATAGGCACCTCACGCATGCCAACAGCTTTGGCGCTAGACGCCGATAATTAGGTGAGTGCCTCTCCTTCCTCTAAAATAAAGAATCACAATGGCCCCTAACCAAACTTATTTCATGATATTTGCTCTCCTTTTTTGTTGTCATTTGAATATTTTGACGATTTTCAGTTCGAACAAATTAATCGACTAAACAGTTTGTTTCGGCTGTTGCATCAATGCATTTAAATGATTAAAAATACTACAAGTAGAGACCAAATTACATGTTTTAGACATGTTTCCTTTTTATGCAAGCTTCTCAATTACTCTTCTAGGGTTATTTTCCACAAAGTTAAATCTCGGCCGAAATGGTTGATATCTCGAATGAAAATTTGTGAGCGCCCATATTGGTATTCGTAGCACGCATTAAGATGTTGGATTAATCCATGGTCCTGTGGCTTTTTAATAGAAAAGGCGATATCCTACAATGGCTGCCCAATACATTTTTTGGGATCTACTACTGTTCACGCAGCATAAGCAATATCAAATCAAAAACTGACGATCCAAAAGTTCAAAACTTTTTTAAAAATAAGTTTAACCTATGTTGCAAATAAAAAGAGGCGCGTGAGATTAGTGCAATCTAACGTTCTTGTTCTTTTTGTTCTGGATGAGTCGTTTGTGATGCGTCTACGTCGATATAAAAGCTATCGCTCGATGGCCTGGCCCTGTCTTCTTGGACATTTGGGCCCCTTTGTGAAGTTACTGAAATTATGTCGTTTGCGTTCACTACGCCGACGCGTATTGTTCGTAGTGGCGCAGCTTCCCTTGGCAGATAACAACGTCACGTAGATCGTATCAGAATAAAGAATAAAAATTGGATGCTTTTGTGCCTGCAATCGATGATTTACTATTTCGTTTCGGGCACTTCCGACTTTGGTTAACAGGTACAATTTCTTGACTAATTCTTAATTTTGAATTCACTTCTGCTTCCGCTGTTTGCTCGACGCTTCCTTATAACTCGTTCTGATGATTGACTTATTTCCAAACATTAATAGATAATTTCCGTGTTCACCCTCACTTCAATTCATCTGAACGATATTCATTCTTAATCAAATTTAATTTTTTTACTCTACTAACGAAGAAACGCGTTTCGGAAGGTTTAAGCTCAAATATCATCGATCTATTGCTGAGGCACTGTTCCCACAAAGCAATCGGATGTTGCCGGACCAATGGATATTTGAGCGTTTTCATCGAGATGGTGTGGCAAAGTTGCGGTTGCAACAGCTTGTTTTGATTTCTCAAAAGCTTTTGACTTCAGCTTGGATGGCTTTGGCTTCTTACTTCGTGCTTTTGGTTTCTCGCACTGGGCACTGGTTGACAAGGACACGGATTTTCGATAGGTGCGGGATAATAGGTTGTCGTTTACATGTTGCGTTCGGTTGCTTTGGTCGTCTTAGTAGCAGGATAAACAAGAACCGCTACGTCTATTTACTGAAACAGAAATTCCTATATAATTGGAGGAACTGTGTAATTACGTTATTTTATAGGCGTCTACTCGCGCCAAAATACTTACAATTGCTTGACTATTTAATAAGCCCACGTTCCCTCGTCTTCTTATTTTAACCGAACCATAGGGTTTAGGATAACGTTGATTCTTATCTTATAAAGTTCAAAGTTACAAGGATCATTGTTCTGAGCTTCAAGCAATCGCAAATGATAAAGTTAATCTGAAAAACATGACGATTACAAAAAGACGGGAAATTCATAAAAAGGAATAACACATTCCAGCTAAAAGAAATTAGTGAAAGTTATCAATGCATTATAAAATACAGATGAGAAGGATTCTCAGTTTTTGACAAAAAATCGTACTGAAGACAGAGAAGCAGCTAAAAGCAAACAAATCATCATTTTTGAATGATAGATATCTAATCAGCAAGTCCGAACAAATTTGATTGTGGAACATAGTGGACCGTTTTTTGTATTTAGCCATAAATATTATTTTTCAAGTCATTATTTTTGCGATTGATTGTAACTAGTTAGCTATTATGCCAAGAAAATATATTGATATTGTTTGACGATGATGTATTTCAATTCTACATACCTTCCTGTACGTCAGCCGTATTGCAAAATTGAAATTATTTTTTACTTTTGAATACACTTTTGCAATTCTAATAGCTGTTTCGCGCACGTACTACACGCGCGACTGTTACAGTTGGAGTAAAAATTTTGGCAAGAATTGATACATGTTTTGTTGAGTTCCCAGAATTCGATGGTCCCAACGACTCTTAACGAAGATCATTGAAAAAAATCTATTTACAGACATTTTGAGCTTCTCAGTGTATAGGAAAGTTATTGTAGTTGGTCCGAAAATCAAAATCAAAATCTTCAGCATATTTTTATGTTTTAAGTTCTAAGGAGTCATTTAAAATTATTTATGGAAAGAATTTTGTATGTGTGAGGTTGTAAATATGTACGTACGAGGTAAACCGAGGCGACGACAAGGTAATGTTTACTACGAGATACTTTCACAATGTGACAAATAATGACAATAATGACGAAAAGAGGCGGTAATATGCGTTACGATAATTACAACTAATTACACATCAAAATCTACAAATAAAGAAAAATGATGATAAATTTCGTTGCTTTTATATGATATAAGATTGCTGATAGGTGACGTGGCAGCTGATAAAGACTGAGTGTACGAGTATTTTACCGATGTATAGAAGTAATTCCCAACGTTACAAAATTTACATCGCTGGTCGCGGAAACAATAGAATAATACCCCTACAACGAACAATATTGCACGCTTTTACTTATTGCTAGAAATAGTATAAACATATATTTTTTCTAATACTAAAGCCAGTGTGTAAATTGGACAGAAAATTTTAGCGACTACTTCACTTATAAGTGAATTTTTCCAAGTGTTTGGTGATGCGTTCTACCTTTCTTTCTGCCGATTTTATGTGTTAGTAAATACCTAATACTAAAATTTGATGCACGGATGGTAACAGAAGATACTAGAGATATAAGTGCCAAAGAACATACTAATATGGATAAAGATGAGTTTTGACGCTAGTATATCTCAGCAGCAAATCGTTTCCCAGACTTTATCAAAACGCTTCCTGGTCGAAAACCAATTTGGATAACTAGAAATGCAGGATGTTGAGAGGTTACAGCGAATCGATTTGGTTCAACTGGATGCTGAACATGTCTCAAAACACTTGATGTGTCGAATCACATGTACGCATTATCCACTACCAAAAAAATACATAATTTAGCAAATAATTTTTTTGGAACTATATCAAAACGATTTTGAACCGAAATAAGCACGGGTGTAAAACGCGACAAATGTTGAAAAGTTTATAGATGAATCGGGTTTTCAACCCCAATGCCTGGCAAATCGCAAAACATTTGATGTGTCGATTCACAGGTTTACATTTGAAAAATTCTCTCATCACATTGTCACAATCCCGGCTTCGCGCTTAAACCCGAGGATCCGAGATCGAGTGCCCCACCATTTCAGACGCTCCTCGACCCCGGATGCCTCGTATGTATACGCGCCGCCGGGTATTACAAAGTCAACCGCATAGGGGCGGTCCGGATTTAACATTTTTTTATTTCCGCGACTAGCTCACCGAGTCGTGGATTTCAGAAAAAGAGAAAAACCACGAATCCCATTCGCACACGCGTCACCAATGAGAAAAAAAATCACATCACTTATTTATTTTCTTATTCGATTATTTTTATTTTATTTAATATATGATCAGCGAGGCCTCTCATATTCACAAGTGTTTTTTTTAATTTCAGAAACTTGAACGTATTTTTTTTTTAAATTAATGCTGTCATATCTAACTTTGTTTTGACAGTTGTGTTCATAGGTTTTAATTTGGTAGGTACGATTGGGGAATGCACCCAACCCGTACATTACGAGATACAGGACCAGCCTCCTCCAAGGCACTCGTAGTCCGATGGGTGCGGGCTCCTTGGGGCGCTCCACTAATTGAATATCGCTCGATTCGCAAGTCCGCTTGCTTGGGCAGGATCCCAACTATACGATCCAGACTTCTGCCTGGTCTCGAACACGACGACAGAACCTCACGACGGGCTTCAACTTCTGGCTCGTCTCGAACACGACGACATAACCTCAGGACGGGCTTCAACTTCTCCTTCGTCTCGAACACGACGACAGAACCTCACGACGGGCTTCAACTTCTCCTGAAACTGAACTTTGCAGTTTCCAGCACTTATCGCCACGAGAGGACCACGGCCAGCGCAGTGAAAACGGCCACCAACTACACTCCCAAGTCCGGCGGGTTCGCCAGTCCAATCACAACTCTCCCACACTCACTCATCATTTCCGGCACGTCGAACATTCGAAAAGCTACTTTTCGCGTAGCGTGGCATGATCGATCACTCGTATTCGCGAAAGCTTGAGCACGATCCGAGGGTTGGAGCGAGACGACGCGATTGAACAGTTTTTTTCCGGAACTTAGCAAGCTTTACACTTTCAGATAATCGTTACCAGGTAGGTATTTCTCGGAGTTAGTTATTTCGGGCAGAAAAGGCGCGAAGATAATTTGAAGATAATTATGATAGGTACGCAACAACATACAGAAAGCAAGATTAGATCTCAAATGGGCGCCAGCGGAAAGGCAAGCTCTTATAAATACGGTACTGAACCACTACTATTTAGCTAACAAATAATTAACTGCTCATATTTGACGGAAAAGGATATAAGTACAATAACAAACAACTAAGAAATTTACTTGATTAATCGTGATATTATGGCGTTGCGATTAATCAAGTAAATTTCTTAGTTGTTTGTTATTGTATTGTATTGAAATCGAGTGAAAACGTATAAAAACCATGCTGAACCAATATTTCGTTCTTTTTGGGGTTAAAAGGATTCCAAGATGAATTGGCAATTGTGCTTTTCCCTGTTAACTCGAGTGAAATGGGTGAAAACGTGGGAACAAAAAAAACGGTGTTGAACTAGTGTAATTTCGTTTATTTTGGTTAAAAACAAACTCGAGACGATATATCCTTGTGATGTGCAAAACTAGATGGCGTGGTCGTTGGATCGAGCCAAAAAATTTTGAAGACCAGGAAAAACATAATTTGAAAAATATAAGATAATAATAAAATTGAAAATTTGACAAATACGAAATCAGTTGTCTGCCACCAAGCGCATTATGGAAATCAATAAGATACATTAAAGTAAATGCGGCGACACGCATGCAAGAACAAGGGGCAAAACAGGGAACTGAACCTGAACAAAAATCCTTTCTCCTTATCCACTTTATACATTTATTAGTAAAATTTAACGTAAAATGATAATTGTAAGTGAAAAATATTTTATAAAATGAATAAATAGAATAAATAGACCAAATAATAATAGGAAGCAAAAATTGATAAAGAAATAAAAGGAATGTTTAAGGAAACTACAAAAATTAATAGGCAACTACTATGATATAGGACACTAAGAACTTGAAACACAATGGAAAATTAAATCTTCGGAAGAAATTACAAAGTAAAAAGACACAACAGGAAGGCAAGAAATGTTACAGTGTCACCTTTATATATTAATTTTATTAACTAATTCATTCCTTTTATCTATTATTTTCCAAATTCATGCTTTAGTATACCTTTTACAAAGAAAACCGCCGAATTCGGGATGATTTTTGCCCTTTTTACGGAACATATTGTAAAATCACTCAACCACACCTGCTTTTCAGATGACTCTTTCAAAAACAACAAAGATTTTTGATTGCACTTATTGCACCAAGCAAACAAATACCGAGTTGTCAAAACTCAGAAACTGTACCAAGCTTCCGAAAAAGTGAGAATCGCACACTGTCTCGAAATTCAGGCACGATGCGCTTAGAATTTGTACCAGATCTCGCACTCTTTTACGCCGAACAAAACAAAAGTTGTATTTGGTAGGGGAAACGTCAACATCGTTTTTGGTGTGTAACTTTTTTGATAGAGCATCCGTTAGGATTTCCTTCGTTTTTACTTCACAGACGCTTCCTCAACTCTCTTACTTCAAAATCTCTAATTCCAACAAATCCTCCTGCCGACGAATGCACTAATGCTCCAAAAAACACAAATTCTCCGAACCACACGCTGGATCCACAAACTAGCGGAGAGAAAAATAATGTTGTTATTTCCGAAGCGGGCATCGTACTCAAAGCTCTGTGCATGAAAAGCTGCGTCGAGGTCACTGGGCTACTGCATTGCAAGGAGACGTTTTAAATGTTTTTAAAAAAATGTTTAAACAACACGCTATTTGCAACACAACTAAATGTTAGTCAAATTCTTGGAGACATGTTTTTAAGTTACCAAAACGAACAATGTTTTGTGGCAATCAAGATATTGTAACTATATGCCGCGTTTCAAATGTTATGTTTATGCCCTACAAAGAGAGGGGATTAGAAGAGTGAGTTGCTCATGTTTCCAACATTTTAAAGTTGACAACAGGTCAAGTCTGGGTTGGAAAAAATGTTTGGAACAATTTTACAACAAAGAAGCACGGATCAGTTTAATTCGTAAACATAAAATTTAGACAGATATGGTTAGAACCTTTACGTGAAATATGTTACCTGTATACATTTTTGTTTCCCGGCATAGTAACTTTTTCCACATCTTGGCTTAGTTTTATTCTAGCGTGACCGTTTATTTCTACTAGTTTGTAGACACAGCCAAGTGCCGGTTGTTTTTGACATGTCACTGTAAATGAAACATATTGTTTTAATGTTTAAAAGTTTCTGCAATGATTGCCGTTACCTAAATGTGTTCCGATGCCGAAGCAGTCAATTTTGTGCCCCTGTTCATTCAAACTTAGGATTGTTTCCTCATTAATATCGTTTGAAGCAACTATTGTCAAACTTTTAAACCAATCAATACTAAAGCAGTGAGCAATTTTTTCAAATGTTTTACGTGCTAAGCAAGATAAATACGCTAAGTCACCAGAATCAATTCGTATTCCAACTGCTCTATAGCCAAGATCATTAAGTGCCATAGCAACTGCGCAGAAGTTCAGTAATCCGCTTCTAGAATAAAATAATAACGTTTGAAACGTGTACTGTTGCAAAAAATCGCTTTGCCTTATAATCAAGTCAACTTTTATATTTATAATGCGACAATATTCTTATATTATAAGTATTGTAATTCTTGTTTTTAAAGTTATTTCAAATTAATGTCAATCTTCAACTGAAAAAAAAAACTTATCAAAGACGAACTCTGTAACATCCTTGAAAGTACCTACGACTCACTGCTCTCAAATGACATCAAAACGCTGCTAAGAAACTTTAACGCATAAACTGGTCGTCGAGAAACTCATCGAGGGATACTCGGAGGGCAAAGTCTCCATGAAAGTAAACAAAAAATATCATTTATTGAATTTTGATGCATCTTGGCATTGTGATATCTTATATCAGAAGTCAACCTTTAGGATGGTTTTTATTTAACAAAAGGTTTTCTGCAAGAATAAACAATTATATTTTCAGTTTTCAATTTCGTGTTCAACCTGAACATAATGCGAGAAATGTATTAGTGGCGATATTTATCGCCGAGTGGCATGCAATGAAATTAATTTTCTAGACTTGAGCAGCCAATTCAATCGCTTACAGAGAAGATTAGTGACCACACTGCAAAAACGTCAGTCTGATATAATATCATCCAAAGTGTTTGTCCAACAAATGATAATTTATTTATATTTACCTTTAGACTAAAATTCATGCGAAAGAAGTCGCGCAAACAGCTATTTTTTCAATTATTTCTGAACTATAATTTCCTTTAAAAAAATTAAGAAGTTTTAAATTTTTCAAAAAGTAAACGAAACCTCGACATTTTTCGTATAATTTTTACCATTCTCTAGTCAATCAATTTTTTTCATACCACCTAATATTAGTCTCTTAAATTCAAAATTTTAATGTGAGAGAGAGAGAGCTTCTTTAAGGTATGGCCTATAAGTACCTCTTTTTGCATTCCTTATACAATTATTCTTTGTGTATATTGCACGAAATATGACTCGTCAATCGGTATTGGTTTTCAAATCCACATGCAATGAATATGTTTTGTTAAGACCAAGGCGCATCCTTTTTGCAACCAAAAACGACCGATCTTCGTTGCAGAAACGACAAATTGAACGTGAGGTCCGTGAAGCGAGGCAACCTTCTGTTCCACCGAGTATTGGTTCGGTCTCTCACATGTTTACCTGTGGTGGTGACTGCTAGCGAGCTAACTTAGTTCAGCGAGGAATAACGTTCGTGGGTCGAAGCTTTAAGTAAATATGCATCGCGTTTCATTACTGGAAACTTAGCCACCTTAAAGCCCTATTAGATTCAAAGCATAAACTTGCCCGAAACACCAAGATTCTCACATTCTGTTTAACTTCATTAAATTAACGTGACTGATTTGACTCTAATTCATCTTTTCTCGTGCACAATAAAAAATTTAAGAGCGCAAGTCTTTCCCTATAGACATCATAACGGCACAATAATCTACAGAAACAATTAAGAAAACATATCGCGGTCGAGAAGAGCACTCGGAAGATCATTCAGCCCTGCTGAAGTGAACAATGATAATGTTCACTAGCTTAAAATCGATATAGTCGTAATTAAACAGAAAAAATTATATAGACTTCATGCAAGACCCAACCACAAAAAGAATTGTACTGCGAATAATTACCGTTTTCACTAATATAGCCCCAAGGGAAGGCGCGTCAGCTGATATCGCATTTGTAAACTGGTAAAGAAAAAAAATAATTGTCATAATTTGACATCATGGGCCCTGCCTTATCTCTTTTCGTCGTGAATTTTTTTGACCCATTAGACTAGTGTTTTTCCGTTTCAGATACGTTCATGTGCCAGTGCAGATGTCTGACATCAGTTCCTGTAGTTCTTGGAAATATGTTAGAACACAACAACCATAATATTCAAAAAGATACATACATTTTCTCAGCTATGCTTATTGAAATACTGCTATTGTCTATTAAATAATCAGTTAACTTGCTGTCTCACTTTTTAATATGGTAAGTATCTTCTCACCAAATATAGCTCACTCGACTTCTAAACCTCCGTTAGTCAGGGTGTATTTTCTTTTTATAAACTCTATTTCACAATTCCTTTTAATTCGAGTTATTATAAAAGTGAGATGTGGAATTTAAAAGTTGAATTACACGTCTATGAATTTGGGCGATTGTAAAAGCAATCTGTGGAGTTTAGAAATGAAATAAAACACCTGTGAATTCGGGCCATCAGAATTTTATATGCAACTTTACTGCAAATGTATTTTTACTCGTATTAACAGAAGTTTAACAAAAAATTACATTAATTAGCTTATTACTGCAAAAACACCAAAACAACGAGATTCAGTAAGGACAAAAGTGTTCATACATTGATCAGATAGTGTACTCTGGTCTACATTGCATTGCTTAACTGTTGTTTTTCTTTAAAGAACCGTTGTATTTCCCATGAAATACGTGAGTACGATCTAATGACTAGTTTGTTTGAATAATCTGTGCGCAATAGTAGTGAAAAATGAGGAAGCGAAGTGTTGAAATAAAAAAATTAATTATTACTTAGCATAGAAATGGAAAATCATACCGCGCAATTGGAGCTTTATTTAATTTATCCCATGCAACTGTCCAATACATTGTTCAAAAGCATAAAAACACAGGATCAGTGGAAAATAAGCCAAGAAATGGACGACCAAAGAATATTTCCAGCATGATCTTAAAAGAGGTGTACAAAAACCCAAGGGTAACCGGTCCGCAACTGGTGAAACATGTCGCTAATACTTCGAATAAGTGTGTTCACCCTAAAACCATCCGAAGAATGCTACGTTCCAATGGACATGCAAGTAGAGTTAATCGTAAAAAACCGCTAATATTTGAAAAGAATAGGCAGCTTTGACTTGAATTTGCAAAGCGATATTTAGGAAATGAGTTAAACGTCTGGAAAACTGTCTTATTTACTGATGAAATCAAGTTCAACTTGTTCGGTAATGATGGCAAAGAAAGAATTCGGCGAAAAAAGGGATCGGTGTTGCAACTGAAGAATTTGATACCAACAGTAAAACACGACGGTGGCAATGTGATGGTGTGGGGTGGAACTGCAGCTGGTGGGGCTGGCCGACTGGTCTTTCTATTATAAACGACTGTTAAAAGAAAACTTGCAGCCTTTCGTGGACAATTTGGGCCTTGGCTAGCATTGGATATTCCAACATAACAACGATCCTAAACATACTGCACGCTTTGTAAAGAACTGGTTGCTTTATTACGCACCAAGGCAGCGGTATTCTCCTACTCCGTCGCCAGACTTAAACCCCATTGAACATATTTGGGAACTTATGAAAAGAAAAATCTCGAAAATTCACACCAGCAGCGAGGAATCACTCAAAACTGCGCTTCAACAAGCCTGGGGAGAAATAACTCCGGAAGTCACTAAAAATTTGGTGGAATCAATGCCAAGACGGTTGCAGGCTGTTATTGATGCCAACGGCGGCCCAACAAAATATTGAAATATAAAAATATATTGAATAATGTGGAATTTTCAGTTTAATTACATAATGTATGAACACTTTTGTCCTTACTGAAGTTCGTTGTTTTGATGTTTTTACAGTAATAAGTTAATTAATGTAATTTTTTGTTAAACTTCTGTTAATACGAGTAAAAATACATTTGCAGTAAAGTTGCATATAAAATTCTCATATATATTTGCATTTTCTACTAAATTTATGAAATTTTGAGGGTGAATGGAGAGCTTTGTCCCTAACTGTATATAATAATAGGTAACGTTTCCGATAAAATAATTTGATGCGGAAATGGTCAAGATGAAGGATGTTTTAAGTGAAATATATTGAGTTAATAAGAAAATACGGAGCTACAAAAAGTGAACTAGGAAATTGTCGCAACGAAGTTGAAAAACCCACAAAAGTTTCGTCTAATTGACAGGTATAGGTATATATGTGGATATATATTGGGGCTTAAATTTTCAACGGATTGTTATTCGCTCAACACCGAAAAGCAACTACTCTATTCCTAAATGTTGTTCTTTATTTACTCCTTACCTCCTACAAATACACACACTATTCTTTAATATCATATAACATATGCATGTGAATAATTGATATTTAAACAAATATAAGATATTCCATTTTATTTAAACTAATCCTAGCTAAAGATAATATTTATATATAGCGTTATTGTAGTTCGTCGCTCGAATTTGATTTTTTTCGAGTTCGAAAAATTGAAAATTAAGTTGTACATACTATATATTTATCATTTTTTCTTTTCTATGACATTTCATAACGATGGTGCATGTAGCTACACTTGCAATAAACTTTTATAAGAGTCATATGCAAAAAATGCAGTTGTTCGTTCACTATACGAGTATTTAATATTGAAGGAACTGCTTTTATGTGAAATCTTCTAAATGCGGAATGTTCATTAGAATTCGTATAACCAGAAATTATAAGACATTAGAATGCAAACCATTCACTAATATTGGATACACTCCAACACACTATTGAAATTAACTCATGAGAAAAACGCGTCGAACATGCCCGATTCGCGCTCGATCACCTGAACTCACCTCTCGAGAGCGACAGCGCGTGTGGTGGATTACCAATTTGGGATTTAGTACTGCCAATGCCTATTTTTTTGGCAGTGTACTGAGGGAAATTTAAATAGGTTCCAAGTTAGGAAGAATTGAAAAATGTGCACAAAAAAATGGAAACTGATCCGCAACAGTGGTATTGAAATAGCCGACTGCCACGCAAAGAAAGTAGGTACAATTCCCTTTATAGAAGCTCGAATTTTTTTGCGCACATCTTAAAAACCATTAACTTACGAGGTTTGATATCTCTTCTTTGTCGACAGGGATGAAATGGTATGAGTTGACTAAATCGAATTTCGAAAGTAATATTTTTTTAGATTCGTGGAGAAATCCTTCTGGTTCGGGACTGGATACCGGTCGGCTAACGTTGCAATATTCATGCATCTGTAATTGCCAGGGTCTCGTCTTCCATGTCTCCCTTTGTCCATGTGCAAAGGAGATGCTCTGACGGTCGATAAATTCCTACATTGCACATAAAATCGAATTTTGCCTTGGCTGTTTAATTCCGCATAGAATGAAGCCTGCGTGGTCGTAAATTAGACATTTTACCAATTCAACGATATAATGGACAACCTTGTGAGATAATGGAACATGAAAATTAGACTAACATGTCAAACTGGGAAAGTTATTAAGTAGTAGAGGAGAGCGGGGCTGAAAGTGCCGGGGGTAAGTTGTTCCGATGCAAATATCTAAAAAACAAAAAGAGATATCAATATGTTCGTATTATGTCCGGCACTCTGGCACTCTATCACATGTGCGGCGCCTATTTGGGTTGCACTAGAGACGCGGAACTAGTGGCAGTGAGTGTACCGTTCCTTCAGCATCACGTGAGTAAATATTTTTTCGAGCATACTTTTTGGTCTCAAGCAAGCATTTTTGGTATTACGAATACAGGAAATTTACTAATCTGTTTGTAATTTATCCGGAAACATTAATTTATGCAATTTTACCGCTCTGCACAGCATGTTTTTTTTAGCATACGATAAAAAGTAAATGTATTTGAAACGGGGTTAAAAGTGCCTTTCAATCGGGGTCAATTGTGCCGCGGCACATCTAACCTTTTAGACCCTATATTGTTTTGTTTGATAGAATGAGAACATACAAGAGGAAAACACAAAGTAGTCAGTAGTGCCTTACGACCGCTGTTTAAAAAAATAATTCTCAAAACAAAACAATTCCAAAAGCACAAAAACTGTGTATAAATTTAAAATGCAGATTAAATTCTACCTAAGATAAGAATATAACTATTAACCGTAGCATTCGCCTTATACGATTTATTTACGGTTTTGTTAAAATCGGCACTTTCAGCCCCGCTCTCCCCTATTTTTAATTTTCGTGTAGCTTATTTTGATCCGATTCGGAATTGGCGAGTCGTCTTGCATTGTAGTCATGCAGTTAGTTGCGTTGTGGTATCGATTAGCCTACAATTTCGTACATTAACTACCAAAGAAAACTCAGTTAGAAAGTCTGACCCTTTGATCGGTTTGGTTACTGCAGCGGCTAAAAAACTATGACAGAACTGATTATCTGTAATGAAACTTTAAGGGTTTTAGTACTGTCTACAGGATTTATTTATCCGTTCGCTGCACCTGATTTATGATTATTATCGGAATTTTCAAATCGATCATAGAAATCACAACAGAATTTAGGGATTATCGAAACCTGAGCTTCAATATCGACAAGGAATTCTAATAGTGTACAGTTGCCTCTTATGAATAAACATGAACGAATTGGTCGAGATTAACCATCGTCTACCATCGCGACGACAGACTTGTTTAGGTTTTCGATTTATCCTTGAAGTTGCATGAAACACATTTGTTCGCTTCTTTTCCAAGTTTTTCCGTAAAACCAGCAGAGGGATGATGATACTCATGCGCCGTTAGAGTCTTTATTTTGACGATTGTATAAAGATTGACTGTTGATTCAAGACAACTGGATTGTCAGCTTGTACATTTTAGATTCATGTATTTGAATCTTTGAATCGATATCTGACTGTCTGCTGACTGTCGAAATAGCAGACTGTCTCTGCAGAGCCTCAACTAATTAATCGGCGAGGCATAGCATATTGTCAAGACTGTCCTTTTCTAATTATTTTCGCAAAATCTCGAGTAAATAAGGTAAACCACGAATCCATTGGAATCGCAATAGATCATCACCGACGGTTGTTGTAGTATCTGCGACTTTTGCTAGTGGACGATAGAAAGGTGAAAGGGAGCTGTAGTATCTGCGACGTTTGTGGACGATATAAAAGTGAGAGAATTTCGCAACCCAAGAGCAGTTACTTTAGACGTGTGGGCTCGCTTCTCCTAAAGCTCTTAGTCAATTTCACCTTCATATTCTCGTACGGAGCCTTAGATTTTCTAGATTTATGCATAACATCAAAAACTGTGCCGGTAAAGTCTGCAACAAGTAACCAACCGTGAAATCGAAATATGTGATACACTAAAATATGTCTCAATTTATTCGAAATATGATTCTGCGGCTATTCCCACAAAATTGAGGTAGCTTAGGCGACACATGGAACACTTTCGGTTAAGCTTGATTGTTCGATGTGTCGATATTATTGATGGCTTGATCGTCATCGTGACCAGCCACTACATTCACATAAATTATTTCCGGTAAACGCTATGTAATTGGATTATTAAGTTAACTCCTTGTAACCCAAAATCATAATTTTTTTTAGAAAATCAATATTTCAAATATTTATGTATTTATTTCAGAATAAAGGGAGTGTGACATATCTGTTACATTGAGTTAATATTATTACTTTTTTATGTAGTGTGGAAATCTTTGAAGCAATTATTTTCTTGTTGTAACATAAAGATACACCGCATTTCTCACATATTGTTGGGAGACTCCTGTACACTTTGGAAATTTAACCCAGATTCTATTTTCTGACCAACCTGGCCAGTGTCCTTCTTGGTCTTGACGCACTGCGATGGGGGGGGGGGGGAACACGCTGCGCAGGACCCTTATGCTTCTTTACCTGGGTGTCACTTTCAGTCGATTTGTGGTTCTTGATTGCTGTTATTTGTCCAAGTTTGCACAACGTTTCGGTTACCTCAAGTCGGAAATCTGCCGAAGACATATCTTTTGCAAGGTTTCGTGTGGCACCTTTTACTCGTCCCGCATTTGCCATTGTGAGGTCTAATAAATGGTAGAATAGACGTATATGCCATCTTTTACTTCGCCCCATAATTTTATAATACTAAATCGACACCACCCATATATTGAGTGTATTCACTAACTATCTTGGGCCGATCAATGTTGACGTATCTTTTATTAATTTTATCGTAACGTCGAACCTGACCTTTTGGCATTTCACCTACGAAAGTCGATACCATAGTAACATAGTAATCTTTCCATGCAACATTTGAAATCTCAATACCGTCAACATCAGCCACAAATTCCGTAGAATAACTACGCTCTTTTTTGCTAACTCTTTATCAGCGGGTAATTTGCAGTTAGTCATTCTATTACGACGTATTGTTCCAAGGCTATATATTCCCTCTTTTGCTAAATGCTGCATCAGTGGCAAAGACGTGAAGTAATTATCAAAATAATTTTGATCCTTTGGTATATCACGTGCCATTTTCATAACTACATTTGATGAAGCACCCAAGTCAGGCTCTCCAGTGAATATTTTCAGCTCCAGTTTCCATTTCGATTTGTTGCGTGCCCCGCATTCCTTCACCTCCATCCCAGACAATCACCATCCATGTGCTCCGCCACTTCGGATGCACCATGGACGATGACCGCCGAGAGGAGGCCCCCGTGCGGAGCACCCACCAACAGTGGTCGCATAGAGGCGACCATAGATAACATGTTTTTTTATAAACCGGCTAGCTCACCGGGTCGTGGGCTAATAAAAGGCACATCGACAAAAGAAACTTTTATATCCGGACAAAACCCAATCGCGCACATGCTGAGGAGAGGAGAACCATGAAAAAAAACTCACTTCATATTATTTCACTTATGTTTATATATATAAAAAAAAAAAAATTTCCTTTTTTTTTATCATAGTTCTTAACACATACAATATGAAGTTACTGGTTAACAATTTCTCACATTGTCAAAAAAAAATCTACAGAAATTTCTACAGTTTGAAAGCAAGTTGCTTCCCGTTTGAACTTAATATTTATAATCGTATTATTACAAAGAAAGCTAAATACACATGAAATGCCTAAGAACTGGTATTTCGAAGCTAGATCACATACATTTCTTGAATTATTTGCATACGATAAATTACAGAAACATTTTTTTTTTTTAAATTATGTCAAATAAACTATTCACTTGAACAGCGCTTTACAATCAGCCTACGTTATTTCAACATCTTACGTTACTTCACTTTCCCTAATGATTACAAAAAAATCTTTTGCCATAATAATGCATGTTTCTTGTGACTAATCAATTTCCGTGAGTACATGAGATAGTTACTTTTTTTTTGATTTTAATTTCCTTTATTACTGTCGGCCGTTCGCAGGAAGCTTCACATTTCCACTGAACTCCTTTTCCGGGACGAATGCTGTGTTAGACTCTGCATGTCTGCTCTGTGGCCCCCCGCCGAAGACGTTGCTTGTCGCTGTCGTTGTTTCCAGACAGCGGTCCCATAAAAACTCACTCGGGAAACCCACTCGATACTGTAGATTATTTAACAGGAATAATTCCACTCCTCACTTCGACTGCCAATCGCAAAAATTCGAAATTCAACAACTCCAAAACCAGAAATCTCCAACAAACGTATATCGCGCGATTCGCGAACTTTAGCATTATTTCAATCGTTTCGCTATATTACCGTTCACACTCTGCGTGCAAGCGTTCTTTTTCCAAAAAAAAACAACAAACCGAATTTTCTTCCTTCAGCGACCACGTCTTTTCTTCGACTCTCTCGTCAACTCACTTCCTACATTTTTTTCCACCGCGATCACCCGTTGAAGCATTTTTGCTCCAATTATTACCATATATGGTAATATGTCAGAATCTTTTCGGCCAATCAGAAGGCGACAGCATGCAAAGTGAACCGATTCGCGCTCGATCACTTAAACTCACCTCGCAAGAGAGACAGCGCGTGTGGTGGATTACTAAGTTGGGATTTAGTACTGCCAATGCTGCTTATTTGGACGTGTACTGAGGGAAAATTGAATATATTCCAATTTGGAAGAAATGAAAAAAAATGAACGACTAAAATGAGAATTGATCCGCAACAGAACGTGGGGACGACCCCGCCCTGAGAAGAGTCTCTCCACAATAAAGCCGGGCTATGTATGAACTCTAAGTAATGAAAGATCTCATGGTTGGTATGAAGCTAGGCAAATGTAATCAAAACGTCTACGCGTCGAAATCATCATGCTCACTCAAACGAACCAGGAGGGTTTTAATAAAATGGGAAGTCTTACGTGAAACTCAGCAGATGTAGTCAAAACGTCTTAACGTCGAAATCATCATACATGTTCACGCAATTTCCTCGATACAGTATTACGTTAAGGTAACTCTACTCAATCGACAGTTTTACCCGAAATAAGCCTTCAAAACTAACTTAGTAGTCGAAGTAGCTCAAAACAGGAACGGAACCTATCAACGGCGGGTTACTGAGTTATCAAACAAAATGAAACACGGGCGTGTTGAATAGATGAGTAATGAAATCGCTATTACAGATCAGAGATAATGTTACGACAAGATATCCGGGACAATACACGACACTGAAAAACGAAATGGTGTACCTTCCGAGTTTTACACTGGGGTTGAGCTGTACTAACTACAAAGGATCGACCGTTGCCCTCTGTATTGAAACCCCATAGAGAACCTCAGGTCTAACCTGACAGACTTCACCCCCAGTCTCGAATCAGCCAAAGAAACAAATCAGAACTTAAAGACGAAGACAAATACATACATTTTGAGTTCAATATGAACCCCCCCTACCCCTAAGAAAGTTGCCTAGCAACTGAAACGGTTGTATACCGAAGATGAAAAGATGAGGAATATAAGATTCCGATAGGTAAAATGGGTAATATTCGAAAGATAAAGAGATATGGTTATACTACAAAAAAATGGTCTCACTTCCTGTGAGCAATTATTAATAATATGATACTAGATATACCAAAAATATTTACATTATATACAGGCGTCAACGCTCAACGCGGACTAGTTTAGGGACCCCAGAGGTCGTCAATTCTCTAGCATTTTAAGACTCCAAACCCAATTATTCAACCTAAGGATGTATGAACAGATACTAAACAAGGTACAACCTAACTATATGCGACGCAGATATATATACTAATACAATACCCATCCACACTAATGCAACCAATACGTCACACGACGAGGCCATTAGGAAAACTCATTGGACTTCGAAACAAACCAACTAATATGCGTGTCCACACTAATGCAACCGATACGTCACACGACGAGGCCATTAGGAAAACTCGTTGGATCACGAAGCAAATTAACTATATACGTCCACACTAATGCAACCGTTACGTCACACGACGAGGCCATTAGGAAAACTCACTGGACTACTAATTTTATGAGGGACCACGTCCTGTACTAAATATTACCGATATATACAAACTCACCAAAAAAATTGACATACTAATATATGTACGATATATATACAGATAGCTATCAACAAAATATACAGATCGAAGTTAACTCTTAATGTCCTGTGCGTGACATACACCAAGAGTTTTACCGGACATATCCCGAACTTCGTAAGCAACCTGTCCCACAGGTCGAACAATGATTCCAGGCACAAACTTCGGGGCAAGTTTGGCGGAAAACCGATCAACAGCCTTACTCAAGACATGATTACGGACATGTACAGCTTGACCGGGCTGAAACATTCGGGGCTTACTACGCAAATCGTATCTGCGTTTACCCTTCAAGTAGGATTCTTGAAGTTTAGCTTGGACCTTGATTTGAATATCGCGCATTTTGTCGTTGCGCTCCGTGACACTTAGTTGACCGTCAGCTAAAGAAGATAATTTACGTAGGAGAGTGTAGTCCGAGCCATGTCTAATAGCCTGAAATCCGAACATTAGGAAATGCGGTGAACAACCAGTGGATTCATGCACTACGTTCCTAAATGCAGCGCATGTCTCCACCAGGGAACGGTCCCAATTACGATGGTCGTCACCAATATAAGAGCGAATAGCGGATAGAATGGATTGATTGGCACGCTCAGAAGCGTTGGACTGCGGAGAATATCGAGGATTTAGAACTTGGGTGATATTGTAGTCTGACAGAAGTTGCGTGAAAACTTTAGACACAAATTGCACTCCGTTATCGGAATGAATAAATTCAGGAACGCCAAAAGTATGGAAAATATTTTCGGACAGAAAGTTCACAACGGACTCGGCAGTTGCCTTAGGCATGGCCTTAAGCCATAGAAATTTGGAATAGTGGTCCAGCACCACGAAAAGTTGCGTATTTCCGAACTTAGAACGGGGATAGGGACCTAGAAAGTCAATGAACAGGCGTTGCAGTGGACGCTCAGAAATACGCATTTGTCCGAGAGGAGGACGTAGAGTTTGGTTATTAGACTTTGTCTGTTTGCAGACAGAACATTGACTAATAAATTTACGGACGTCGAGTTTGAGACGTGGCCAATAGAAATATCGACGCAATATTTCGGCGGTTTTATGGACACCACTATGTGCGGATACAGGGGAGCTATGACTGTGAGATATAAGCAGTTGTTGTACACTGTCGGGCACCCATAGTTTAGTTTGAGGGATATTTACTTGGTCATCCGACATGACACCGGTATTAATATAGATTTTCCCGTTTTGTACCCAAATATTAGAAAATTTATCGGGGTTTTGCTGTATAAGATCGATACGCTCTAGATATGAGGAGTCACTAAAGGCTGACTCAGGAATTAAAGGATGCAGAGAAGCATGTTCCGGAAGAATTGAAGTTAAAGTTTGGTCAGAGAGAATAGAGATATTGCCGGCTACAATACCTTCGTGTACGCGCGACAACGCGTCTGGGACGACGTTTACGGATCCTTTGCAGTGTTGGATTTGAAAGTCAAATCCTTGTAGTTTGAGACTCCAACGAGCCAGTCTGCCGGAAAGGTCAGTTTGCCGCATCAGCCACTTGAGGCTGGCCTGATCGGTAATGATAGTAAAAGAAAACCCCTCGATATAGGCGCGAAATTTTTTTACACTTTGTACAGCCGCCAGGCATTCGAGTTCCGTGATAGTATAGTTACGTTGGGCCGAATTTAATTTACCGGACATAAAAGCAATAGGATGCTCTTTACCATCCTCGTCCTTCTGAAATAACACGCTACCGATACCGGTAGTACTGGCGTCACACTGTATAAAGAAGGGTTTACTAAAGTCTGGATTAATTAAAACTGGAGCCGAAATTAGGGCTTGTTTTATTTGCGAGAAAGCGTTTTCAGCGGAGTCATTCCACTTAAACGAACGCTTGCTCTGAAGTAAATCGGTTAGAGGCGCAGTGATACTAGCGAAGCGAAGGATGAAACGACGATACCAACCCGCCATTCCCATAAAACGCCGTACGTCCTTAGCGGACCTAGGAGTGGGGTAGTCAACAATACTAGAAATTTTATCCGCATCAGTTTTTAGGATACCGTCACTGACTATATATCCGAGATATTTGATCTCGCGTTGAAGGAATTTACTTTTGTCGACGTTAATAGTAAGGCCGGCGGAAGTAAGAAATTGAGCTACTTTACTCAATAGATCTAAATGTTCCTCAAAGGTGGCACTAGTAATGAGTAGGTCGTCTAAATAGACGAAAATTTTGTCATGATACTCGTGCGGAATGACTTTATGCATGAGACGACACATAGTTTGTGGGGCGTTGCAAAGACCAAAAGGCATAACAGTGAAATGATATAGAGGACGACCAGGGACTGTAAAAGCGGTCTTTTCGCGCGAGTCCATAGATAAAGGAATTTGCCAGAAGGCGTCCTTGAGATCTAGACTGGTTATGAATTTAGTAGATTGTAGACGAGATAAGAGACCCTCAATTAGCGGAAGTGGATATGCATCCTTGATAGTGACCTCGTTAACCCTACGCGCGTCAAGACAAAGCCGATTTTTACCGGGTTTGCGGACCAAAGTGACGGGAGAACTCCATGAGCTCTGACTTTCCTCTATAACGCCAAGAGAAAGAATACGATCTAATTCGGTGTATAGCTGAGATTGAATAACAGGAGACACTGAATAGTGACGTTGTTTAACGGGTTTAGCGGAACCCGTATCGATAGTATGACTCAAAAGAGAATTTTTTCCCAACCCACGCTCATTAAAGGACGGAAAGGTCTGGATAACAGATTGAAGCTGCATTTGCTGCGCTGTAGATAGATGATGATACACATCACCTTTAGAGCTAGAAACAGTATTAAGTACTTGTAGAGAAGGTAACTGAAAAGGTACGATATTAAATGCGTTCCAAAAATCGATGCCCAGATACACGGAATGTCCTAGAGAAGGGACTACTAAAAATCGAATGGGTTTGATTAAGTTTCCGAAGGAGACTGAAGTGTCTACATAACCTAACGCGGAGACATGTTGTCCAGAAGCAGTACTAATGTGGAGGTTGGAAGAATGCAGATAAAGTTGTAATTTAGATATAAGGTCTAAAGCCCCATGACCCAAAACGCTAACGCTAGCTCCACTATCGAGTAACCCAGAGAGTTTATGCCCATTAATGGCTATTTCACGAAAAGGTCGGGAATCCGCTGAAGGATCATCGGAATATATGGAGTGTAGTACTGCCTTACGCAGTTGACGGAGTTTATAAAAATATAATGCCGTACGTTTACACCGACGTAGGCGACATTTAGATTTAATAGAGGGATGAACTATATGAGGTGACGTCACGGAAACAAGATCGCTATGTATGGACTCAACATGTAACACAACAGGTTTTAAATTGATATTGGGGTCCGTTTGGATGGTGACATCTCTCATAGAGATGTTAGAGAGGGAAGGTACCTGATTTACAGACGCGTATTTGCTTCGGGTCGGACTGGGATACGTGTTTTTTATTCGGTCGGACCGATTCAGAGGCATGTTGTTGGCGATGACTGGAGTGGATCGATTCCCCGCGAACGACACACTCCTTCGCCCGTTTCCCGAAGGATTGCATTTAGCACAGCTACTTTTCAGGACACCATCGTGGCCACATCCAAAACAGAAAAGTCGATTTACCGGAATTGGACAATTTCCGAAGGAATGCCCACTACGCTTACAGTTCCAACATATAACGGAGTTAGAAAAAGTTTCGGAAGAGCGAACTGTAGGAGATACGTCTGCCTGTCTGAATGGATTACCAGAAGAACGACGAGAGTTGATAGGATCGACGTTTTTCGACCCAGACGTAAGATGAATTTCGTGCACTGAGCGCCGCACGAAAGGAATAGTCCGTTTTACAGGAGTGTTGATGTTCCATACACTCTCGACGGAAATACAACATTGGACTAGTTCGCGAGTGTTGTTAAAGGTGCGACCAGCTAAATGATCGCTCAGACGGGTGGACATGTTGCGATATAGGATGACTTGTAGGTCAGTGTCCGGTAATGGATGCCGAAGCTGAAGGGTCAGTCCTTCAACCGCATCAAAGAACTCAATGAAGGTTTCAGAAGGTTTTTGAATCCGCGCGTCAATACGTCGTCGGATATCCACATCGGAGGTAAGAGAGCCATATCGACTCAGAAAAGCGGCCTTAAAGCCGTCCCAATCAAAGGACTGGGGATGTAGTTGGAGATATTTCCAATACCAGACCGCTGCTGGTCCACGAACTAATAAATGGAAACTCGCGATGAGTTCTGCAAACGAAACCTGATATGTGCGAGAGAGAGTCTCGACTTGGAATATAAAAGTCTCGGCGTTGAGACTAGAGTTGGTTCCATCGAACGTAATGCCCCATTTAAATATGGGTACATTATGACGGACAGAGGTGTTTAAGGTTTCCCTTACATGTGGAGGAAAACTATGAGTATAAGGAACGTCTGGATACATAGGGGGTGGAGTTTTCACCTCCCCTACAGGTTGTGTCGGACTTACATACCGAAAGTGTTCACCTTGATTTAACATATATAAATCCGCAGTGTGGATAGATTTTTCAGTCACAATGTGTTTCGGACTGTTGAAAATGATGGGCGCCTGACATTGTTCGGGCGGAATGTTTATCACCACGGATTGATTAGGTGGGGAACTGCCTCCCACTTCAGACACTTGTAGCGGATGATTAATGGAAAAAGGATTGGACTCACTCCCTAACTCGAGGGATGGTCTGATTTCCCGAGACGTAACCGGAGAAGATACTACTTTGGGCCAGAATGCCTGAGGAATATCCATGTTGCAAGATAGAATGATATATATAACTGAAGATATTAGATAATAGGTGTAATGTTAAGTGATAGAGCGACTAAATGGTTGCGCGGATTATATAAAAAGATTAAGTTATTTTACCAAATAAGGTATTAAGATATTACACGAAACGATATTATAAGATACGATATTATACGATACTAAAGTACACGATATTATATTACAACTTAACGATACTCTGCCTAACTCAAAAAGGCGGTCCAAATTACTCGCTTAAAGCGAAACGCCACAAAACTACGCTAACTATATCAATTAAACGCCAATGGGCGATATGTTCAAATACTAAACGCGGCGAAGATACTGAACGCGTACTACCGAAACCGATTGTATGAGGGTGAGTGTGAGTGGTTTACAATAGATTTACATGAATTTACATAAATTTTTGACTTAAATTATTGTACATAGTTTTTACATAATTTGTTTTACAAAAGGGTTTACATAAATGTTTTACAAAAGTTTTTACAACAGTGGTTGACAAAAGTATTATTGTGTCGATTCACATACGAATCGGAATAACATGAAGTGATTATTATTGGTATTTTTGTTTTATAAAGATATATTTGGTCTCCCCACCAACAGACAATACGCGATCAGATACAAAATTTAATTAGACACTTAAATTGTGTGTCACAACAAAATGTGAAGTACGTAAAACGAGATGATTCACGATTCGAACAAATTATCCGACGACTACAAGTAAAAGTGAATTTATTTGATTTATTTAATAGAAGTGTGTCGAAACTGGGATTGCGACGGTTTCAAACGTGGAAGCGATTACTGGGTGTGATTGAGATAATCACAATCCCGATTCAAACAAATTACCCGACACTTTTCCGAATTTCGACAACACTATGAATTTAGAGGTTAGAATTTAGAATTTAGAAAGGCAAAAGGCCCCACGTTGGGCGCCATGTGTTGCGTGCCCCGCATTCCTTCACCTCCATCCCAGACAATCACCATCCATGTGCTCCGCCACTTCGGATGCACCATGGACGATGACCGCCGAGAGGAGGCCCCCGTGCGGAGCACCCACCAACAGTGGTCGCATAGAGGCGACCATAGATAACATGTTTTTTTATAAACCGGCTAGCTCACCGGGTCGTGGGCTAATAAAAGGCACATCGACAAAAGAAACTTTTATATCCGGACAAAACCCAATCGCGCACATGCTGAGGAGAGGAGAACCATGAAAAAAAACTCACTTCATATTATTTCACTTATGTTTATATATATAAAAAAAAAATTTTCCTTTTTTTTATCATAGTTCTTAACACATACAATATGAAGTTACTGGTTAACAATTTCTCACATTGTCAAAAAAAATCTACAGAAATTTCTACAGTTTGAAAGCAAGTTGCTTCCCGTTTGAACTTAATATTTATAATCGTATTATTACAAAGAAAGCTAAATACACATGAAATGCCTAAGAACTGGTATTTCGAAGCTAGATCACATACATTTCTTGAATTATTTGCATACGATAAATTACAGAAACGTTTTTTTTTTTTTTAAATTATGTCAAATAAACTATTCACTTGAACAGCGCTTTACAATCAGCCTACGTTATTTCAACATCTTACGTTACTTCACTTTCCCTAATGATTACAAAAAAATCTTTTGCCATAATAATGCATGTTTCTTGTGACTAATCAATTTCCGTGAGTACATGAGATAGTTACTTTTTTTTTTGATTTTAATTTCCTTTATTACTGTCGGCCGTTCGCAGGAAGCTTCACATTTCCACTGAACTCCTTTTCCGGGACGAATGCTGTGTTAGACTCTGCATGTCTGCTCTGTGGCCCCCCGCCGAAAACGTTGCTTGTCGCTGTCGTTGTTTCCAGACAGCGGTCCCATAAAAACTCACTCGGGAAACCCACTCGATACTGTAGATTATTTAACAGGAATAATTCCACTCCTCACTTCGACTGCCAATCGCAAAAATTCGAAATTCAACAACTCCAAAACCAGAAATCTCCAACAAACGTATATCGCGCGATTCGCGAACTTTAGCATTATTTCAATCGTTTCGCTATATTACCGTTCACACTCTGCGTGCAAGCGTTCTTTTTCCAAAAAAAACAACAAACCGAATTTTCTTCCTTCAGCGACCACGTCTTTTCTTCGACTCTCTCGTCAACTCACTTCCTACATTTTTTTCCACCGCGATCACCCGTTGAAGCATTTTTGCTCCAATTATTACCATATATGGTAATATGTCAGAATCTTTTCGGCCAATCAGAAGGCGACAGCATGCAAAGTGAACCGATTCGCGCTCGATCACTTAAACTCACCTCGCAAGAGAGACAGCGCGTGTGGTGGATTACTAAGTTGGGATTTAGTACTGCCAATGCTGCTTATTTGGACGTGTACTGAGGGAAAATTGAATATATTCCAATTTGGAAGAAATGAAAAAAAATGAACGACTAAAATGAGAATTGATCCGCAACAGATTTTATAACCCATTGACTCCACAAAGCACATACATTTTGTATCCCCATTTACGTGGCTTTTTAGGGTTATAGCGCTTCACACTATTTCTAGCTTTTGTCGAGCAAGTTTGCTCATCTACGCATAAATATTCCTCCTTGGTAACTTTACTTAAATTTTCATTCAATTTATCAAGAATGGGTCGTACTTTGAATAATCTGTCGGCACTCGGTGTATTACGTTGAGGCATTCTCGAGTTATCATTGAAATGAATGAATGATTTTTTGGCACTGTTTCATTTATCAAAGGTGTTCCAATGCTTTTAGCCCAGTGACTGGTCACTCTTGGTAGTTTTATCAATGATATGAGTAAAATGATTCCAATAAATTGTTGAATATCTGTTTCAGAAACAGAAAAGGATTGGTTTTTTTTTTGAATAATGTATAAATTAGTTTGTTCAGCAATAATGTGCATAATTTCTTGAGGAAACAGATGAAGAAAGAATTGTATGGGTGTATCCAGTTGAAGTAAATCGGATTGCAAAGTACTAGTTCCTGAAAACTTTACTTGTTGGTCGTTTAGAATAAGATTCTTTAGTTTCCATTGCA
Organism: Oxycera nigricornis; assembly: GCA_963942545.1. Taxonomy (NCBI): domain Eukaryota; kingdom Metazoa; phylum Arthropoda; class Insecta; order Diptera; family Stratiomyidae; genus Oxycera; species Oxycera nigricornis. The sequence goes on along the minus strand of OZ012661.1, from coordinate 61,773,010 downwards.
ATTCTCTCTTGCTTTGTTTTTTCTACTATTTGAGACAGATAATGCTGCTTGCTGATCTGGTTGAATAGATTGTGGAACAGTTTGATTATTTTCCATGGTATCAATAATTACATCTAAGTCAATAACTGCTGTACCTGCATCATCATCGGACATAGAATTTTCTTCTAAGGATGGTTCAAAGTCGAGGTCTAGTACATCATCGTCATCAAAATCCATCCCATCTTCACTGTCTTCATCAGTCTGAAAAAAGTAAACGATTTCGTTTTCATTCAGACGACGGCGCCGTGAAGACATACTAAAAAAATTAACTCCTTTTTACTGAGCATACTACAAATATTTTTTTCCTTGCTACTCAATGTTACAGAAATGTCACAAACACAAATAGGTATATTTTTAGTATTCAAATACAAAAAATCAAATACCAAACAATCCAATATCTATTTCTAGGTACTTACCTAAAAGTATAACAGAAAACCTTTTCAATTTAGGACAATGAACTATTTTTTTTATGTATTTCAATTTTTTTGCACTCGAAAGCTTGTCGCGCCACACGAACTGTCAAAATAAACTTTCAATAAAATACTAGTAGCACCATCTCTGTGTACGGCGGTTTATTATTTCGTTAGTGCGATACGCAGCTGTGATGCAACAATGAGTTTAAAGGAAATAATACCTTCCGTATGGATTTTGTCGGATCTTATTTAGTTTGTTACAGAAATGTCACAAGGGGCTACAAGGGGTTAAGGATATTAGATTGAATACATAACCAGGACACTACCTAGCCGTGCCATATGTTCTGTCGCAGGGATATGGGCGTTTCTAAAGGAAAATTAGCTACTGTTTGTTTTAAACCTCGCATAAAGCTCTCTGTTTGAGTATCGTCTTTTACGGACAATGCTATCTAACTCTGCCCACAGTTTGCAGTCGAAGTGACACAAATCTGGGGTTCCTGAAGGCCATTCCGACGCCCTTATAAATTCTGGAACATTGCTTTGCAATCATGCTTGTCTTTTGTGGGCTTCATGCGCCAAAGAAGAGTCTTGTTGGAAAACCCAGAGATTTTTGTTGAACATTTTAAAGTTCAATGGCTTCAAACACATGTTTTTTTCATTAGTAAACAAGATTTGTCGATGTTTGTTGTTGCCGTACCGCTGAAGAAACTCTTTGCATCTTGTGGTGCTAAGTTTTTTCAACTGTTATGTCAGCAAATGTCCTGTTGATCACGTTGCACGAATAAATCGACCGACAATAGCCCTACAACGGAGCTCGGAAAAAGCGATATATGCTTGTAGAATTGGCGAAACGGAGCTCTCTTTTTTAAAATTGGCGGAAACCGGTTAAGATAGGCATTTTTCGAAAGTCCTTTTGATTAAAGTGGATTGTTTTTTGCAGGAGTCAGCTGCGAATTGGTAGGAAGACAGTAAGGAAATGAATGAAGGGCCTCAATGAAATTTGAAGTAAATGAAGGTGATTTCTACCGAACGTAGGCATAAACGCAAAATTTAGTTGTTTTGGAGTATATTATTGCATTAAAGTAGCGAAGTTTAGCCTAAAGCTACATTATATTTCTTATTTTGTCAATTGCCTCGTAGAGTGAGTGAGTTGCGGAGCGTTTTCTTATTTCGCAATGTATTGATTTGCTTTCGTTTTAGAAATCTGGAGGCGTCATAGATCCAGTTCCTTTTTCTAGATCCGGGGTTCGGGCAACCCTGGCGCAGTACCCTTGTATTTCCATCCCGATGCCTCTCTTTACGTGTGAAGGTCGGGTGCGATTCCGCAACCGTGGCCAAGATCGGCAGCGGGCAAAAAGCGCACGCAACAACCACGTTCTGTGTCCGGCTAACCGCTGCGTATCGTTCGGGGTACTCGTTGTCGTACGTTACCTTTTTAAAAGCTTACTTATTCCGTAGGATCTTCAATTTGATTTCAAAGAACAAGATATTCAAGAAAACACCGACAAATAATAATATTAACAGCTTTTATATTTCAAATAAAGATATGAAGAAAAATGCTTACACACCGTCGGCTGAATGCAAGAACTAGGTAACTTAATTTTTTGATGTTTTCAGATATTTGCATATAATTGGAGAGATTACTGTAGAAAGAGTAACGCAATAACTCGGTAAGTTAACGAAATAAGTTGAAGATATGTACCCAACATTTTCATGATTCGCATTCTGCGGAGGAAATTCGAATGAAATCGTTAAACCTAATTTCAAAACCAAGAAAAGTTTCCTAATTCTTATATTCAGTGAAAATGGAACGAAAGATTAAGACTGCATAGAATAAGCTTTAAATCGGTATAAGGGTACACCTGGTGCTGTAAAAGCAGTTTTTTTCAAATTTTCGTCTAGCTTAGTTTGGCCCGTTCCGGAATCGGCGAGTCGTCTTGCATTCTAGTCATACAGATAGTTGAGTTGTGGTATCGATTAGAATACAATTTCGTACATTAACTTCCAAAGAAAATTCAGTTAGAAAGACTGTCCAAAGTAATATAATAAAGCCTTAGCTATAAGAACTGAATGACAAAACGACTTAGGTGTTTTACCTCAGCAAACCTAAACTAAAGAAACTGATACACTCCATCTGGGTGAACCGGTGAATTTTCAAATGAAAACATTAGGAAAGTATCAGGAAAAACCTAACGCCTCTGCAAAAAAAGCTTTAACGGCTGAACACGTGCTATGCAAAAGTCCAGCAAGGGCAAACTGCTCCAAGCCACCTCCTCGAGGTTCCTAGAAAATCAGGACCACTTACTTGAATTGCCCAGTTACTAGAGGACGTGTTGGCTGACTGTGGCTAACAAGCTCAAGAATTCACAATAGACCTATAAGACCAAAGTGATTGCGAAGCTCACTATAGATTTATCACCTTAACTGCTTAAAGTTAATTGTATCCACTTACTTCAAAAACGTAGGGTTCACTATAAAAATGGAGAAAATCAAATGCCTACAAAATAAGCTTAATTATCTGGGGTACACAGTAAGTGATGGCATTGAATTAGATTAGATTAAGCAGTCAGGATGATGAAAACGGACTTCTTTGGTTTTCGAATTAAGTAACAATTAACAATGTCTCCAACAGCGATCTATTTACTGAAACAGAAATTCCTATATAATTGGAGGAACTGTGTAGTTACGTTATTTTATAGGCGTCTACTCGCGCCAAAATACTTACAATTGCTTGACTATTTAATAAGCCCACGTTCCCTCGTCTTCTTATTTTAACCGAACCATAGGGTTTAGGATAACGTTGATTCTTATCTTATAAAGTTCAAAGTTACAAGGATCATTATTCTGAGCTTCAAGCAATCGCAAATAATAAAGTTAATCTGACAAAAAGACGGGAAATTCATAAAAAGGAATAACACATTCCAGCTAAAAGAAATTAGTGAAAGTTATCAATGCATTATAAAATACAGATGAGAAGGATTCTCAGTTTTTGACAAAAAATCGTACTGAAGACAGAGAAGCAGCTAAAGGCAAACAAATCATCATTTTTGAATGATAGATATCTAATCAGCAAGTCCGAACAAATTTGATTGTGGAACATAGTGGACCGTTTTTTGTATTTAGCCATAAATATTATTTTTCAAGTCATTATTTTTGCGATTGATTGTAACTAGTTAGCTATTATGCCAAGAAAATATATTGATATTGTTTGACGATGATGTATTTCAATTCTACATACCTTCCTGTACGTCAGCCGTATTGCAAAATTGAAATTATTTTTTACTTTTGAATACACTTTTGCAATTCTAATAGCTGTTTCGCGCACGTACTACACGCGCGACTGTTACAGTTGGAGTAAAAATTTTGACAAGAATTGATACATGTTTTGTTGAGTTCCCAGAATTCGATGGTCCCAACGACCCTTAACGAAGATCATTGAAAAAAATCTATTTACAGACATTTTGAGCTTCTCAGTGTATAGGAAAGTTATTGTAGTTGGTCCGAAAATCAAAATCAAAATCTTCAGCATATTTTTATGTTTTAAGTTCTAAGGAGTCATTTAAAATTATTTATGGAAAGAATTTTGTATGTATGAGGTTGTAAATATGTACGTACAAGGTAGACCGAGGCGACGATAAGGTAATGTATAGTACGAGATACTTTCACAATGTGCGTGTGTCCCCAATTGAAATTCATATTGGCACTCCAGTTGTGATTCTATTTCTGTCAAGGAAAGAAATTTACCTTCGTGGCGCCAACTCTGATGCAGCCCGTGGAACAAGAATTCAAAGGAACATTTAAAAGATATTACATACGTCACATATTTCGTCAACTTATTGAAATTATGGATATGAACGAACCAATCAGAAATCACGCGCAACTCTAATATAATGAAATGCAATTGAAAATGTGTATACAGACTGCTTGCGGTGTTATTCAACCAACAATCATGGTTATGACTAGGAGAAAACTATGATATGATAGTGTGAACGATATATATATATGTATATAAATAAAACTATCGTTCAACGAAATAAATGTTTCAACATCTTAAATAATTTGATATTTTTGTGATTCATTTAATTGTCATGCCTTTAATATTCGGTTTAATATTCGACAATAAAAAAATGCTTTGCTGAAAAAAAATGGAAAGCGGCGTTCTGAAAAAAGGAATTTCAGAAAAATAAGGCTGCTTCTGTTTCGATTATAATCAAAAATCACGACTTTATTTTCAAAACTACAAAACTACACCAATCATTTGTGCAATGAGTGAGAGTGCGTTTTAAAAACTTATGTTTCAGGTCCTTTCATAAAAGAAAAGGGATAAGAGTATGCTAACATGTTAGGACAGAGCTTTTCAGATAAGTTCTGGTTGGTTAGACAAGTTTAAAAGGCGCCAAGGCATCTTAGAAAAAGAAGAAAATTGGATTCTTTGATATCTCAGTAGTCATGCCTTCGATACTCGCGACGAAATTGTCTTAAAGTAAATGGCAGTTTTTTGTGATAAAAATAAGAAAACAAAGTAGTTATGAACTTCAAAACACAATCCTTTTTCGAGTGGTTTTAAACTCATAATGTCTTTAATATTACGATTACATGAAAATAATGTATCTACAAGTTGCTGCAAATTGAATTTCACAGAACTCATTTGTGCAAGCTACCATTCTAATGTCATCAGACTACTTAATACCAATTAAATAAACATAAATTTATTCATTTAACCGGAGGGTTATTTAGGGTCGTCTCAGAGGGGGTGTAATCACTCTCTAAGACAGACCCTACCAGGATAAATATGAAATTTTCGTTAAATCGACTTCTAGTGTTCCAGTGCCGTGGCGCTATATAAGGCGATGGAAAAGACGTTTATCGACACATCATCAAAGAGGCAGTAGTTGTACCCAAAAAAGGCTGAAGTGTCAAGGAACCGTGCGCTTCAACGAAGTACAGAAGTTAAGGTTAAGGGGCATAACCTGGATCGGGGCATACCCTGGATCGCCTCCTCGCGGTGTGCCCTGGATTACGCTAAATGATCCAGAACAATGTTAGAAACGGATTTGTCTTGGAACTACAATTTTGGTTATACGATTATGATTGTTGTATTTGGGCTGGTGGAAGTGGTTTTCTGGACCTAATACCGCCAGAGTGAAATCCGAGCGCGAACGGCTCCAGGCTAACGCTGCTCCGCCACCGTCCCGTTAAAACCTTGGCAGGCCTCAGAGTACGTTCAAAGTTCGCACCGTTGAGTTGGTGGTGTAGGTTTGGTCGAAATATTCCCAATTAGCACTGATCCGGCTCTGAACATCTTTCTCATGAGGACAGGTGTCAATCTTTCCGTGGCCTCCCTGATTCAAAGATAACCACGGGATCATAAGGTGACTACACATCCGGATAGAGATACCGGCTCTGAGTGGGGATCCAATTACCACGAGTTTTCAAAATTTTCCAAATTTCGTTAATGTCGCAAATGTAGGTTAAGATGGTGATCCTTTCCGGAGGAATTCGGGGCTTCTTCGGTCACCACCGTTGAAACCAAATGAGAGGGAAGAGGAGCCTCTCGGGAGAAAATTGACGCCAGTTGCGTCACCCCATCTGAAGAGTGGCGGTGAAGGGAGTGCTGTGGCATCTCTGAGCACACCGAAGGATTCGGCAAAGGATACGATAATGGGTGTGGTGATAGATCTTTATGAGAAGCCGGCGGGCCAATGACGACCACAGGTTGAAGGCCCAGCTTTCATGCTGCTCGGCAAAAAAATTGCTCAGCTTTCGGACCTCCTTAAGGACAAAAGGAACGTACATCATTCCATAAAGGAAATGGTCAGATCGATCAGACTGACCTTCAATCATGTCAGTGAAGAGACTCGAGGGCAGAAATCAGAGGCGAGACCAACAAAGATATCTCAGTTCACACAAGTGACTCCCAAATGGAAAGCCGATTTGGGAAAACTTAGTAAGCGGACTAGAGATGCTGGGAACGAGTCGTGTAGCTCTGAGCATACACCGAAACGCAAGGCGCTTTCGCCACAAAAAGAGGGCAAACGAAAACTGGTAGAAGTACTCGGTGGACGGACAGGCAAGCCCACTTCAGCTCCAAAACAGGGCAATACTCCGGCAGGAAGCAATGCCAATCCGGATGCTTAGACTAAGGTTCAACCTAGGGGAAAGAAGGCATAGCCTAAGCAACGCGTGCTCCCGGACGCACTGGTTATAACAACCAACGGGGAGACAACATACGCGGACATTCTCAGGAAAGTCAGAACCGATCCTGAGTTGAAGCTCGTGGGCGACAATGCCACTCACATATAGCGAACCCAAAAAGGAGACTTGCTGCTAGAGCTCAAATAAGCACTTGAAAAATCGATTGAAGGGGTGGCTGAAATTAGAGCTAGGAAGCATGAGACCATGAATGCAAAAATCTGGACGAAATAACAACCAGGGAGGAGATATGCCATGCTTTGGCAAGTGAGCTAGGGCTGAATGTGATCCTCACATCGGCAGTAAAACACCTGAGAAAGGCGTAAGGGGGCACACAAACAGCTGTCATTAGCCTCCCGATCGAATCAGCAAAGAAACTGATCGAGATAGGCAAGGTACGCATAGGGTGGGTGAGATGCCGCATAAGAGAGCAAGTACCACACAAAAGGTGTTTCAAGTGCTTGGAATATGGACACATGTCATGGTCCTGTAAAGGCGAAGACCGCTCCAAGCGTTGCAGAAGATGTGAAGAAGAGGGACACATTGCCAAGGAATGTAGCAAGGACCCCAGCTGCATGTTCTGCAAGGATAGAGAGGATATAGACTGTAAACATACCGCGGGAAGTAGCAGATGCCCGTTGTTTAGGAAGGCACTCAATACAATCACAAAATGAGACTGATTCAGATCAATCTCAATCATTGTGAGGCTGCACAAGACATTCTTGCGCAGACTATATTTGAGTCCAGGGTGGACGCAGTGATAGTTAGCGAACCGTACCGGAGCCTGCACAACGGCATCTGGGTCACGGACTCCACCAAGAAAGCGGCAATATGGGCACGTGGCAATAAAGCTTTACAAGGCATCATGGGTGATGAAAAAGTTGGGTTTACGAGGGCCAAAATAAAGGGTGTTTATGTCTACAGCTACTATGCTGCTCCTAGCGCAACACTAGCGGAATTTCAGTGCATGATGGACGATCTTGTCTTAGATGCAAGAAAGTTTAACCCTAAAGTTATCGCTGGTGACTTTAATGCATGGCCAGTAGAATGGGGTAGTAAATTGACAAATGCTAGGGGGCAAGTTCTTTTAGAATCTTTTGCGCAAATGGATCTGGTGCTCGCCAACGTGGGTGGAGTCAACACATTCCGCAAAACCGGCTCAATAATTGATTTGACCTTCGTGAGTCCCGCACTGGCATAGAACATGGACTGGTACGTTAGCGAAAAATACACCCACAGCGACCACCAGACAATATTCTTAAGGCTGGATTGCGGAGCTAACAAGAGTCAAACTTTTCGACGAAAGCTGCGAACGGGATGGTCTACGAGGGCTTTTGATCAGGATGCGTTTGTTGTAACAATGAACGCAAACTGCATCGTAAGGGGAACAGCTACCGAAAAAGCCTCGCAAGTGGTGGCATATTTGACAAGGGCATGTGACACGGCGATGCCGAGAAGAAGATGCATTCCAGGTAGGAAGCCAAATTATTGGTGGAGTAATGAAATCGCAGAGCTAAGAGCAGAGTGCCTCAAGAACAGGAGACGATGCCAACGAGCGCGGGGAAGGCTTAATCACGAAGAATGGGAGCAGTCGTTTAGAGAGCTACGAAGCAGACATAAACACGCCATAAAAAAGAGCAAAAGGGAATGCTTCAAGCAACTTTGCGAAGAAGCGGACGTAAACCCTTGGGGTGGTGCATATAAAGCAGTGATGATAAAACTCAAAGGCTATAAGTCGCCACAGATCACATGCCCAACAATGCTTGGGAACATCGTGCAGGTACTCTTCCCTCAACGGGAGAGCACGGAAATGCTATCAGATCTCCCAGTGTACCCGGCATCCATTCCACCGGTAACTGAAGAGGAACTGATCAAAGCGTGCAGTAGGTTGGAGGACAACAAGGCACCAGGCCCGGACGGTATCCCTAAAAAAGCGCTGAAAGTAGCGGTGAAGACAAGGCCGGACGTATTCGCCAGCACATTTGATGCGTGCATGCTTGATTGAACCTTTCCTACCATCTGGAAGATGCAGAAACTGGTTTTGTTACCGAAACCAAACAAACCACTAGGAGAACCTTCGTCGTATCGCCCCATCTGCCTTTTGAATACAACAGGTAAGATGCTGGAGCGTATCATATACAACAGGCTGGCTCCGATTATCAAAGACCGAGGTGGTATATCCAACTCTCAGTATGGTTTTCGTAGAGCACGCTCTTCAGTTGACGCTATCAACTCGATGGTAGGATTGGCAAAGAATCCCATGGCGTCCAAGAAATGTTGCGCTATAGTAACTCTTGACGTCAAAAACGCATTTAACTCGGCAAACTGGGAGAACATCAACGCGTCCTTGATTAAAATAGGAGTCCCTAACTATTTGGCAAAGTTGGTAAGGCGATATCTATCGGAGAGAACGCTTCTCTACGAAACGGACGAAAGGATTAGAGAATACACCGTGACCGCGAGAGTCCCGCAAGGCTCTGTGATTGGTCCCCTTCTGTGGAATGTGATGTACAACGGAGTGCTTGAACTTCTCATTCCATGTGAGACGACGGTTATTGGGTTCACGGATGATATAGCTGTGGTAGTAGCTGCTAAACATCTAGGAGATGTAGAAGTTAACGCAAGTGAAGCTATCAGTGCTATAAAGTCGTGGCTGCAAACGTCCGGACTCAAATTGGCGGAACAAAAAACGGAGGCAGTCCTAATAAGCAACAGACACAAAAACAATATCCTCAGCGTCCGGGTGGGGAGGCATATCATCAACTCTCAACCCTTCATTAGGTACCTGGGGGTTTTGATTGATTCGAAGCTTAGCTTCAAGGCCCACATGGATTATACAAGCTCCAAGGCTAGGCAGGCGGCCGCAGCTTTGACAAGCATGATGCCAAATGTTGGAGGTCCAAAAAGTAGCTGCAGAAGGGTAATCTCTCGAGTAATGAGTTCTATTCTGCTTTATGCAGCACCTGTGTGGAAGGAAACTCTTAAACTTGAATTGAGCAGGAGAAAAATAGGAGGAGTCTATCGTCTCAGTGCGTTGAGAGTGTGCAGCGCTTTTAGAACTGTTTCCGGCGAGGCCGCGTACGTGGTCGCAGGAATGATCCCCATCGCCATACTTGCGGATGAAATGAGCCGCTTGTACCGGAGAAGGCATTCGGAACCGTCCGCGATGCGGCAGGGAATAAAAAACGCGGAAAGGGAAGAATCGATCCGACAATGGCAAAGACGTTGGGAGCGATCTGAAAAGGGATCATGGACGCGCAGATTGATCCCACATATTGACGTCTGGGTGAAGCGCAAGGATGGCGAAGTGAACTACCACCTGACTCAGTTTCTGATAGGGCATGGGGGTTATCGGCGATATTTGAATCGTTTCAAGTTGGACGATTCACCAAATTGCCCTAGCTGCCCTAATGCTCCCGAAGATCCGGAACTTTCTTTCCTTCCGATTGTTTCGGTTACCAGGGTTTTTTTCCTGGCTATCCTGCCATGTAGTCCGGTGTCCACAAGACGTCTTCTGACGGTTCTCACCCAAACATCGCTACTTTCTCCGAGAAGCTGGCGATAAATTTTGACAGCTGATATTTTTAGGCTCCGTTTCCATGTACGTAAAAGTTGTCCATTCATACTATGAATTGACCTTCGGACTCTTTTATCCCGGCGAATATCTTGGACAGTCCTGCAGCTTTTTACGTGTTTCAGTGCTCCGTAAACCGTTCTTATGGAACACTATGCTGTTGTTAGTTCGCATATATCACAAGCCTAACTCTAAAACCTTTTGTCTAACTAAAGGAGTGCAACTCTCAGCCTCTCCATCGTTATTGAAATTAAAAACACTTTTTATAACTATAACGAATTTTTACTAATTGTGTTTTCAATTCAAGTCTTGAGTTTTCAGGACTTTGTTGTCTTGTCTTCTTTATAGAGATAGCATCGGCCAACTATTTCCCTCCTTCAACTGACAAAGAATCAGGTAAAAACAAAAACTAAGACGAATGAGTTATATCGAAGGGTGCATTGGCAAATTGGGTTTTTCTTAGCCAACTGCAAGTGTTTCTAATTATATGTCTGCAGCTGTATATTTCTTTAAATATTTTTCCTTTACTCGAAGCGGCAACCCTTTTCTTTTCACCGCGCCTCTGAAATCCGGCGCCGCTATATGGCAGTTTAGGCGAACAAAAATTTCGAACCACGAGAGGTTAGCGGCTTCCAGCTGATACCCCAGACGCAAGATATATAGACGACTGTCTGTCTATATACCTTGCCCCTGACGTACCAGAGGTGGTTTTTACCGCTATGCTTCGGTGCGACGAATCAGGACCAGAGATAAATCGACGAGTCAAATTTGAGTGAGAAACAAATGCGGACGCAATAGAACAATGAAATTAATTTTTAATTTCTTTTCGTGTTGGTCGAGATAATTTAATTTTTTGACATGAAAAAGACTGTGCGGCATGTAGTTGTGTTGAATGTGTGTGAAACGGGGTAGCTGGAAAAGTTCGCTACACGTACGAATGGTGGCTTGTTACCAATGTGTACTGGTTTTTCTCTCAATTGGCATAAATAGTTAAAACAAAAGCGTAAAATATAATGAAATAAATCAAAGCCAACACACATAATAAACTCTTAACCGTAGATTGACTTAATTTTACAGTCAAAATAAATATTCATTAGAAGATTTTATAAAACATTCTGTGGATTCACCGAGACTGCTCATCATCGTTCAGAAGAAGAAAAAGCTGTAAATTTTTTCCTTTTTTGCGTTTACGTTATATTTGTCTTGCTTTGTTTTCAGAATCAATTATTATCATTAATTGGGTATTATCATAATAATATTTAAAAAAAATTAAAATGTAAGATTTAACCAAAAATGATATAATTAAACACAGTGCTCCTATTATTGAGTTTTCATCAGGTCCAACCCCGGCTGAGGTAAGATTTATTTGGTAGGTATAGCATACAAATAAAAAGTTTTTTATTGATGCATACAGTTTGATTTTTTTAATTAAATCTTTCGAATTGACATATGCAAATATCATTTTGTTTACTTTTCTAATTTCTTCTAAAAGACTGAAAGTCGCTTAAAATAAATGTCTTCAGGAATATTTTTGTTTTAGTATTGAGTCCATTATTGTTCATTTCTAACAGACTTTAAGACAGAATTCTGCTTGATTATGACGAATTTTGACTCTACGTCACTGCATTGTGCAGCAAAAATCAGCGAGATATATTCTAAAGATGGTCAAAAAGACAAATGTAAAAATAAAAGGCATCGAAACAGAAATAGAGGCCGTTAAACAAATTTCCTTGTACTACTTTAGAAAAATTATTTAATCAAAAATACAAAAGTAGCATAGCGCATTAAAAATTAAAATATATTTTCCCAAACGCTTAAAACTAATAACAATCGTTATAAACCAATGCGAAATATTTGTGCCAAAAACAAGGTATGATGGATGATCCATTAAACCAACATTTTAACACACGCAAACCGCTTTCAATACTAATCAAATAGTTACCAGTTATTCTCTCTCACGAGAGAATTAGAAGATTACTTTGCGAAAATTGATCAACCGAAAAAATTGTAGCAGGGAACGAATTTAATGGAGCTCTAATCAAGGACTTCTTACGAAATGAAGATATTATTTTGCATTTCTCCAAGTCCCATACTGGAATAGCTGATGTTAAAAGACTGCACAATACTATTGTTGAAAAGTCCGGAGCTTTAATTATGAATAAAATAAAAACCTCAGCGAGAATATTAACAAGCTGTTAGGAACTATAATGAAAGATATTACTCAACAATTAAATGTACTCTTAGATTGTGATCAAAATGGTCAAGTTAATTCAAAGAAAATAAAACAATATAATATATATGAAGCCAAAAAAAATATTTGGAAAAACTTGATTGAATTAGATATGATTACGATAGAACTAGAACTTTAGGGTTTATAAAAAATATTAAATCGCATAAACATATTCCTGAATTGAAGAGGTCAAAGCTAGATCACCACATAAATATTTTTTTAAAAAAAGAAGTAGATCAACGTTAAGATGTTGAAAGATTTAGTTGCATAACTAGAGAAACTATAAAATTCAATCTTAAAAATTAACGAACCGAGAAAACTTGTTCTAGAAATCCCAAATAAAAACGGAGCTTCCAATGAAACAATAATTTCAAAGTTTATTTTATATTATATTAAAACATATTTACTTGAATCTCATAATGGAGTGGAGTGAAGAATAGAGTTCTAAACCCAAAGCGATGGGAATAATTGTGGAGTTTTTAGCTGTGTATTTTTGCAGAATATATTAGTAGAAACTGAACTATTAATTTCTCACAAAACAACATGCCTTACTTTGGAAACAAAATGATTATTTAAATAGCTCTAGCAAAACTCCGATAACGTTGAAATCAGCTCTCAACTCAAATTTAAGCACTTACATATGTAGCTTTAATAATCCTTATTGCCTTTGTATACAAAACCGGATATACGACAATTGACTTGGAACAGACAGGAATAATATTATTTGTCATTATTATATTATATATTATTATATATTAACAATTACCCTTATTTTATAGTAAATAATAATTGTAAATTGATAGAGCATAAATCAAATGAAAAAATATACAATTATCACATGTACTTACAGAAAATTGTGACGATAGAAAAGTTAAATGTAAATTATTTATGAAACAAATAATAGCTGTACAATAAACGTTTTAAATAAAAAATTCAATAATAATAAAGAAACGTTAATTATACTTAAAAAATGAAATTTTGCAAATCAAATTTCGAAAAACCGTGAGAATTTTATACAAATATGTATGTCACCTGTCAATTAATATGAAATAATTATAATTTATTCAAACAGATACTTATGCCTTTCAGAAAAAAATCATTTCTTTAAATGTAAAAGAGAGAAGAAGAATCTTTATTTGAAAGTCATTTAAAGTCATTTAAGTGAAACCATGGAAACGGCACCACGTCGACCTGTAGTAATGTTAAATAAACCAGTATAAACATATAATCGTGAACGTAACATTACAATATAATATGAACATACCTAATAACTAACAAAATTAATTAACAATTTAAAAAGAAAAGCAAGCTAAAATAAATAAAAACTCATAGTCTGTTAAATCCCATGTTGTTACACCGCACGACCGACCACTGATTCTAACTTTGCCATCTCCACTTTTTTCGCCTATTTTTAATGCTATAAAAAATTAGTGCAATCTTCAATCGACTTCCATCTTTCTTGATTCATATCATTGTCATTGTTTTTCGATGGTTTTTTTAATCTATTTGCTGTTTTATTTCTTGAGCTGTTGTATTATTTATTACTATATATACTTGTTCACTGTAACTGGTTAAAGTTTTCAGTATGCTTCATCAATTTTATATTCAAATCGTTTTTCGTTATTTTTGAGAAAAAACCATAAAAATAATTTGATGAGTCGTTGGATGGTTCGTTGTGTTGGCAGCCACGGTCACGATAGGCGTATTTTTAGTACGTTAATACGGATGTAAATATAAAACTTAATGTTTCACGGCTCGTGTTGAGCAGCTGCTTGGTGCGCTTTGAGCTTAGTGCGTTCCAAGTTTGCCTGGTTTCCTGCAGGTTTCTTCCATCAGCTAGGCCCTGTTTGCAGCCTCTATATAATACTGCTTGAAACTTAGCTTGACGGAGGCCAATGGATGGCCGACTTGGGGTGTTAGTGTATAATCCTGGAGCTCAGTGCCAGCTCTAGCTAGGGCATCAGCTTCGCAGTTCCCAGGTATATCACCCAGCAAAGAATCACTTCACAGTGAAGCGACATCGCGTTCAGTTGTGTGCGACATTCCATTACAATTTTGGATGAGGTATACACGTTGAATAATGATTGGATAGCAGCTTGATTGTCAGAGAAAAATAAATTTCTTACCTCTTACGAGCAGAGCAAAACTGACAGCCATTTTAAATATATGCTCTCCAGCCAATTTGCTAGTATTATCAATTTTTAAACGCGTTTTCTCAGATTTAGTTTTTGCAAAGTCGGTGATCAATGTATTTCAAAAACTACTTATTCGATCCTTCGTAAATTTTGCACACTTACTTTATACAGAAATCACGAGGTAAAAACATCGAGACTTGTCTCTTTTGACTTTCAAAAATTGGGAAATCAATAAAATAAAAAAAAAACTCGATGTTACCTTAAAAAACTCATGAAAATGTTTTTGGTTTGTAATCAACAGATGATCCAGTAATTAGTTATGATGATCACCTCAAGACAACTTTTTTTTGGGTGTATACGAATATTTGCTGTCAGTGACTCAATTCACAATATTTTTCCACAAAAATTTTACAGAAGTTTTTTGAAATGTTGCACTACTATGTTGTTTACTTATAAATATATGCATGTTTACCATATTTTCAAAAATAACCCTTAAAAATGTGTTTAAATTATTGAAAATTAACACTACCACCCCCGCCTCCCTCCCTAAAGTCGTAAACTACTTACGTCGTATGATTGCATCTATGGGTGAAAAGAAGCAGCACAACACAGCACAATAATTTCACCCTACTTTGTGCGGGGATCCTAATTGCGCCTTAAAACTATAAACAACAGACAAAATTTCTCGACACGACCTTTACGATGAGTCTGAACGTTTTCAATATTTTCAATAAACTCGGAGATCTACTGAAAACAACCTTTTTATATTTTTCCGGGAAACATTATTTTTAAATATGAAAACTAAAACAATTCACACAAAATATTTCGCAGCAAAAACTACTGATTTAATACATACAGGGGTGTAAATGCATAAAACGATATATTTTTTGCTCAACAAAATTTTAAAACTTCCCCAAACACGGAGCATTAAAGCAAAAGCTCGGCTTTAGTAAAAATCAATCGCTTTTCAATAAAACAAGCGCACTAAAGATTTTCATCTAAAAACATTTCCACACAGGTATTCAAGCTATAATTGGTTATTCCAAAAACAGGCAAAAGTATTTGAGATGAAATTGCTGTAATATTTACCGGCGGTTTATTTACTTATCTTTCTCTTTTATTGCATAAATTGTGAAGCATTATCATTCAGATATATATATATTGTGAACAGTTTTGCAAATTACAGTTTGTAAAATGGTTTAAATTTCGATTTATAGCTCACCTCATCAAGTCACTAAAATACTGTACGTAATTCAATATAATTTAAACGTGGGATATTTTTACCGGCTTTTAAGAACGGTTCGAAAAGATTGGAGTTTACTTCTTACAAAAAAGTTAATGTTAGGAATGATCCATCATGAAATTAATTATTATTAAAGTTGTTCTGTTGAAATGTTAGCAAATCGGTAAAATGAAAATTATTTAATTAGTATCCTTCACGTCGCAAAAATCAATTTTCTCCAATTTTTAATAAAAAATTTTGTTACTATTGTTCAAACATTTTGATACCTCATATTAATCATCGTCGAATTGTGTTTTTATAGAAGAAAAACTTCCTTTTAATTTTGTGTATATTTATTTGGATTCGTAATCGATTTTCAACCGTAATCGTTCGGTCTTCCTCAGCGAAAACCGAACGATTACGGTCGAAAATCGAAAAATTAAGGAAGTTTTTCTTCTATAAAAACACAACACGTAGAATTTTGTGAAGATGAAATCAATTACTAACATCGTCGAATGTTAATAAAAGCTGTAGCAAAAATTAAATGTATTGGGAGTACTTTCTTCAAGGAATTAATTTTTATTTGCATTATTCGAAATAAATAGTAGACATTAATATTGGAGCAAATAAATACCTTTTGACGTCATAAGTATCAACAAGCGCCATAAAACCATCTGGAAAAGCTATAGCGAAAGAGACCATAGCGGCCAACTCTCCCTCGCTGGACTCGTCAGGAGATACTAAAAGATATTCTGAAAGAGCTTGTCTATGCAAAATTGCACGTTCCAACAAATCTTCTTCATTTCCTGAAAAGAATTAATAGTCATACAAAGAGCAAGTAGTATTTTTTACTTACCTGTTAATTTATGTCGCATCATTCTATTCTTTAATTCTGAAATTCCAGTAAAAGAAGTTATGTAAGCGTGCGCATGGGTTCCTCTAACTGGGATGCTATAAAGTTTTCCTGCCAATACGTTCGATGTACCATCAAAGCCACCTGAAATTTTTCTCAGGCAATAAAATACATGCAAACCCTATACGTAAAACGAAAACCAAGACAAATGAGGCAAAACAATATTTTAAAATTGATCCATTTTATATTTAGATATTCGCGTGCATAATTTTCTTTGATAGCTTAGCACCAGTAATTGAAAATGTTTTGCGGTTATCTTTTTCGGCTTGCAATTTTCTTTGGGAGTTCGATACATGACTTAGGAAAATGGTTTTATAACCAAAAGTTCTAATGCAATCTCTTGGCTTGATGCTTCACTGAAGGCAAATTATGATTAAATTCAAATTAAGAAAGGTTTGAGTCCACATAATTTGTTAGGGCTATTCAGAGGCGTGGATAAATAAACATTTCCAAAAACCAATTTTTTTGAAATGTTGTGTAATGTTTTTATTTTATTGTACTTGGTATAAGTATACTTTGTTTTAAGGGGTAACACTACTCTAGAGACCCCCTTCTTTCATGATTTTTCGTAAGTAAATAAATTAAAAAACACCAAATCCGCCTATGGTAGTATATTGTATAACCCAAAAGGTACAAAAAAAATATATTTTTTCAAAATGGCGGCCACAGGACCCCGTATTCGGCTGTTGTGTGATCCACCTTTCGAAAAATACCGGTAACTTTTCTTTCGAACGGTCGCTCCTAGAACAAAAAACTAATTTTTTTCTTGAAGTGCATACTAATAGCTAGTGAAGTACGTAGATTTTTTTAAAACCAATTTTTAACACAATGGCGCTGTTTTGAAAAAAATCGATTTTTGACAAAAAATTTTGCCATAAATTGTTTATAAAATTAAAAATAAACAATTAATCAAAAAATCCCTAACGTACTTCACTACCTTTTGGTATTTCAAAGTTACTGTCAAAATTTCAAATGGATCCATGCACCCGTTCCAAAGTAATCTTACCGGTTAGCTTGGAAAAAGTGATTTTGAGAAAAATGCGTTTAAAGATTTTGTAGCTGTTAAGTAGTCAAAAACATAAGCGTCTTATGAGCGACATCTATTGGCCTTCTTTGAAACTATAAATACCTCACGTGATGTAGGTAACAAGACTACTTATTATGCCGAGAGGTATATCGGAGCAGCCGCGCCCAGCGGCGCGCGATTCACCGACAGCGTGCGCGGGGCTCTGGGACGCGGTGCAGCAAAGTCGCTCAGTTAGCTATTTAGAAATTTTTCCACGCTATAAAACTACCGACATCTCATTTTTATGACCCTAAAGTACAATTTACGCCAATAAAAAAATCGATTTTTTGAAAATCCTAGAGTAGTGTTACCCCTTAAGTAACTTTTACAAGAATTTAAAATAAAAATAATAGCTCTGGACCAAGTTAACAGCTCGATTGCTCAAATTCGTGGTGACCGTCAGTAGTTTTCAATGGTTTATACAAAATAAAGGAAACAAAAAACCTACAGTTTAATATTTCATCTAGTGCTTAATCGAAGCATTTTTTTGAGCGAGACTTTTTTTTAAAAAATAAGTAGCGTAAATTGAAATTAAATTTAATTAATAATTATTTGTTTCATTGATTTTGGATAAACTATTTACTATTTACTGATCGTGCTCGCGGGGTACTTTTTTACAGAAAAGGGTCAACAATTGAACTGATATTTTGGTCTGTTAACGTTTTTAATTGAAAATTTTGAGAAATATACTTAAGATATAATGCAAATAATAGTAGTTACACAGAAAATAGAAAAAAACATTGTGCAACAAATTCATAATTTTTTGGATATTGTCTATTTTTTGAAGTCTCTGACTAGCATTAATCTCTCAAACGTTGAATCAAATCGTCTCGATCGCGACGAAAATTGGCTTAGCTCTGTCGAGTAATAACGAATGAATATGAAGTGGAGAAAAAGCGGAACGAAAGCGTCAATGAAGGCAACGGCTACTGCCGAAAAATTCACGGCAATCGTTTTTTATCAGAAAGATGCATTTCACACCGAAATTCTGCTTGGTCGACGCAAATTTGATTTGCATTATTACTACGACTTACTAATTGTCGCAGAATTTTTCTAGTGAAGAAAAAACGAAAGGTCCTAGAAATTTCATCTGGCTTTTTAGTAACGACAAGTCAACCCGAGAAAAACACAGAAGAAAAAATTCGATCACGTTGGAACATCCACTCTTCAGCCCCGACCTGTCATTATGTGACTTAGACCTTTTTTTGTGCTTTAGAAGGAGCAATAAACTTTCAATGAAAGGATTAAGAAGCTCACAATTTGTTGGAAAAATTCTACGGCGAGAATTATGATATGAATCCGCATTAAAAAAAAGTTTCATTTATGTTTGATGCACGCTCAACCATTTTGAGAAGCAATTTATAGATATGTATTGAATTTTACAACACCATAAGTCATTTGGCAAAAAAAATCAATAGCCGTCCGCTTTACATTCAAAAAATAGTATCAAAATTGTAAATTAATTGTTGATGGTGCAAATTTAACAATGCATTCAGTTAAAATATTCGTTCGAAATAATACAAAAATTAATCCATGCCTCTTTTTCGCTTATAGACAAAAAAGAATTTATGTAGTTGTAACAAGACGCAATGGAGTAATTTTAAGAGCGGAAATTCGAAATTGCATATTAAAACTTAGGAACAGCGGACTACATTCAACGATTACGAAAATTTAAAGAATGTATGCATTGTGCAATGTATTGTAGCTTTGGTGTGCTGTTTGCAGCATATGGGTTGAGATAGGACTGATAGTCTTCATATGAGTTGACTGCAGGCAAAAAAAATCGAAGGCAGTCAAGCACATTTAAGTTCAAGACTGTACTTGACTATCATATTAGATTTAGCTTCATCTGTAAGGTGTAACTTAGTTGGATACTTGGACATGGAAGCATACCCGGCAACGAAAAAGCGGATGGACGATAAATATTCCACCACCTCCTAGTGCGACCAAAGCCTACATAACGCTCGAAAGATTTAAAGAGGCTAGAAGAAGATGGCACGCTGTCATGGCTTCCGTCACTAGAAAGGGTATCTGGGAGACTGTTACGCTAAGAAGATTCAGGGATTAATAGCCGTACCTAGAACTAAATGTGCTATGGCGGTGGACATACTTACCGGTCATCCTCTGGTTGACACCGTATGGACCTAGCCACAACCAAAGATTGTAAGAAGTGCAAAAACTCGGAGGCAGCAAAGACTGTGGAGCTCCCACTCTACAAATGCCCGACCTTATCAAGGTAGAGAAATAGACTACTAGGCAGTCGGTTTTTCCTAAGTCTCACAGAAGTCTCGCGCTATTGCTTGAGAAGCTTCGTCAACTTTGCAACCGCAACAAAAGCTTTCTGAATCGGCACGCTTTACCTTCCATCGCATAGAAGGGCTAGCTAATTTAAAATGATATCGCTGTGGACCATCTGGTCCATATGAGGTGTAGACCTGTCTAATTGAAAATTTTACATTTCCCTATTATTCATTCACTTTTCATTTATTCCAATCCATTTGATAGTTTTTACTTCATTTCCTTTATATCCGGTTTAGCAAATTACATAACCTTCATCCAATTTCCAATCCTCAGTTCACATTCGTTAATATGTAACAACTTCACATGAGTAAAAAGAGCACATTAAATATCTACCTAATGATTTCGCGCTCTCTCGCACTTACATAGGTATATCCGAATACCAATCGTGTGGGGAATAATATTGTGTGGGTGTAGGAGTAATTTAGGCGGGAAAAGTGACTCGATATTTGATGAGGCGGAGATCTATTGTCGAAGCGGTAAGGGATTTGTGAGATGATAGTCATAGACGTGTCGATAGTTTCTTTATTCATCATCAGTTTATTTAATTTGTATTAAATTTGTATGATGAATAAAGAATTCGTCCTCTTTGACTATCAGCTCATACAATTTTAATTGGGACCGCCACTATGAATTCGGCGTTGTCCCATTTTTCGCACTATGCATAATCTCGTTGTAACTTTTAAGTTACAGAAACCTATTTGTTTCCAAGTTCTTAGCGAATTCTAATGGATATTGCTTAAAGGCCGTCCACTCCAGACGACGATTTCGCAATATAAAGGAAATCTTCTTGCACCAATGGTTGTAGGTGAAGAAGATTGAGAAGAGGATTTAGGTGATAAATGAAAACTCTGAGGTTCCAATTGGGAATGAATTTTATTGCACCAAAAATGCTGCTTATATACTATTTACAAAATGTACAATACGCAAATTAAACATTTTTACAAATATTAAAAGTAAGCAAAAATTGAACTTAGTGCAATCGAGGAAAATTTGATGTCATTGCAAATGCATTATGCAATGAATACAATTAGCTAAGTTCAATGTACGTGAAAATGGTACAATTGGTGACTTAATCAAATTGATGTACATTGAACCACAATGTTTGAGTTCAATGTACATCTTATGCAATGTTCGGTCATGAACAGGTTGGGCGCCCCAGGATGGCCACTAAAGTTGAACTAAGTTGCTGTTTGTCCATCTGTTGTAACGTAAAACTTGCTTGGAGATACTTGGCGGTTGGCAAAGATTTGGGTAAATCTTTCGCTAAGGGTCGTTTCTTCACTGGGGTCCTTGCTTGAGCTTCCAGATGTCCTGCATTTTCTAACAGTAAAGAAAATAGCAAGGGCGATGACGATAGCAGCGGTAATCGAGGACCAGGCTAATGCATGGATGACCAAAGGTTGAAAATGCGGTACATTGTTGTCTGGCGATTGAGGTGGAGGTAGTTTAAACATCTGTTCAGAAATTTTGGAAATTTCCGAAATGTGGAATTTCTGGTAACTTATTTCTTCCAGCTTCGGTAGTGAAATGTTCTTTGTGTATGCACTAGTGACCCTCCTTTGCTGATCGAATGTTGTACGCAGGGTATAATGTTCGGTTTGGACTAGACAATTACCTTTAAGTTGGATGACTCCAACTTCGGTCAATAATATCTCTTCACGTTCTCCGTTGCATGTTATTGATGCTGTTTTGGGATCGTCAGTTGCAAAAAACCAAGTGTTGGGCATCATGAGTTGTTTCCACAATAATTGAAAGTTCTTCACTGCGGTCATAGGACAAGAGCTTCTATTGTGTCTGCCATAGATTTCGTCTATTACGCAGTTGGGTTTTGCATTCATATTGATGATGTAACTAGGTGAACAAAGGTAAACGTCTCCCAGAATTGAGCAGCTGCGAAATTGATCATCGTCCAACTCAAAGTATTGCAGCTGGTTGAAGTTTATTGCCAAAGTAGGTGTTCCGATCAGTGGTGATATAAATTCATGTGGTCTGACCTTAATTGGAATGGCGCTTACATGAATTAAGTCGTAGGTGCTACGTTCTATAATATGAAAATATCCATAGACTAGCAGTGATTGCTTCGTTTTTTTAACAACAATTCGATTTTGCGGAACCTCTGGTATTGAAAATAGTGGTCCTAGGTTTTTCGAAACTCGATCGATTGTCTCTGCTATAGTACTTGAAGAGAGAATGCTAGTAATGCTAATATGCCCATGCATTGCTTTGACTAGATTTCCATACTTCAATCCGATTTCATCGAAATAGTCAGAGGCTGCGAGATAAGTTGAAACTACTTGAATGCTAAGCTTATTCTCATCAATTTGTCTGTACCAGGATTTCATTCCATTCATAGCTTCTATGAGTTCGTTGACTCTTTTACCAAACTGTTGGAATTTTTCGTTGGTTGCCGTGTTGAGCTGTTCCATGCTGGTAGAAAGCTGTAAGTGCTGTTGATTCGTTAGATGAAGTAGCATCCTTTGGTTTTTGTCTAGGTTGTCTATATTTTCATATACCTCATCGTTTACGCCGAATACAGTCGTAAGTAATTTTCCAAACAGCCCTCTTTTAACTCTTGACGGTGTCACATCTTTGATCTGTTCAATTTGTCGAAATATCTCAATTCTCCTGGTTTTAAGGTGCTGCACTAATGCGTTGCAATGGGTTGTCTGTACCAATGCTTTCGTGTCTTGGCATATTTTATCTGTTTGCTTGAAAGTATGTAAGATGTTGTTTTCATCAGCCAAAATGTCGTCATATGGGAAAAGAATTTCCATTCTAAGATTCCCCCGAAGAACCTGTGTCTTTCCTAGATTTTCTATATAATACCCTGTAGACGGTTTGAATATTACATATTCATGATTAGAGTGATTGTCGGCTAGGGTAGTTGCAAACGTCAGAAACGTTAGAATAGTCGTTAGTAGCGCTGTTGCCCAGGTACAAGGCGCGATACGACGTTTCTTCTTCTTTTGTCGTTCTGATGGTTGTTGTTGGGGTATTTGGCGTTTACGATTGTCCACTGCAGAATTTTGACCCTCGTTAGTTCTACGCAGAACTCTACCATTGTGTGTAGATCCGACACTAGTATTCGTGCTTGAGACTCTTGGGTCGTTTATTGATTGATTGCTACCAGTATTTGCATTGGAATCGTGGAATGTCGTGTCATTTGTAGGTATTTCGACTGGTAGAGGACATATGTTTACTATCGATACATCTTTGAGTTTGTCTCCGTCGTGCCTTACGGTGACTATCCGTACCTTGTTCTCTGGGCCAGGTTTGAGTTCGTGAATACGTGCCAGAGCCCATTTTGAAGGTGGTAAATTAATTGTTTGAGTAGGATGAGTTGGCCTGGTGTAGGGTTGTCAGATTCCTTCGTCCAATTTGATTTACGCTGGAGTGTGTGCAAGTATTCCGTGGACCATCTTTGCCAAAACGTCTGATATAGAGCGGTCAGCTTCTTCCAGCGATCATGTAGAGTTGTGTTTGTCCGATCGGGTTCTGCCACGGCAAGAAGAGGCCTGCCGATTAAAAAGTGTCCCGCAGAAAGTGCTTGATAATCTCTGGGGTCACTAGAGAGTGGTGTTATGGGCCTGGAGTTAAGACAGGCTTCGATCTGAATGAGTACTGTATTAAACTCTTCGAAGGTCGGTGATATATCGTTTTCATCGAAGATTCGTTTGATATGATGTTTAACAGATTTGACACCTGCTTCCCAGAGGCCTCCAAAGTGAGGCGTGGCAACTGGGATGAACTTCCAGTCGATCCCATCTCTAGTGGAAATTCGAGCAACATCTTCTGATGATCTAAGAATTGCATGTTTTATGTCATCATCCAATACTTTGCTTGCACCAACAAAGTTAGTTCCATTGTCACTGGAGATTTCACGGCAAAGTCCTCTTCTGCTTATAAACCTTTTGAAGGCTGCTAGAAAAGCCTCGGTGGTAAGATCACTCACCAGCTCGAGATGTATAGCCTTGGTAACCATGCATACAAATACTGCAATGTATCCTTTAATGGTTTTCGTGCCACGGCCTTTAGACATTCGAGTGTAAAAAGGACCGGCGTAATCGACGCCGCAGTACGTGAATGCACTGGCTGGGTTTATGCGAACTGCTGGAAGATCACCCATGATTTGGACATTGTTTCTGCTGGCGTTTCTGTGGCATATGAGGCATCTATGGACTTCGTGCCGAATGACTTTTTGGTCGTCAATTATCCAGTACTTCATTCTTAAATAATTTCGCACCAATGTTACGCCGCCATGCATGGTTATTTTATGTGCGTCTCGTATGATCAAGTACGTCACATGATGTCTTGGCAATAGTATTGGATATTTTGCTTCTTCCGAAATGTCAGCATTACGGAGTCTGCCACCTACCCGTAGAATTCCCTCAGAGTCGAGAAAGGGTGACAGGTTACGAAGCTTATTCCTTGGACGTTGCAATTCTGCGATTTCTTTCGAAAATTCAGTTTGTTGAATGATTTTCACTATTCTCATCTCTGCGTTTTCACTTGGATTCAGTAAACCATTTGATCTGTGTTCTTTTATCTTTTTAGGATTGTTTTTGAATCTTAAGCAGTACGCAAAAATCCTCAGAAGCTTGCCAAAGTTCGAAAAGCGCTCCAAGATAGTTGTATCTCTAGTTAAAGTGATTGAGCCCGTGAGAACGTTATGTTTGGTTGGCTCATGAAGGAACGGTGGGCCATTCCACCACAGTTTAAAGTTGAGGAGCTGCTGGGGCAACAAACCTCTGGAGGCACAATCAGCTGGATTCTCTTCACCTCTTACGTGCTGCCAGCATCATCTATCATTGCTCAATTGTTGGATTGCAGTTACTCTATTGGCAACATATATTTCCATATTAGTGGGATCCAACTTTCTTCGGTCGAGCGTTATCGTAGAATCGGACCATGCGTATATTTTGACATCTTGGATGTTCAGCGATGAGTTTACTTGTTTCAAGAGGTTAGCCAGCAGAACAGCAGAGTTGAGTTCGAGTTGTGGAGGTGTCAGTTTGGCTTTAAGAGGAGTCACCTTTGTTTTTGCGCAAAGAAGTGTTACGCTTATTGTTCCTTCAGTAGAGATGCACTTGGAATAGACCACTGCTGCGTAAGCTTTGTCGGATGCATCGCAGAAACCATGAAGTTCAACTCGAACGTCTGGGTTGTAGTGATTCCACCGTGGAATACGGATGTCTTCGAGCACACTGATTTCTGCCGTAAACTGGTCCCAAGCGTTGATTATGTTGCTAGATGGAAAGCTGTTCCAATCTGTACCTTCCTTCCATACTTCCTGCATTATAAGTTTCGCTTTAATCATGACTGGAGCCAACCACTGAAGTGGGTCAAATATAGTTGCTATATTCGACAGAAGCTGACGTTTTGTTAGTGGCTTGTCTTCAAAAACTGGAAGCTTGAATCGAAATTCATCTTTTGATGGATGCCATCTCAGACCTAGAGCCTTGATGGAATAGTCTTCTGTGATTTCTAGCAGTCCTGTTTCTCTTGCTTGTTCTGGGATATTCTCAAGCAGTCTTGGATCGTTACTGCACCACTTTCGTAAATGGAAGCCTCCTTTCTGGAGGATTGCTACAATATCAGCTTGCAAAGCTGTTGCTTCTTCTTTAGTGCTTGCGCCAGTCATGAGGTCATAAACATAAAAATCTGAAGTCAAGATTTTCGATCCTAAAGGATGATTATGCTTTTCGTCTTTTGATAGCTGCACAAGAGACCGAACAGCAAGATAAGTCGCAGATGCTGTGCCATAAGTCACAGTACTTAAATTGTACTCTTCGATTGGACCATTTGTATGGCGTCGCCACAGTATTCGTTGGTAATCTAATTGATGTTTGGCTACCTTGATCTGCCTGAACATTTTTTCTATGTCAGCTGTGTAGACAAATTTGTGTTTGCGCCATCTTAATATGATTTGCGCAAGGTCTTGTTGCAGTTTTGGACCTGTATGCAGCAAATCGTTTAAGGCTACACCAGTTGAATGTTTTAGCTGAGGCGTCGAAAACAACTCGTAGCTTGGTTGTGGTGCTTTCATTTTTGAAAACTGGATGGTGTGGCAAGTAGTATACACAATTGTTTACTCCGGCATAGGGTGCAACCTTGAACATGTGTCCAAGAGTTAAATACTCTTCAAGGAATGCATGGTAATTGACGCGCAGTTCAATGTTCTTGGCTAGTCGTTTCTCTACCTGCTTGTAGCGAATCAAGGCTGTAGATCTTGATTCACCCAATTGTTTAGAATTGGTATCCTTGAATGGCAAGCACACAGTATATCTGCCTGTGTCATCTCTTGAATGTGAAACTGCAAATATTTCTTCACATTTGATGTCGCTCTGTGTAGGCTGTCTATCACTGACTTCAGCATCAACTTCAAAGAATTTTTCGATTTTTCGATGAAACTCTGCCATTGTAATTAAAGAAGTCAGTGCGCTACTTTGTGTTTTTGCTGTGACTTTCCCGGAGAGAATCCATCCAAGTCTTGTTTTTTGGGCAACTAAGCTCCCGTATCGTTTTATGCCTTCTTCGATAATGTCTGGATATGTATCGGCTCCAATAATCATGTCTATTAAGGCCTTTTCCAGGAATTTATGATCTGCAAGATCTAAATTGAAGATCTGTTTTGGCAGAGCTGTGTTAATTGTGGTATCTGGCAGGGTTGAAGTAAGATTCGACATCACAAACGCTTCTATGTGAAGCGTGAATTGAGATGCGAATCTTGAAGCTATAACAAGTCTTGCCCTTTTTGTTACAGATATTGGGTTTTGGCCTCCAATACCAGTAATATCTGCTAGTATGCCCTCTGTGGGGAGTTCTAACCTTTTTAAGGCCTTCGACGTGATAAATGTTGCTTGTGAACCAGGGTCAATCAATGCTCTCAATTCAATTTTTTTGCCTGCATTTGTAAATGCGGAAACTCTGGCAGTAGCAAGCAAAACATTTTGATTTCTTATATCCGCAACATCACGTTTCTTTACGTTTTTTGCTGCTATATTTGCAACGGCGTTGGAATGCATTTTTTTCGATGACTCTATGTATGATGTTTTTGTTTACATTCATAGCAACGACCTTTACTTCTGCAAATTTGTGCTTGACTATGCAATAAACAATTTTTGCACAGTTTTGCATTTGCGACAAATTTGTTTCGTTCAAGCGGGTTCATTGCTTTGAATACGTTGCATCGGTAAATCATATGTGCTTCGTTGCAACATGGGCAACTCGAACCATATGCGGTAGTGAACACCTTATGTTTATTCGGCATCGGTGAATTCTTGCGTGCGTGTGCCTGGGTATAAGTGGCGCTTAGTATTCGGTGGCGCTTTAAGAGGAATTGTTACAGGTGATCAATTGTGGGCATAGATTGTGTATTGTCGAGCCCTTCCTCGAATAGACGTGCGCTTTCGGTATCCAATTTTCGTATCGCGATGCGGACAATAATTGGGCTCCATGAGTGCGTGCTGTATTTCATGTTTGAAATCGCTGTGAGACAGTTTCTCAAGGTATTATACAGCGTAATAACACCATCAGCTGATCTATGTTCAATCCTTTTCGCATCGAGTATACAATCGATTAGATCCATTATGGCATTTCTTTCGTTGGAGAATCGCTCTTTTAAGATTTCAATTGCTGTTTCGTAATTACTTGAGGACAGTTGTAAGTGCGCAACTGCCTCTTTAGCATCTCCAGCCAAAGACGAAAGCAGATATTGCATCTTATGGATCGGTGTTAAGCCGCTGTTTTCATGGATGATGCTGGTAAACAGCTCATAAAAGTTTCTCCATTCCTTGTAGTCACCACGAAAGGTAGGGATTGTTATCGTTGGTAACTTCGGTAATTGTGCATTCGGCATTGGAAGTGGATTGTTCGCTGTGGAACAATTGTCTGATCGACTTTGAGTCTTAAGCGTCTTTGATGTAGAGGCCATAATTTCAGGCTCTGTTTTCACAGTTTTTAGCCCTTGCGTGTAAGTTTTTTTTAAATCCTCGTAAATCTGAAGAGCTGCTTCAAAGATGTTACTGGATATGTATGGATCATCTCCTTCTAGAGCGCGCAACAGAGTATCGTGGTTCTTTTGAGGGCTTGTGGCTCTTACTTTAATAGTTGCGAGCTTCTTTTCGAAGTACTCCTGTGTTTTCCTGCTGGATGGGTCCTTCCGAAAGTTTCGCTGGAGATTTTCCAGGTTCTCTACCAAGTTTTGTTGTTCGCGAAGGAGATCCTCCATGGCGATAATTTTTGTGAAAATGCGGAAAACTTGGAAACTTTGGAAATAGAATTCACAAAGACTTGACAAATAGGTTTAAAAGGCAAGCAGTCGAAAATCGGCAATCGAAATCAAGTGCAAGCCCTGGATAAAATCTTTCCGGTGATACTCTAAATGATTCGAGTGCAAGCTTGAATTCCACACAAGTGCAGTCAAATAATATGAGTGCAACACTATGCTTCATACAATAGCAGTCGAAAAGATTTTGAGTGCAAGCTCGTCTTTTCACAACAGCAGTCAAAGAGCCTGAGTGCAAGCTTGTGAAAATTAGACGACAGCAGTCAAAATAGAGCGTTCGATGGAAAGTATAATATCCGGCTCGACGGACCAAATGTAACTTTTAAGTTACAGAAACCCATTTGTTTCCAAGTTCTTAGCGAATTCTAATGGATATTGCTTAAAGGCCGTCCACTCCAGACGACGATTTCGCAATATAAAGGAAATCTTCTTGCACCAATGGTTGTAGGTGAAGAAGATTGAGAAGAGGATTTAGGTGATAAATGAAAACTCTGAGGTTCCAATTGGGAATGAATTTTATTGCACCAAAAATGCTGCTTATATACTATTTACAAAATGTACAATACGCAAATTAAACATTTTTACAAATATTAAAAGTAAGCAAAATATTTGTTGACTTGAACCACGTACATTGAACTTAGTGCAATCGAGGAAAATTTGATGTCATTGCAAATGCATTATGCAATGAATACAATTAGCTAAGTTCAATGTACGTGAAAATGGTACAATTGGTGACTTAATCAAATTGATGTACATTGAACCACAATGTTTGAGTTCAATGTACATCTTATGCAATGTTCGGTCATGAACACTCGTAGACTTCCGATTGAAGTGCACTCAAATTGGTAACACTATCAGCTAGTGGTTTGCGGATGCGCACACCTGCTGAAAATGTAGCTGCACCTGGATATCTCGCGATAATCAAAGCTCACCGATCATAACGTCATAGAATAGAGGGTTGCTACCAATATCTTCGATGTATAAGGCTGTATAGCATGGTATGAATTCCTTGCCTCTTCATTGCTTTTCATTTTTATATTTTTTCATTCATTCCCTTTTATCACCATTTCTTTTTAAAAATCTCCCACTCAGACGCAAATGACAGCCCGTGTGTTATCAGCAGCAACTAACAAAGCAGTTACATACTGTTGCACGCAATTGGAATGCGATCAAGTCCCGACTTACAAAGAGTGTCGATCGACGAAATCGTTAGAAGGACAATGTCGTGAGCAAGAAACGTTGTGCAAAGACGAAAGTGTCCACACAGAGAGGCAAGCAGAGCTCCGTTCTGGTCTCATTACGGAGCACCCGACGAACAGCTAGCGGCTAAATTTTCACGCTGAAAGGATTTCGTACACTTGACTGTGAATTCCGATTGCCGTAGGCTTGCTTCCTGTGGCGCAAGTCACACGTTTGAATCCTTCAGATGTCGTTTTAAAGGACTTTACGATAGCTGATGACTCGAGTTCAGGTGTGAGTTGCGATCTGTTATCGCGTTACATTCTTCGGTATTGTGTGACAGCTTGCATGTTTACTGCGAATTCATACAGAATTCGAATTACTCACCGAAGAGGTCAGAAGAGTTCCTGGAGCAGTTTTTGAGAACGCCTAGAAAGTCTTTCGCGTGTACCTCGTTTAGGCACCTTTTATCCCTGGCAATCTCGTATACTGTTGGAGTCTCCGTGATACGGTTTCAGCCAGTTTATGCAGATGTTGGGTGTTGCACACATCTGAGAAGCTTTGTTCCGATTGCTCGACAAGAAAATTGAAAGAATCAAACTGGAGTTGTCCATGGTATGCCAAAATTAAGATTATTTAAAGTTACATAATATATTACCAAAAGTGCTGCATAGACATTGGGACGACGACGGCTAGAATTACTTTTAAAGCAATTTCATTATACAATCTGGAGCGTTATCATTGTAAGAATTGTGAGAGAAAATTTTTTTATGACGATTCTGACGTCAATGCTGATATGAAAGTGAAAGAATGCGATGATGATATGCAAGTGAAAGAATGTTATCGAAGTTAATTCAAACAATGGGATGTATGGGTAGATCGCCTCCTCGCGGTGCATCCTGGGTAACGCTAAATGATCTACCACGGCACGACTCTCGATTGTTTTTTTTTGGACAACTCTCTCGTCTTAACGACTATATCTGATGCTTTGGGCTGGTAGTAGTGGTATTCTGTCACCTGAGTACGCAAGAGTGACATCTTGCGGAAATGGCTTTCAGGCTAATGCCAATGCTGCCTCCGTCCCGGTAAAACCCTGGCAGGCCTCACGGTACGTTCAAAACTCGTCGCCACTAGTCTGGCCGTGTAGGTTCAGTTGAGTTTGGACTCCTGATTAATCCCCGGCCCGGCTCTGAGCACATATCCTCATAAGGGACTGTGCCAACCCTCGCATGGCCTCCCTGCTTCGGCATAGATAACCATGGGGTCTCAGGGGAACTGCACAACGAGTGGAGATAACGGCTGTGAGGGGGGACCCAAATCGCAATGAATCCCGATAAATTTAAAAAGGAGGATCCACTCGGCCCGGAAGGGAAGTGGACGAAGGTGACGCGTCCTTCTAGTGGGAAGAAGACCGCGATACTCAGCCAACCCCCTACTTCTTCGAGGGATGCATGCTCCAAGGCAGCTATGCCAGGGGCAAGTACTCCCTCAGTCAAGCCTGTTGGCGCTAGCGGTAACACCAAGGTAACGGCGAACAAGTCGGCCCGAACTGTTTCCGGAGCGCCCTCCAACACCGCTTCCACTTCAGGTGTTAAGAAGCAACAAAACCCTTCAGTCACGGCTTACAGAGACAGAAGGTCTGCCTTCAAAGTCCTGAAAAGGCTGAAAGATTTACCTCCGGATGGTCTTTCCCAGAAGGATAAAATCTCCCTGAAATGGGCAACCACCACGGTAGAGGCTTACAAAGCCTCTATTCCAAAGAAAGAGGCAACTCATAAAAGATGTAGATCTAATGAGTCTGCCCCAATTCAACCGAGCGTCCAACTGCCGGTTAGTAAAAGACCAAAACTGGTCACACCCAAACCTGTTAAGGGCAGGAGTTTCAGTGAAGCTGCCAAAGACAGCCTGGTATGGGCTGTTATCGACAGAAGCAGTAGCGATGGTACCATCTCACCGTCAAATTGGAAGATGGTAGAAATCGCGCTTCTTCGAGTGTACAAGCCCATACTCGAGGCAAATCCTGGCCCTCCACCAAGTTGTCGTGATGCTGGCTGGTACCAGGGTCACGTTAAATTGATAGCCTGTACAGATCAACGTTCAGCGGATCTTTACAAGCAGGCTATAGGCAGATTGGGAGAAGTCTGGCCTGGAGCAAAGCTGGACGCTGTCTCCAGGGAAGATATCCCGAATAGGCCTCGGTCCAGGGCGTGGATACCAGCGGAGCCATCCACACCGGAAGAAATTGTTGAGCTAATCAAGCTCAGTAATGCTGACCTCCCGGTGGAAAATTGGAAGGTAGCTAAGGTTAGCGAGCCCAGCAATGGACAGCGAGAGGCCCTAATAATCCTGAACGAGGAGTCGCTAGCTCCATTGGAGTCGAAGAGCGGGGTGATCAGCTACGGTTTCTCGGCTATCACCCTGCGAGTATATCGCAAGGACCGTACTGGGAAGGCAGTACGGGAACCGAGCAAGGAGAGTGGAAGCGAGGCAACTGTGGAAGCATCAGTAGACCCGACCGTGGACCTCTCTGAGTCAGATCTTCTCTCCGATGACGGAAGAAGCACCACCTCCACCACGGAGTTGGCTGGGGACCTTCTCCAAACCCTCGACCTGGTCGAGGAGGAGGAGATGTCCTTATCTGACGAGGAGGCGGATAAAACATTGTGTCGCGATGCTGAGGTTTCTGCAGATTAACCTCCAGCACTCCAAGGCGGCATCCGCCGCGCTGCTCCTCCACCTGGCTCAAAAAGGAGAGGAGCTAATACTGGCCCAGGAACCTTGGGTTGTTGGAAACCGGGTTTGCGGGCTCAACTTGAAAGGATACAACACAGTATCCTTCAACACAGCAGGTAAACCGAGAGCTTGCATAATTGTAAAGGAAGGCTTGAAGTTTTTAACCTTGTATAATTTCAGTGACCAGGACACCGTTGCGATAGCAGTGGAAAGACAGTCCAAACCCCTTTGGGCTGTCTCCTGCTATATGGCGCATGATGTTCTGCCACCTCCAACTAGCCTGCAGAGGATCACAAGGGAAGCCACTGCAAGAGGCATCCCTCTAATAGTCGGAGCGGACGCCAATGCCCATCATCGCATCTGGGGTAGCACCGACACGAATAAACGGGGTGAGTCACTATTTGAATTTATCTTATTACATGACTTAGCTCTAGCTAACAAAGGTGAGGATTCTACCTTCATTACGGCAAGCCGTAGAGAGGTTCTGGATATCACTATGACGAACGAGCACTTGAACCAAGCTATCAAGGGATGGCACGTATCGCAAGAGTGCTCGTTCTCCGATCACCTATACATAAGGTTCGATTTGGCATCTGACCCTCCGACAAATCCAACCTTCATTAACAAAAGGAGGATGGATTGGGTCAAATACCAATCGGTATTCGAGTCTGCGCTAGAAGGCGGACCTCCAGAGATTGTAGACATACCCGGTCTTGAGGAAGCTGTTGGGACCCTTACATTGGCCTTCAATGACGCAGCAAGGTCTGCATGTAGTCCAACGAAGCCTAGAGGGAAGTACAAGCCCCCATGGTGGAATAGTGACATTGCGGAGCTGCGGAAGGAATGTAGGAAGTCCTTCAATCGAGCTAAAGAATCTAATGACTGGTGTTCTTATAAAACAAAACTGAAGGAGTTCAAATCCTCTATCAGAAAGGCTAAACGCACCTCTTGGAGAAGCTTCTGTGCAGAAATAGAACACTCCAAGGATGTCAGCCGCCTGCGAAAAGTTATGACGAGCTCCCCCTCATTTTTAGGGTCCGTTAAGGACGCAAATGGAGTCTGGACGAAATCCAGCTCAGAGACTCTGTCCGTTCTCGTAGATACGCACTTCCCGGGCAGTGAGGGTGTGGCTGACAAAGCGGATCCACACACGCTCCCGGAGTGCATGCCAACTACTGTGCCTGTAAATGACAGGCTACTACGCTGGGCAATCAGCTCATTTCAACCCTTCAAATCCCCTGGCATGGATAACATCTCACCTATCGAGATACAGCAGGGTATCAATATAGCACTGCCATGGTTGAACGCCATTTTCAAAGCATGTGTACGGATGGCTTACATTCCACAGCAGTGGAGAGAAGCAAAAATAGTTTTCATACCTAAAGCGGGTAAAACATCCCACTCCTCACCTAAGGATTACAGACCTATCAGTCTCACCTCTTTTCTGCTAAAAACGCTGGAGCGACTGATAGAGATCCATCTGAGAGCTATTCTGAAACCACTCTCTAATGCGCAGCACGCATACACAAAAGGGAGATCGGTTGAAACAGCTCTTCACTCGCTCACCAGCTACATCGAAAAATCGCTAAGCGTCAAAGAATACACGCAAGCAGTTTTTATAGACATCGAAGGGGCTTTCAACAATATCAGCCATAAGGCTATTGGTAAAGCACTCGGGGGAAGCAATGCCGACGACAACCTGATAGGGTTCATCGGTCAATTGCTTAGCAGCAGGAACATCAACTCCACGCTAGGAAACAGTACCTTACGAAGGAGGGTTTGCAGAGGCACACCACAAGGTGGGGTGCTATCACCCCTTCTATGGAACCTAGTGGTGGATAAACTCCTGTCAAAAATAGAAGCGACTGGCTGCAAAGTCGTAGCTTATGCCGACGATGTTGCAATAGCAATATCGGGAAAATTTGTTAACACCCTATCGGAAAGACTAAACTTTGCCCTAGGTATTCTTACCAAATGGAGCAAAGAGTGTGGTCTAAAGATAAATCCGCAGAAAACGGAACTTGTGCTCTTCACGAGAAGATACAAAATTCCACGATTTGCTCCACCTAAACTTGGTGAGACAAGTCTCAATCCGTCTCATCAGGTCAAATATTTAGGTCTGATCTTAGACTCCAAACTCGCATGGAAAGCAAACATAGCGGAAAGAGCGCGTAAAGCGGCATGCGCAATCTACTGCTGCAAAAGAGCTATTGGGAAAAGATGGGGACTGAAACCCAAAACTGTATCATGGCTCTATACAGCGATAGTGGAACCAATCCTTCTGTATGGCGTGGTTATTTGGTGGCCAGCAATGGCAAAAACATCAAACGCGGACCTGGTTAACAGGGTCAGGAGGACTGCAGCTATTGCAATCACCGGGGCTATACGCACTACCCCGACAAAAGCATTGTTTATGCTATTAAATTGGCTCCCGACGGAGCTCCTAACGAAACAGCAGGCCAAGTGCTCTGCTATTCGATTGAAAGCTCTAAATCTCTGGCGTGATGGGAATATCGGCCACTCCACCATATTAAGGAGGGATGGACCAACGCCAGGGAAAGTAGACCTCACTCCTCCGATTCCCTGCTTCCACCACAGTTTCAAGTCCGTCATCCCTAGCAGAGATGACTGGATCATGGAAGGAAATAGGACACAGGAATCGGTCGACATCTACACTGATGGATCAAAAATGGATGGAAAAGTTGGCTGTGGTGTTTATTCTGAACAGCTAGGTCTGAGACTATCCTTCCGGCTACCAGATCACTGCAGTGTCTTTCAGGCAGAGGTCATCGCAATACATAAAGCAGTGGACTGGCTGAGAAATCAGAAAATTTCTATAAAAAATCTCAACATTTTCTCCGACAGTCAAGCTGCTATCCAATCATTATCCAACGTGTATACCTCATCCAAAATTGTAATGGAATGTCGCACACTACTGAACGCGATGTCGCTTCACTGTGAAGTGACTATCTGCTGGGTGCCGGGTCACAGTGATATACCTGGGAACTGCGAAGCTGATGCCCTAGCTAGAGCTGGCACTGAGCTCCAGGATTATACACTAACACCCCAAGTCGGCCATCCGTTGGCCTCCGTCAAGCTAAGTTTCAAGCAGTATTATATAGAGGCTGCGAACAGGGCCTGGCTGCTGGAAGAAACCTGCAGGACAACCAGGCAAACTTGGCACGCATTGAGCTCAAAGCGCACCAAGCAGCTCCTCAACACGAGCCGTGAAACATTAAGTTTCATCGTATCCGTACTGACGGGACATTGTCTCATTGGCAGACACGCAGAAAGACTGGGTGTCCCTTTCCACGATTTCTGCCGCAGCTGCAGATCGGAGGAGGAGGAGGAAACGATCCAACATTTTCTGTGTGAATGCCCAGCACTGTCCAGGAAACGCATGAAAACCTTAGGCTCACCCTTCCTGGACAGCCTCACGGAAGTAGCTGATTTGAACATTAGCTGCGTCGCCGGATTCATACGAGAATCGAAATGGTTCTCGTCACCCAACAGGCTTTAGTGCCGCTCCCTATTAAAATGTGGTATCACAATGGGCCTATCTTGGCCTAAGTGAGCCGCCTTTTGACAAAGGGGGCTGCCACTACAACCAACCAACCAACCTAATTCAAACAAAATGGCGAAGAATTTGGCCAATAAGATTTGCTTCTTTTAGCTACGTTATCACCCAAGCCTGGTATGGACTCAGTTAGTCTACATTATTGTTATTTTGTAGGACATTTTTGTTTTTTACAAGCTATAAAAGCAGTATCGAAAGGTACTTCTACAAATCACTATTGAACAATGGTTTCCGAAGCAATTTGCAGAATATTTACATCAAGGGATCGAAATTTCAATTATCAACATCTCTCGGGTCTTTTTTGAGCCTATTATTCATTACCTTGTGCGCTCCTAAGGTCTTCTGTAGGGATGTAAGGTAGATCGCGTCCTCGCGGTGCATCCTGGATAACGCTACATGATCTACCACGGCACGACTTCGTATATTCTCGGACAACTCTCTCGTCTTAACAACTTTATTTGATGCTTTGGGCTGGTAGCTGTGGTATTCTGTTACCTGTGTACGTAAGAGTGACATCTTGCAAAAATGGCTTTCAGGCTAATGCCACTGCTGGCTCCCTCCCGGTAAAATCCTGGCAGGCCTCGCGGTACGTTCAAAACTCGTCGCCACTAGTCTGGCCGTGCAGGTTCAGTTGAGTACAGACTCCTGATTAGTCCCTGACCCGGCTCTGAGCACATATCCTCATAAGGGAATGTGCCTCCCTGTTTCGGCATAGATAACCATGGGGTCTCAGCGGGACCTGCACAACGAGTGGAGATAGCGGCTGCGAAAGGGGACCCAATTGCAATGAGTACGAAAGATAGTAAAAAGGATCCATTCGGCCCGGAAGGGAAGTGGAAGAAGACCGCGATGTTCAGCCAGCCTCCCACTTCTTCGAGGGATGCATGCACCAAGACAGCTATGCAAGGGGCAAGTACCCCCTCAGTCAAGCCTATTGGCGTTTGCGGCAACACTAAAGCAACGGCGAACAAGCCGGCCCGAACTGTTGCTGGCGCGCCCTCCAACACCGCCTCTTCTTCAGGTGTTAAAAAGCAGCAGAAACCCTCTGTTATGGCTTACAGGGACAGAAGATCTGCCTTCGAAGTCCTGAAAAGGCTGAAATATTTACCTTCCGATGGTCTTTCCTAGAAGGACAAAATCTCCCTTGAATGGGCAACCACCACAGTAGAGGCTCACAAAGCCTCTATTTCAAATCAAGTGGCAACTCATAAAAGATGCAGATCTAATGAGGCAGCCCCAAATCAGCAGAATGTCCAACTGTCGGTCACCAAAAGGCCAAGATTGGACACGTCCAACCCTGCTAAAGGCAGTAGTTTCAACGAAGCGGTCAAGGACAGCCTGGTATGGGCTGTCATTGACAGGAGTAGCAGCGATGGAACCATCTCACCGTCAAACTGAAAGATGGTAGAAATCGCTCTTCTTCGAGTGTACAGACCCATACTGGAGGCAAACCCAAGCCCTCCACCTAATTGCAGTGATGCTGGTTGGTACCAGGGTCACGTTAAGCTGATAGCCTGCACGGATCAACGCTCAGCGGATCTATATAAGCAGGCTATTTGCAGACTGGGAGAAGTCTGGCCCGGAGCAAAGCTAGAAGCTGTCTCCAGGGAAGACATCTCGAATCGGCCTCGATCCAGGACATGGATACCGGTGGAGCCATCCACAGCGGAAGAAATTGTTGAGCTTATCAAGCTCAGCAATGCTGATCTTCCGGTGGACAACTGGAAGGTAGCCAAGGTAAGCGAGCCCAGCAATGGACAGCGAGAGGTCCTCATTATCCTTAACGAGGAGGCACTAGCTCCGTTGGAGTCGAAGGGCGGGGTGATAAGCTACGGTTTCTCGGCTATCACCCTGCGAGTATATCGCAAGGACCGTACTGGGAAGGCAGTACGGGAACCGAGCAAGGAGAGTGGAAGCGAGGCAACTGTGGAAGCATCAGTAGACCCGACCGTGGACCTCTCTGAGTCAGATCTTCTCTCCAATGACGGAAGAATCACCACCTCCACTGCGGGGTTGGCTGGGGACCGTCTCAGATCCCTCGACTTGTTCGAGGAGGAGGAGATGTCCTTATCTGACGAAGAGGCGGATAAAACATTGTGTCGCGATGCTGAGGTTTCTACAGATTAACCTCCAGCACTCTAAGGCGGCATCCGCCGCGCTGCTCCTCCACCTGGCTCAAAAAGGAGAGGAGCTAATACTAGCCCAGCAACCTTGGGTTGTTAGAAACCGGGTTTGCGGGCTCAACATGAAGGGATACAACACAGTATCCTTCAACACAGCAGGTAAACCGAGAGCTTGCATAATCGTAAAGGAAGGCTTGAGGTTTTTAACCTTGTATAAATCCAGTGACCAGGACACCGTTGCGATAGCAGTGGAAAGACAGTCCAAACCCCTTTGGGCTGTCTCCTGCTATATGGCGCATGATGTTCTGCCACCTCCAACTAGCCTGCAGAGGATCACAAGGGAAGCCACTGCAAGAGGCATCCCTTTAATAGTCGGAGCGGACGCCAATGCCCACCATCGCATCTGGGCTAGCACCGACACGAATAAACGGGGTGAGTCACTATTTGAATTCATCTTATTACATGACTTAGCCCTAGCTAACGAAGGTGAGGATCCTACCTTCATTACGGCAAGCCGTAGGGAAGTTTTGGATATCACTCTAACGAACGAGCACTTGTATCACGCTATCAAAGGATGGCATGTATCACAAGAGTGCTCGTTCTCCGATCATTTATATATAATGTTCGATGTGGCTTTTGACCCTCCGAAAAATCCAACCTTCATCAACAAAAGGAGGATGGATTGGGTCAAATACCAATCAGTATTCGAGTCTACACTAGAAGGTGGACCTCCAAAGATTGAAGACATAGGTGGTCTGGAGGAAGCCGTTGGGACCCTTACATCGGCGTTCAATGAAGCAGCAAGATCTGCATGTAGTCCAACGAAGCCTAGAAGGAAGTATAAGCCTCCATGGTGGAATAGTGACATTGCGGAGCTGCGGAAGGAATGTAGGAAGTCCTTTAATCGGGCCAAAGAATCCAATGACTGGTCTTCCTATAAACTCAAACTGAAGGAGTTTGAATGCTCCATTAGAAAAGCCAAACGCACCTCGTGGAGAAGTTTCTGTACAGAAATAGAACACTCCAAGGATGTCAGTCGTCTGCGAAAGGTTATGACGACCTCCCCCTTATTTTTGGGGTCTGTCAAAGATGCGAATGGAGTCTGGACACAATCCAGCCTCAAGACGTTGGCCGTTCTCGCGGATACACACTTCCCGGGTAGTGAGGATGTGGCTGACAAAACAGATTCACAAACGCTTCCGGACTGTCTGTCAACCAATGTGCCTGTAGACGACAGACGACCAACGCTGGGCAATAAGCTCATTTCAACCTTTTAGATCTCCTGGCATGGACAATATCTCACCTGTTGAGATCCAGCAGGGAATCAATACGGCACTGCCATGGCTTGATGCCATTTTCAATGCATGCCTACGGATGGCTTACATTCCACAGCGGTGGAAAGAAGCTAAAATAGTCTTCATACCCAAAGCGGGCAAGACATCCCACTCCTCACCTAAGGACTATAGATCTATCAGCCTCACCTCTTTTCTGTTGAAAACTTTGGAACCGCTGATAGAGATTCATTTGAGAGGTACCCTGAAACCATTCTCCAATGCGCAGCACGCATCCAAAAAAGGGAGATCGGTTGAAACAGCTCACTCGATCACCAGCTACATCGAAAAATTGTGATGAGAAATGTGTTCACGAACGAAATCACAACGAAATTTCAAGGCAACGAGACTCTCGTCTCGTTGGCCTCATTGAACGTTAAGTTCTGGCACTGGGACGAATTGGGTTCGGCCTCTACTTGGCTAGATGGCGATGGCTGCTGGCAGGCCAGCTCTGTTCGGCGCGTAATGTCGTGGGTACGGTTGCCTAGACCAAGTCCCGAATCTCATTTTTGAGAGATTCAGCCATCTAAATTGCCCGATTTACATGTTCGATAAAAATAGTCCTAACGGACTTCAAGTAAAACAACAAAACTTTTTGAGGCTCGACCTCCTACTTTACTTTAAGATTATTCTCGCGCGCGCATCGAAAAAACAACAACCGCGAATGCAACGCCAACCCGAGAGATAAATTACAACCTACGTTACCAGCGAAAGACCCGAAGAAAACCGACGGAAAGCGAGCGAAAGAGAAACCACGCGAGCAAACTAACTCTCGGGCGGCGGAGTCACTGCTCGAGGGAAGGAGACGTCACCGGAGGCGCGCCGGACATCGATGTTATTGTCCGGGCCCTCCCTGTCTTAGCTTAGTGCTTGCCAAGTAGGCATGTGTAGCGCGCTAAGCCCCTTCATACTGAACCCTGTTCCCTAAAGCCACAAGGAGGGAGAAACCTTAAGAAAACTCTCGCTGATTAGGTTTATTATTCTATGTTTAATTTTTTTCAGTCGTGAATATTTGTAAAAATTATCTACTTTTAATGTCAACGCTATGGAATACAGTTTGTGATTATATTTCAATTACGTCTTTGTTAGAAAAGTAATTGATTTATTCTAGAAGATCGTATTTCTTAAGATATTTACTTCATATTTCAAAAGACCTGTGGTTCTGTCGTACGGAGGGTATTTAAATATTGCAATGTTTAAATATTCACTTACGAGCTACTTAACATGAGTAAGCCTTATATCCTTGATTAGGTCAAGGTATTTTAATTGTACAATTGTTTTTAATTACACAACTTAATGAATTGCTGATGCAATTAGCTTTAATTCATTTATTATCATGCATAAATATCTATACTAATTAATTACAGCTCATCAATCGACAATAATCGTGTAATATACTTAAATCAATATACAAAACCATGCGACTTCACCACCCTATGCACACGCCTAAGCTTATGCAATTCCTACGCTGTGAGTACTTACGGGAACTTAAATCAAGCTTCTCAATTAAATCAACTCATTCACAAAATTAGAAAATCATATCAAGCTTTTTAAATTGACTCGATCAAGTAAACAATCGTGCAATGACCCAATTGTATTCGCGTGCATCAATTTGATGCAATATTGACTACTCAGCAAATTTACAGCGTGAGAATGCAAGGCAATCAATTAATCAATAAGTAAATAGAATTAGAGTAGGGATAAGATAGGTAATGGAATTAGTATTTAAGAAGAAGAATGGAATGAATAAACACAGTTCTCTTGGAGACATAGCTAGCGTTATTACTGTCCCATTAGACTGCCTACTATTTTGGCAGTCAAGAACTTTTGCCTTCTTATCGGCAAATAAACGTAGAAATATCGGCAGCACGGACCATGGATAGTCCAGCGCCAATTTTGCGGCAACCATTGAGTTGCCTGTAGGTATCCATATATCCTTTTTCCCTCAGGCAATTAATTGATTCTAAACAATTAGAGCCAGCAAGCATCTGAAGCGGATTTCCCTTTTCGAATATCAAAAGCGGAAGCGCTGCGCACTTGATGCCAGCGAAAGTGTGCCACCTCACGACATCAACGTAAATCCACCACATGGCGATCCTGCACGTCACGATCCTGCGAACTGAACAAAATAAAACATTGACATCATTTAGACGTATTACGGGCAGAAGAAGTTTCAAAGATTTGCCCGACTTGCCGATTCGAAAATACAAATATGAACTACGCACTCAAGTTATATAGACTTGGATAA
Organism: Oxycera nigricornis; assembly: GCA_963942545.1. Classification (NCBI taxonomy): domain Eukaryota; kingdom Metazoa; phylum Arthropoda; class Insecta; order Diptera; family Stratiomyidae; genus Oxycera; species Oxycera nigricornis. The sequence continues at coordinate 61,731,447 of OZ012661.1, read as the reverse complement.
CACCAGTCCAAGTATCAACGCCACAATCGGACCTGAGGTTACAATTGATTATCCATTTTCATTTTTGGAATTATACGCCCAACATTGCTTCACAACAAGAAAGCGAAAGCGGAGTCGAGGATGTCTCTGCAGCCAAACTTATTGCGCATCAGTCTGGCGAGATCGAATTAATCCACAAACAAGATAATAATAGATAAAGAAAAACAAAAAACACAACATGGCAGAAAGAAAGTTCTTTTTTGTCTATATAATTCTACGATTATTATCATTATTCATTATTACTAAGCGTACATATTCGTTCTGTAATGTAAAATTGAAAAAGAAAAAGAAATACGATGAGAGAACAAAAAAAATCAACATTAATGAATTCATAAATAACATACAAGAAATTTTAAATAACAAAAAAAAAAAACAAATTAAATAAATAAGAACTCAAAACAATTGCGAGAATGAAAATAGAACACATATTAAAAATGTTCCAAAAAGAAAGAGTATGTGTATATTGATTAAATGAATGATCATGTATGAAACGTATAGTAGTTGCATATTATACATTGCACAAAATAATAATAATAATAATATTAATAATATAATGATAACGATATATATTGAAAGCAAAAACACTAATATTTTTGATTCATATTTAGAAAGTTTTTGTGAAGAAAGTAAGGCGTGCCACGAAAAGAAATGTGACGCTAAGAACAAAACTTGCAATATAATGTATTTTGACAACATTTTTTTTTTTTAAAGAAGGATTGATTTGTAGCAACTTATTTATCAAATTAACACCATCAGACAGTCTTATAACAATACCATTAACATTCTTGTTTTTATTTTGAAACCACGCATGAACCGCGATTTTGTAACTAAGAGTAACCCAAAACACATCTACTGTACTCTACTTCCATATAATATACAAAAAAGGTAAAGTAAATACCAACGCCGACGCATTGTCGAGAATAGAACTAGATTCTGATATGCTCAAAACCATGATCCCTCCTATGAACGACGAAAATAAAAGCAAAAAACTAATGGCGATTACTAGAAGTAAATCTAAGAAACGAGTAATAAGAGAGATGACTAAAATCAACAACAAAAATAAAGGGAATGATAACCTTAATATGTTTAATTGTACATCATTATCAGCCATAACAGGGGTATTAAAATTGAAATTCAAGATGCTGCCCAGCAATAGTGAAAGAATTAATAAGACGCAAGAAAAGGACAGCAATTATAACAGAATAAATACGACGCGAAAAAGAGATAACATATATGAAAATGTTAGCATTACGCGAGAAAACAATAATATCATTGTGTACTGTAACGATAAAATGGCCGAGAAATCCGTTTCCGTCAACAAGTTACAGGTAACAACTAGTAACATCGTCAACTATGACACGAAATTAGTTTCGGTCATAAAGAAGTTATTAGGTTATTCACACAATAAAGGTATTAACGAGTTAGCTCTATCTACTGAAGATGATATATTCAAGTATGTTGAAAAAGATGAATTTAAAGAAATATTCAACGCGTCACAACAAGGAGCACATGAAAAATTAAAAATAATGCTGTATAAACCCCCCTCACAAGTTCATAGTGAAGAAAAGCAAAAAGAACTCATAAATGAGTATCACAATTCGCCACACGGAGGTCATGTAGGAGTACACAGAACATATCTAAAACTAAAACAAAGGTACTGCTGGAAAAATATGAATAAAATGGTAAAGGAATTCATAAACAAATGCGAAAAATGCAAAACGAATAAAATTATCAAACATACAAAAGAAAGAATGACGAAAACTGATACTCCGTCCACAAGCTTCGAAACAATCAGCGCAGACATCGTTGGTCCCTTGCGAATCTCGAATAATTACCGCTATATCCTTACAATACAATGTGAATTGACAAAATTTGTAACCGCGATACCTTTAGAAACTAAAGAAGCCGAAAGTGTAGCAAAAGCAATAGTAAATAATTTCATATTAACATTTGGACACTTCAAAACATTAAAGACAGATTTAGGAACCGAATTCACTAATAACCTATTGAAAGAAATATGTGCACTTCTAGACATCAAACAAATATTTTCGACTCCATACCATCACGAAACTCTAGGAGTTGTAGAAAGGAATCATCGCGTCCTAAATGAATATCTATTGTCATTTGCCAATGACAACAATTGGCACGAATGGATCCCATTCTACACTTTTTCTTACAATACAACACCACATATTGACACAAACTACACACCTTACGAACTAGTTTTTGGCAAACTATCATACCTGCCTAATGACATTTTCGAGGGTACAGAAAAGCTATATGATCTAGATAACTATGCAAACGAGTTACGTCTTCGACTAAAATTTTCTTTAAATAAGGCCAAAGAGCTAATTGAAAAAACAAAAATCGCGAGAACCAGAAAAGACTGCTACAACAAACCACTTTTTGCTAATACAGGTGACCTAGTTCTCTTAAAAGTAGAAAACAAACGCAAACATCAAAAACCTTACACAGGCCCTTATCAGGTGTTAGAAAGAAAAGACGTCAACACATTAATTAATGTTGATAACAAACCAAAATGGGTTCATAATAACAGACTCAAAATGTATACAAAATAAAATTCAGGACAATAAATACATATTAAATATACTTCTTACATATTACAATCATACGTGTTATAATAAATAAATACATATTAAATATACTTCTTACAATCATACGTGTTATAATAAATTTTACACTACATTTATCTATATATTGTAATCAATTTTATATCATAAGCAATTGTATATTATACTCATTAATAATCAATCTAATAACTACAATAAGCTCTGTACAGTCATTAGAAATCCACAAAATCTGCGTATGCATATGGGACGTGATAGATATTCAGTTTGCAAATCTACTATGTATATTTTTAACTTAGGATAGGGGTGTAATATACTTAAATCAATATACAAAACCATGCGACTTCACCACCCTATGCACACGCCTAAGCTTATGCAATTCCTACGCTGTGAGTACTTACGGGAACTTAAATCAAGCTTCTCAATTAAATCAACTCATTCACAAAATTAGAAAATCATATCAAGCTTTTTAAATTGACTCGATCAAGTAAACAATCGTCAATGACCCAATTGTATTCGCGTGCATCAATTTGATGCAATATTGACTACTCAGCAAATTTACAGCGTGAGAATGCAAGGCAATCAATTAATCAATAAGTAAATAGAATTAGAGTAGGGATAAGATAGGTAATGGAATTAGTATTTAAGAAGAAGAATGGAATGAATAAACACAGTTCTCTTGGAGACATAGCTAGCGTTATTACTGTCCCATTAGACTGCCTACTATTTTGGCAGTCAAGAACTTTTGCCTTCTTATCGGCAAATAAACGTAGAAATATCGGCAGCACGGACCATGGATAGTCCAGCGCCAATTTTGCGGCAACCATTGAGTTGCCTGTAGGTATCCATATATCCTTTTTCCCTCAGGCAATTAATTGATTCTAAACAATTAGAGCCAGCAAGCATCTGAAGCGGATTTCCCTTTTCGAATATCAAAAGCGGAAGCGCTGCGCACTTGATGCCAGCGAAAGTGTGCCACCTCACGACATCAACGTAAATCCACCACAATCGTCGATCCGTTTCACGATTATGGACAAATTAATACACAAATAGTCGGATCAAATAGATTTGTAATGCGCGCGATCGACAGCCTGTATGCCATTTTTGTACATTTCCAATAAACTCTTGCACCGTATACGAGGCGTGTTCAAAAAATAACGGGAATTTCAAAATTTCGCGGGTTTGGAGAGTCTAATTGTCAAATTTTTTTAAATATGTTGGCATACATGCCTCTGAAGTATGATAAAATTTTCAGCTGTATTCATTGCTTGCTGTGTCTGTGACAGCTGCTAAGGTTAGACGTGTTTTGAAGAGCTCGGCGATTTTCGTTGAATTTTGAACAAAAACAGTGGCGAATGGAAGTTGCTCAGGAGTCACTTAATGAAGTCAACGACGATGCAGAATTATTGAAACGTGTAACAGGTGACGAAACATGGGTTTACGGATATGACGTTGAAACTAAGGCTCGATCGTCGCAATGGAAGCATCCTGGCTATCGAAGACGGAAAAAGGCTCGACAAGTGCGTTCGAACGTGAAGGTTATGCTTACTGTGTTCTTCGATTTTAATGGAATAGTGCATCATGAATTCTTGCCACAAAGTCAAACGATCAATAAGGAGTACTACCTACAAGTTCAACGCCGTTTGCGTGAAGAAAAAAAACGCCCGCATTTGTGGAAAAACAATTCGTGGCTTTTGCACCACGATAATGCACCTGCTCACACTTCGTTGCTTGTTCGTCAATTCTTGGCTAAAAACAATACTGTAATGATGCCGCAGCCTCCACTCAGTTTTAAATATTAAATAGAACGAACTTTAAGTTGCTCGAAAGCAATTTAATTTGATAATACTGAACGAATTGAAAAACGTTTTAGCGGCAATAATATTGGATAATTATGTTTAGCAGTACGATGTATGATTCGCTCGACACCGTAATTGACACTTTGCGAGACGACACGGGCCTTGCAGCCGGTTCGGTCCTTGCGTGCACAGATCCAATACATTTTGTAAGTTGATTTCCGATTTTTTTAACAAACTTGAATCCACCGTCTACCCGTCACCGTCAACAATGTGCAGCCTCTTTGTCCCGTTGTCCAGTAAGCAATATGTGCTCTCGATTTTCGTTTCATAGATCGGATGGTTATGTTTAAATGAACTAAGAACGCTTTAGAACACCATCGATTATATATTTTGTACTACCTTTTTTTCGAGCAAATCCAATTAGTTTTATACCCACTTCGACGATTTTTCACAAAACTATACCCGTCCAAAACTAACAGTGTACAACCTCTTTGTCCCAGACAAAAGGACATTTCCGAATGTATAATTGCTTTTGTTTCAAGCTTATCACGCTGCGCACAAAAAAAATAACGTCTTGCCCACCATCACCTTTATTCACTCTCGATCCAGATCAACCCCGAAAAGTCCACCCGTTACTCGTAAACCTCCGTCTGGGTGCTCGATATGAAACAGACTGCTATTTCTTTTTTCTCTCGTCAGCGATTCAACTCCCGATCCGATAACGGTTCCCTCCAAAGAACTGGTCTGGTAGCTGCCATACCAGATTCCCTGGTTCGAGCGCTGTAAGCTGGTTTTCGAGACTGGGTTGATGTGCGGGGCACGATATTACAAAATTATTTTAAATTACGCAAGCGGTTTTTCTAGACATCGAAGGGGCTTTCAACAATGTCAGCCATAAGGCTATTGGGAAAGCAATGTCGATGACAACGTGATAGGGTTCATCGGACAACTGCTAAGCAGCAGGAACATCAACTCCACACTAGGAAACATCACCTTAAGAAGGAGGACTTGCAGAGGCACCCCACAAGGTGAAGTGCTTTCACCCCTTCTATGGAACTTAGTGGTGAACAAACTCCTGTCAAAAATAAACGCGACTGGCTGCAAAGTCGTAGCCTATGCCGATGATGTGTCACAATCCCGACGGCGCGCCTCAACCCGAGGACCCGAGATCCCACCATTTTGGACGCTCCTCAACCATGGATGCCTCGGGCAAACACGCCTCGCTGGGACTGGCATAAAGTCGACCGCATAGTGGCGGTCCCGATTTAACATTTCCGCGGCTAGCTCACCGAGTCGTGGGTTTTAGAAAAGAGAAGAACAACGGAAACCATTCTCACACGCGCCACCAAGGAAAAATTACAACACTTTGGTTTTTTCTTCTTATTCCATTTTTATATACTTAGCTCTTTACTATACTTACTGATTGAATTACACCGTTGATTATACATTATACAACAAAACTAGATTTTTTTTATATAGATGACTTTTAACCACTCTGCGTGATATATGCTGGGGTCTGGATTGTGTTTTTTGGGGGGGATGATTCGTGATGATTTATGTCACTGATGATAAAAACGACGACGGTTTAGTTAGCTCATTTGAATCTTGTAGCCGCCGCTGATTTCCAATTTTCACTGGACTCCTTTTCCGGGACGAATGCTCTGGTAAACTCTGGATGTCTGCTATGTGGCCCCGCCGAAGACGTTGATTGCCACTGTCATTGTTGCAAGACAGCGGTCCCGTGAAAACTCACTCGGGAACCCCACTCGGTACTGTCGTTTATTTAACAGAAATAATTCTACTAATCATTTCAACTGGCAATCGGGAAAATTGAAAATTCAACAACTAAAAACAGCAACTCTACAACAAATGTGTATCGCGCGGTTCGCGAATTTTAGCACTATTTCAATCGTTTCTGCAATACGCATCTCGTTCCAAAAACGATTTTTGTATTCCGACGAGTATCAAACAATTTTCCTTTAGCGAAGCAGAACTTTTCCATGTTCAGCTATTGAAATTATCATCGCTAGATTACAGTTCACACTCTGTGTGCAAGCACTATTTCGGCAATCCCGCGTAAACAAGGTCGGAAAGCCGAAAACAAACAAACTCTATTCGTACTATACTTTTAAATCGAGACTGCACAAATAATGAAGGGATGAAAACTTCTCAATTCCATCCGCGGGTCACAACCATATTCCTTCAATCGCCACCTCCAATTCACCCCCACACACAGATCACTCCTGTCTCTCGTTCCGTTCCACGACGTTCGCCCCACATTTCCGGCTTTTAGAACATTCGAGATTTTTTTTTCGCGTAGCGTGCCATGATCGCTCACTCGTATTCGCGAAAGCTCGAGCACGATACGAGAGTTGGAGTGAGACGACGCGTTTTTATAACTTTTTCGGAAATTGGTGAGCTTTATACTCTCAGACAATCGTTGCCAGGTAGGTATTTTACGGAATTATTTATTTCGGGCAAAAAAGGCATGAAGATAATTTGAATATAATTATGATGGGTACGCAACAGATGTTGCAATAGCAATATCGGGTAAATTCTTCAACACCCTATCTGAAAGACTAGACTAAAGCGACATGCGCAATCTACTGCTGCAAAAGTGCCATTGGAAAAAGGTGGGGATTGAAACCCAAAATTGTATCATGGCTCTATACGGCGATAGTAGAACCAATCTTTTTGTATGGCGCAGTTATTTGGTGGCCAGCTATGGCGAAGTCATCAAATGTAAACAAGGTCAGAAGGCATGGAGCTATTGCAATTACCGGGGCTATACGCACCACCCCGACAAAGGCATTGTTCATGCTATTAAATTGGCTCCCGACTGAGCTATTCACGAGACAGCAGGCCAAGTGCTCTGCGGTTCGGTTGAAAGCTCGACGTCTCTGGCATGAAGGGAACAATGGCCACTCCACAATACTATGGAGGGATGGACCAACACCAGGGAAAGTAGACCTCGCTTCTCCGATTCCCTGTTTTCACCACGTTTCGAAGTCAATCATCCCGCGTAAGGATGACTGGACCGTAGAAAGAAGTGAGATACAAGAATCGATCGACGTATACATTGATGGATCAAAAATGGATGGAAGAGTTGGCTGTGGCGTTTTCTCAGAACAGCTAGGCCTGAAACTATCCTTACGGTTACCAGACCACTGCAGTGTTTTTCAGGCAGAGGTCATTGCGATTTACAACGCAGTAGACTGAATGAGAAACCAGAAAATTTCCAAAAGAAATTTAAACATTTTCTCTGACAGCCAAGCTGCTATCCAATCCAAAATTGCAATGGAATGCCGCTCACAACTGAACGCGATGTCGCTTCAATGTGAAGTGATTCTTTGCTGGGTACCGGGACATAATGTTATATCGGGAAATTGCGAAGGAGATGCCCTAGCACGAGCTGGCACTGAGCTCCAAGAATATACACTTACATCTCAAGTTGGCCAACCTCTAGCTTCCATAAACCTAGGATTCAAGCAATACTACATGGAGGCTGCAAATAGGGCCTGGTTACTTGAAGAAACCTGTAGGACAACCAGGCAAACTTGGCACGCACCAAGCGGCTTCTTAACACGAGCCGCGAAACCTTGAGCTCCATCGTATCCGTACTGACGGGACACTGTCTGATTGGCAGACACGCAGAAAGATTGGATGTTCCTTTCAACGATTTCTGCCGAAGTTGCAGATCGGAAGACGAGGAAGAGACATTCCAACACTTTCTGTGTGAATACCCAGCAATATCCAGGAAACGCATGTAAACCTTATGCTCACCTTTCCTGGACAGCCTCACGGAAGTAGCTGATTTAAATATTAGCTGCATAGCCAACTGCATACGAGAATCTAAATGGTTCTCGTCATCCTGTAGGTTCTAGTGCCGTCTCAATCTTTTGTGGTATCACAATGGGCCTATAGTGGCCTAAGTGAGCCATCTTTGGATAAAGGAGGCTGCCAATACAATCAACCAACAAACCAATGTCTTTTGTAAAAAAAACATCCACTACAGCCCAAGGTTTTCAGAGATTAAATGACACCATTTTGAAAAGATTTTGTTTACTTATGCTTATAACATTCTAAAAAGTAAACTGAACATTCTTGGAAACCGACACATGTATTATGTATTTCACCATTTTAAATTAAATTTTTTTATTCAAAACACAATTTATTTCAACATGTCTTCAAAAGCATACAAGAAACCTCTGTTTCTATATGTGACAACCGGCTCTGATAACAACCTGACACACATATGTGACGACTGGTAGCAAACGAATCAGTTTTCTGTAATTGTTTTAGCTAAAAATTCCAAGGATTATAATTGTCATTATTAGGTCGATATTGATAGTGATTATTGTCGGAATTTCGTTTTAATATCAGTTAATATACGTTTGTTGAAAGTTATTTTGTTCATCCGACAGTTTAGAATTGACAGTTATTATTTAGATTTTTTGATTTTATCGGAAATTTAATACGTTAAAGTCTGTATTTTGTTGCATTTTCCGTAGAATTTGATGAGCTTGATTCAAAGTTTCACATTTTTTTATTTTTAACAAAAATGCTTTATACTATTTACATTAAGTAAAAAAGATTTGATTTTATTAAGATAAAGGTTTTCGGTTCTACTTGAATGCAGGTTCTACCTGAATGTAGGTTTCTACCGCAACCGAATCTGCGGTATATGTCTCAGTTTTCGCCGAAACCGAAACTTTTTTAGATATGTTAAAAATCTATTTTTTACTGAAATTTGGCTTATTTTCTACACTTACACAGACAGTTAACACGTGTTATATGAGAAAAAACAATTGAAGTTTGTGAATAATTTTTTTTGATATTACTGATATGAAAGATACAAAAATTATAAAAATAATTCTGGGAACAAAATTATTTCAACAACCAACACTTGCATTATGAAGGGAGGACCTCATTCATTGAGTATTATAATTTTCATTGCATTTACAATCACAATATTCTTAAGACTAAATTTTACTATCTCAGTTTGGACCCTTCTTTTTCACGATTTAACAATTAAAGTTAAATTAAAAAATCTAATTTCAAAATTTTCCTTTAAAAACCGTGTATTTAACTATTAATTCACATGTACATTTCATCTGACACACCCAGACTTCTTCAGTGTATAACTAATAACTTTCATCGAATCTCTTGATCACAAGCCTCTTCGTCTGCCCGATGTAGATATGTTGGTAATTCCCGCCTGTAATCTAGTATATCCCACTTATTTCTCGTCCTTCAAGTCTGTCTTTCCTTTGATATGCTATTTTTGAGTTGAATACTTTGGTACTACTTCGATGTTGTATTTTTTTAACATGCGTTTCGAATCGCTATGCATATCCGAGAACCTAATACTGATTCTTCTCAATCGTTGTCTTTGAGGAATAAACGTCGTACATTCTTTTACCCTCATTTGCCTCTTTTTCTTTTTGATGATCTGCTCGATAGTCTGCTTCTCTTATCCGTTTTTCTCCGCTGTATCTTTCACATATTCCAATCCCTTTTCGTAGCTATCCCTGTTCGTCGGTACAGTGGTATTCAGCCACTTTGTACAGGTAGGCGTGATTCGACGTGCTAGGGATCGTTCTTTGGGTACGATAAATCGATAGCTCTATCTTCTTCCTGCTCCTCGTTAGTAGGAGGTCCAGATATGGCAGCTTTCCTTCCTGCTCCATCTTCAGTGTAAATTTGATGTTAGGATGCACTTTGTTCATAATTCCTAGTTACTCTTGGACTTTTTCTTCTTCGTGCCTTTTTTAACAATCGCAAGAATATCACCCACATACCTTACCCAGAAAATTCGACAAAATCCTCCGCTCTTGCATCGTTTCCCTCAAATCCGACATAAATATTTGATCGCTAGTCCCCATGTAGTTTTTCCCCTAAAAGTGAAAAAGTTCTCGTTCAAAAATTATCCCGCTAATTTGACAAAAATGTTCTTCCTTTTTTTCTTCTCCATTGTTTTTCCGAATTTTCTCAGCCATATCTCGAACTGGTATAGTGCTTCCACATCAAATGAAACCAGAATGTCATCTTCACCTATTAGATCAATTACGTTTAACTTTTTGACAAGTTCGAAAGAGTTCCTTATCGTCCTTAATCTGTTGATTGAGCCCAACTCCCTACATTCTGCCACTAATCGTTTTCCGATTCTATATGTTGGTGAATTCGAATGAGCGTAACTCGTTCCCCTTTTTGTGTACTTTTGGAAAGCACTCCATTCTTGGCAGTGCCGGATTTGTCATCCTCAAGTTACTAACGTCTCCTAGAACTGATTTTGCTTCTTTTAAGACTTTTTCCACTCTCTCAATTGACTCGTGTAAAGTGCTAGCTCGTACTTTGAAGTAACCTACTATTTCAATCTTTTCTAGCACTTGTCGGTCGTATTCAATTTTGTCCGTGATCACAATTCTATTGCCTTTATCTGCTTTAAGGTAATGAACCAGCTTATCTTGCAATTCGTTCCTCTAACTTTTTTATTGGCTGTTCGGCTGTTCGTTGGTCTTCCAGAAAATCGCAAAAGTCCCAAAAAAGTGTAGCATCACTTTACCTGCTGATGGATGTGTCTTGTTCGGCGTTGGAGAATTTGTGTGCTTATATATCGCTCTTCCACAGATTAGTTATTCTGCATTTACTATGACTTAGACTGTTTCCTCGAACATTTAGACTACCTAATCTAAAAGAGCAATTTACAGCGCATAAGATAGCATGTATAACTCATTTCATACTATGATGTGACTTACATCGTTCTTCTCCTGTGCCCTTCATATATGTATGGGATTTTTTAGAGGCATAGAACCTTTCAAACAAATAAAACATAGATAATTTATTGAAATCGGCAGTTTTTTTAGTTTTATGGGCTCGAATTTACATACCATTAACTATAAAATCTGGTCTACAAGAAGCAAGTAGATACCAGGAATTAGTGGAGAGATTAACTTTGAAAGACAGCATAAACATAATATACACAAGAAATTGAGCTTCACGACGAATAAGACGTATTTAGCATTCTTAGCATAAGGTAAGGCTGCGACATATTACAATTGGGATATTTCAATTATGCTACACAAAAATAAAAGTGCAGGGGAAGTTGAGAAATATAGGAAGGAGACTCTGAAGAAGAAACTGACGGTGCTTGTAAATAGGAGTAATAAGAAAACTAAGAGGAGAACGGCAGTAGCAAACCTACCAGATTATGTAATCAATAAGTCTAACTGTAACTTCACCGTAAAAAGTTAGATGTATTAAACAAAGGATTAAAATTTGCAGTAAAAGGAAATAGGCCGATGGAAGATACAGTCGTTGATTTAGAAGCTGGAATAAAGTAGTCGAGTAACGAAGAAAAATATAGTGTGAGGTTTGAAGCGGAAAATATTTTTAAAAAACATTCCACGAAGCCACGGAATGTTGATAGACGAAAGCTGAATATTATTAAGGAATTGCAGGATAAGCCGGTTCATTACCTTAAAGCAGATAAAATCAATAGAATTGTGATCATGGACAAAATTGAATACGACCGACAAGTACTAGAAAAGATTGAAACAGGGGGTTACTTGAAACTACGAGCTAGCCCTTTACACGAGTCAATTGAGAGAGTGGAAAAAGTCTTAAAAGTAGCAAAATCAGTTTTAGGAGACGTTAGTAACTTGAGGACGACAAATCCGGCACTGCCAAGAATGAAGTGCTTCTCAAAAGTACACAAAAAGGGGAACGAGTTACGCTCATTCGAATTCACCAACATATAGAATCGGAAAACGGTTAGTGGCAGAATGTAGGGAGTTGGGCTCAATCAACAGATTAAGGACGATCAGGAACTCTTTCGAATTCGTCAAAAAGTTAAACGTAATTGATCTAATAGGTGAAGATGACATTCTGGTTTCATTTGATGTGGAAGCTTTGTTTCCAAGCACTATATATATACCAGGTGTGCAACCTTAAAACGGCCGTTTTCTAATAGATGGCAGTACGCGCGCATGAGGCGTAAGCCAACCTTGCCTGCCATTTTTTCTCATTGCTTCATCTTTGTGATTAGTAAACAAAAGACAAAGTCAGCAGTTTCGAACAATAACGTGTCCTTTGATCTCGATAAACATGTCGAATTTTGTGGCAGATAAAGAGCATTTGCGGGGAGGCACTGCTATTCCTCTTCAATTGGAAGAAATCTGCCGCCGAAGAGCATAGAATTCTTGTGGAGGTCTATGGCGACAATGCTCTCAGTGAAACTCGGTTGCAGAGCGTGGTTTCGGCAATTCAAAGACGGAATTTTTAACGTCACCGACAAGAAGCGCGAAAATCGACCAAAAAGATTTTGAGGACACCGAATTGCAAGGTTTATTGGATGAAGAGGACACCCAATCGCAGAAAAAACTTGCCGCGCAGTTGAATGTTAGCCGCCAAGCAGTTTCGAAACGCCTTCATGAAATCGAAAGCGAAATCTTGCTTGATCGGCACAACAGAAAATCATTTTTGCATCGAATCGTCACTGGCGATGAAAAATGGATCTTCTTTGAAAACCCTAAGCGCAAAAAAATCGTAGGTGGGCCCCGGCGAACCCTCAACATCGTCTGCTAGGCCAAATCGATTCGGGAAAAGACAATGCTGTGTGTTTGGTGGAACTAGAAGGAGGTGGTTTACTACGAACTGTTGAAAACGATCAATACTCAACGCTACCAACAACAAATCATCGAATTGGATCGTGAAATGTGCAAAAAAGGACCGGAATACGCGGATCGGCATGAGGGTATCATTTTCCAGCATGACAACGCACCATCACACATAGCAAGATTGGGATACGTTGGATGCACTTGGCTGGAGTTTGCTACCCCACCCCGCCCTACTCGCTAGATCTGGCCCGACTACTATTTGTTTGCGTCGATGGGACACCCGCTTGCTGAGCAGCACTTCAATTCTTATGAAGATGTTCAAAAATGGATCGATGGGTGGTTCTTATCCAAAGGTGATGAATTCTTTAGGGGTGGAATCCACAACCTTCCCTAAAGATGGGGAAAATGTATAGCCCACGAGGGCAATTACTTCGAATAAAATATTCTTTACTTTTCTGCGTTAATTATTGTGTTTTGCTAAATAAAAACAAAACAGCCGTTTTAAGGTTGCACACCTGGTGTATATATATATATATATATATATATATATATATATATATACCAGGTGTGCAACCTTAAAACAGCCGTTTTAAGGTTGCACACCTGGTGTGTATATATATATATATATATATATATATACCAGGTGTGCAACCTTAAAACGGCTGTT
>OZ012661.1:61679269-61717536 GCA_963942545.1 Oxycera nigricornis | reverse complement strand
GCAATTACTTCGAATAAAATATTCTTTACTTTTCTGCGTTAATTATTGTGTTTTGCTAAATAAAAACAAAACAGCCGTTTTAAGGTTGCACACCTGGTGTATATATATATATATATATATATATATATATATATATATATATATATATATATATATATATATATATATATATATATATATATACCAGGTGTGCAACCTTAAAACAGCCGTTTTAAGGTTGCACACCTGGTGTGTATATATATATATATATATATATATATACCAGGTGTGCAACCTTAAAACGGCTGTTATATATATATATATATATATATATATATATATATATATATATATATATAACATAAATGAATATAAATGAATTTTCCAGCGATGATGATGATGTTTACTCGATGGAAGGCGGAAAAACGTGACATACACAAGGTGAACAAGAAGAAGCAGAAACATCAGCAGCTTAATTATGGATACAAAAGGAATGACCAGCTTTTATTTCGCAATACCCGGCCAGTGATGTATACAATGCTGACGAGACGGGTTTCTATTTTCGGGCGCTACTTAAGCATACTTACGTTTTAAAAATAAAGCTTCCAAAGGTTTCATTTTTCTAGGAGCGTATCACAACTTTAGCCACCATTTAGCGGAAATTCAGATTGAGAGGACTCGACCTTGAAACGTTGGCAGACAAAACTTTGCTGAAAAACTTTTTACAGGCAGCAATATAAAATATCGAGTCCCACACAGCAACCGAACCGTAATATATGAATGAATAGTAGGTATATGTTTGGGTTTACACTTTTACTGAAAGGTGCGTATAGTTAAAAAGAAAAATCACGTGAAGAAGTTTCCAGAAATCTCAACTGGCTGATAAACAAGAAATTAAAACTCAATATTAGTACGAAGCTGATCCAACACAATTTTCTGCTCATGCCGATTTGCACTTATAAATGGCATCTGTGAAGCGGTTATGCAATTACCCCAATAACACAGCAAGTATTATTCTCTAAAAGTTGAAAACATAATAACATGGCTAACTCCAGGGGGTAGCTCTCTAGCGAAGCTAAACTTTCACCACATATGACACTATCTGGTATACATAACTCATTCAAATATTGATTATTTGCTAAGAAAATTGATACATTAATATAAGCACAAGTTATAATTCACCACAAGGCTACTTTAAACCTGCAATTATCCCGAGTTCAAAACATTGTTACGTAATCCGCAGTCACTCTTTGAAGTTATTGGCGTTAATCGAAAATCGATAAATGTCAAACCATAGAAGTCTATGTTGAAAAAAAAATATTTACACGGCACAAACTACATGATATTGGCTTCAAATTACATGATGAATGATTAAAAAAAAATTATAGTCAGTTGCACTTAAATCTTATAGCCGATGATTATTGCAATTAAAAGTTCTATTTGCAAGTAAGTACTGTTTCCGCGAAATCTAAATTACTGATAACTTTCTGATATAATTATCAAGAGTGAGCCGAGTATAGACACAAAAGCCCAAAGAATAAGTCAATAACAACAACAAATCGAGTATTACTGCCACATTAATCAAAAATCAAAGTAGCGATTATGATGATGATTTGCCACAAGCTTTTGCCAGAAAGGAGCCTGGACTAATTTTAACCCTAGGCGAAATTTAGTCAAGGCTAATTGAAGCCACCCGGATGAGTATACCAATCTATCAATCATCGCACGAAGCTAACTTTGGTGATATTCAAAACTCTCCACTGAGGCTTGAAAAGTAGAGCAAATATACAGAATTTTCCAATGTGGCTTTGCCCAGTAATGTCAGCAAAAAGAGGCAAACGAAGATTTTCACCAAGAAATTGGTAATTTGTTCGTCGAAAAAATGCAAATAAGACCGTCTGGCTACCTGCAGTCTGTAGTTTAGAGCGACTTTGACGCTTATCTAAAACGGATGGAAAGGTGCTATCAAAAGCATCTGCAGCTTTGCAGTTAACAAAAGCAACTGAGCGAAGAATCGCTATCATATTAAAGTTATAGAATAATCTAACGCGATTCACAGACCCAAGTTAGCAGCTTCAAAGACACACCTTTGCATTTTATGAAGAACTCGTTTGACATGAACATCCGCAATCCTTCTTATATATTTATTTATTTGCCAAGCAAGGAGTAGTTTAATCAAAAACAAATAAAATGCCTAAATCTACAACTTACATTACAACTTTTATGAGGTTAGATTTGAAAGAGGATATAGTCATGAAGGGGGAGTAATACTTACTAAGGCTGTTAAATAGCTTACAATATTTGTTTACAGGTTACTTTTTACACTTTTTTATTATGCTTTGCCTATTTAAATTTATGTGCCATTTAAAGGCTTTGCGGAATTTCATTGGAAACTCAATTGGAGACATATTTTTCAACGGCGTTAAAAATCGAACTAAGCAAATATAGAAAGTTGTTTGAATCCAATGTTAAGACGGAAATCCAGTTAATGTTTGGCTTTGTTATTAGCTGGACTACATGCTAGCATGACTACATTATAGAAACTTTATAAAAATTAAGTCTAACCAATTATTGTTTTGGTTGGGGGCGAGGCTACACGCTGCAAAGAAAGTACTGAGCAATGGGTCCTTGAAAATTTATAGGAAGGAGACGATTGCCAGTTTCATCAAGCAGAAAGTACAGATATGGATAAAGTTACCCAAACCTACAATCTTATCTTCTTCAATCAAAGATGTTATAATGGAGGAAATTATTGTGCATATGTCGTTACAAGTAGCTTCTTAAGAATTGGATATTACATATATAACGCTAATGTACACAAAAATGATAAAGATATCTTATTGATTTCGTGTTCCAATCGTTTATGGGGAGGCATTTCGACATGTTTGCTTGAGAATATGTTGTGTAATGATATGATATGTGTACGAACGCAGTCGTGGCGAAAATTCAAAGCCAACGAGCTTTTTGGTCTCCTTGACTTTATGGACTTTCAGTCTCGGCGAGAGGACAACGAACTCTTTTCTATCGTTCAGATTAATTTGACTATGGCGTTTCTACAGCTAGAGGTACGATGGCTGCTGGCAGGCCAGCTCAGTTCGACGTAACACATACACATGCTATATATTCACTTGTTACTTTACCAATACTTTCGCCTATTACTACACCAATATCATCATCCTTTGTAATATCATTAAACGATGCAAAAATTTTAGTCAAAAATTCTATTTATTTTCAAGTTCTTTCGCAATTTGCTTACAAAGATGTTTGCAATGCTCAAGAATTGCAACATAGAATACTGTCGTAACATTTTCACAGTATTGCAAAGTCTAGCAATATAAATTTATGCCGACCAATAAAGTCAACATTCGATAAACGTTGGCCAATTAATCATTTACATAGGTAATTAGTTAGGTAGGACTAACGGCAAATCACATAACGGTCACATTTTACATTCTAAGAGAGCTAATAAAATTTTTGGAATGCAAACTACTGTTTTTTAAATCGTTTTTATTTTGTATGAACAAACGAGCTTACTAATATCGCGAGCGAAAAATCTCTCGGGCGGCCGAGCCACTTCCGAAAGGATGCCGAGCTTCGGCTGAGCTCACCAGGCGCAGATTGTTGCTGCCTGGACCCACCTTACCAAGGCATTAGCACTTATATATTTGCATGTTAGTAAGCGCAATAGCCCCACTAATACTTACCTCAGTCGGGGCCGATCCTATACCTGCTGAGATTTACAGAGAGAGAGAGAGAGAAAAGTCTGTTGTGCACATCGCTCTCTCTCGCTCGATGTGACCATCATAGTCCCAAGTAGATTCATCGCCGTTGTGTTTGAGCGGATGCAGTTTGATATCTGTAGGATGGGTAAAGTACTGTAGCGTTGGTATAAATCCAACTCATATGATGCTTGTTATTTTTACAAGAAGGCATAAGGTCTCAGATTTTAGGCTGTCCATACTTAATGGCAAAAGCCTCGCGCTTTTAAATGCGGGAAAACACTTAGTAATCGTAGTGGATCATCAGCTTACTTGGAAATTGAATATGCAGGAGAGTGTGAGGAAAGCTACAGTAGCCTTCTTTACTTGCAAGGCCCTCTTTGAAACTAAATGGGGGCTTTGGCCATGAGTGGTACACTAAATGTAAATAGCTATAGTCAGGCCAATCTCGACCTATAGGGCTATAGTGAATCACTGAGTAAGAAATACAACATGGCGTAGCTGAATTTATTTCCATTAGATCTACACTGCAAAGATGTAGCAGCCACTAGTGCTGTGTGTCTCAAAGAAGGGAATTGCTCGAGGGAGAGATTCTACGAGCACTTCATCATACTGAGAAGTCTCTGTGGGACGTATAAAAATGTCAACATGGACTACAGAGTGGCAACTTTCGACTTTGGCACAAACTTCGTGACCTTTTTTCCTTCAAAAGAAGAATGGGAAAACTGGGAGTCAGTGGGCGGAGTTAGTGGCAAATTTGCGAGCGACAGAGGAAGTCAACAGAAGGGGATGTCAATAAAGACATCACTTTTTTTGAAAACAATAAGGCCGCTGTAAAATTGCTGGAATCAGTCGTAGTGTCCTCCAAATTGGTTGGTTAGGTCTAAACTGAAGAGCATTTTCTTAAAGAACAAACTAACCCTGTATTAAGTTTCTGGGAACGGTGAGGTGCAAGAAAAAGCGGTTCAGTTTGCTAAGAAGGGATCCCGTGGCGTAAAAACGCAAGCGGCAGTGAGCATGAGTCTCGATAAGGTTCTAAGACTTACGAACTATCATTAGGGCTTTGGAGAAATTTGGCCACATGTGACACTGCTAAGCTTATGTGGCCCAAATACGACTCGAAACATATTCTTAGTCTGTTAGTTTTAGACAGAGCTTCAACAAGGAATCACTGATGGGTCACGTGGCTTTCGATGAACACGCAAGTAGAATCGGGTTCCCAGCTAGCAATTGTTCGGCGCTAGCTGTTAGGAGACATAAGCACTTAGAAACATTCTTTTTCGTGGAGCTGAGAGAGCTAAGTACTACTAAAATGAACCATCACCTGGATATCTTTAAGAAATCAGGACGGCTCGTATCTTAAGATGAATTCAGTCCTTGCGACTGTTGCTTCTGGTGAGTACTGTCACAAATCCTATAAAACAACACTGCGATTCCTTACCAAAACATCGCTTACGTTGAATCAAAAGGATTCAGTTCAGAATTACTTCCGAATGACGAAAAATCCAAACAAATTTGCCGTGTTGAATTTGTCGGACGATTCTCTTTGTAGTTAACTTTTGTAACTTAAGTATCAAAGATTAGACGCATAGGCTAACTTTCGTACGAATAACCCCTGTTCGCGATGTGTACATACATAGCTATGTGAAGAATGTATTGCGGATGTAAACTTGAGTTCTGGCCTTATCATAGTATTGCGAGAATCCATTTTGCATTTGGGAAGCGAAAACGATAGTATACTTCCAAACCTTCCTTCGATTATGCCACAAATTGATTTTTTTTAATTTGACGCGTGAAAGTTTTTCGACAGGCATATTGGGGTTCCTGTGTAGTTTAGATCCGTGTATTTTCTAAAGCTGCACTGCTGACATATGTGGCTCTGAATTGAGCTTCAAAGAGAAGCTTGTGGGTTTACTGACGGGAGATGTGGATTTCGGTGAACACGCCAGAAGAACTGGCCTGAGGCGACGAAGAGGAGACAACTAGATTGGTTTGGTGTAAGAAGTAAAAATGAGTATTCACGACTGCAACAGTCCCACACACCACCAACCACAACAGATTACCATAGTTGCCACAGATCTTTCGAAAGAAGTTGCTGCCATCAAAAAACTTATTTATAAGGAAAGTGGAAATTATATTGCCTATGCTCAGGGGAAAATAAGCAACTATGCATCCAACCGATACATAATCCATAAGATACAAGGAGCAGCCTTATAGGCAATCAGGACTCTGGAACCAAATCCAACATGGCATCAATTGAAAACAGAACTCATCAAAAATTTTGGAGTTCGGGCAACTTATCACTATCTACATTATTTATTTATTTATCAAGAATTTGCCTTACAGACTAACATAATCCAATTACAAGACAATAAAAGAGAAGAAGAAGAAAATGTAAAAATTAGATAACAGAAATACATAGTATAGATTAAACTAATTAGTTAAAGAACACTTTACATTCTGCGCATGAATGTAGAGTGAGTGAGCAAACGGACCAAGTTGCAGAGTATTGTGGTTTTGAGGGAGTCGCAACATCGGCGAATGGTACAAAGTCTCAGTCCTAGCATATGGAACTGTAAATACGGTGTCAGATCTGGCAGGCCGTTCTGAAGCACGATACACTAACCAATCAGAAAGGTTAGAGTTTAATTGATAGAAGCCGAAACCGAAAACACTCATCTAAAGGGATTGCAAAGTAGGAAGTTGTAGCAAGGAAAGTCGCTCTTCATATGGCATATATGTAATATTAAATTTAAAGATGAGGACACGAGTGCATTTGTGCTGTACTGATTCAATCATATAATCTAGATATTGATAGTATGGTGACCACACTTGCGAGCAATATTCAAGGATTGGTCTAACGAGGCTAGTGTATAGGTTGAGTAAACATATGAGAGTGTCGTAGTACGAACCCAGAGACGCGAGAGGCGCGTGCGGCTATTGCCACAATGTGAGGCTCAAATTTAAGTTTCGGGTCGAAAATCACTCCCAGATGTTTTATTTGAAAAACCGGCGCAAGTGGAATATCATGTAATACGTAGGTGTAATCAATTGGACTGGGCTTCAAGGAGAAGGACATTTTGTGACATTTCTGAACATTCATGGAGAGAAATTTAGTTTCACTCCAAGAAACGATCGCGTCAAGATCCCTTTGGAGAGCAATACAATCCTCTTCAGAGCGAATAAGGCACTTCGCACACTTGATTCGCTCAGGTTCGCTCAGCTCCGCGCGTCAGCGTAGCTCCGGCAGGATTACCACACACTTGGTCAGCTCAGCTTCGACAGATTTTCAATATGTTTCTACGCTCAGTTCATAGGATATCGTCAGTGCTCGACAAGCGGACAAACTTTTCGTAAACCTTTGTTTTTGGAATTAGAGCTGGTTTTTCTAGTAAATTAAGTAATTCTCTTTATTCTATACAATTTTTAAAATGAGTATTAGTAGCAGTGACTTTAATTCAGAACAAGGTAAAGTATCTTGGCAGGAAGAAGTACGTGTAAAGCTATGTAAGATAATTAAATCTGCCAGAACATTATGTAAAAATTAAATAAATATGAATGCTTCTTAATTATTTCTTCAATAGTCGTAATTGTAATTTAAAAATCGCAGTTGTGTGCTGCAAATGTTGCCGTAGAAACTACAATTACTTGTTAAAATTTTCATTATGTCTATATTTTAAATAGGCAGTTTTATATGTAACTCATGTTTTATTGAATATAAATACAAGCGTAAACAATGTAAACCACGCATTTTTCATTTTTTACTTTAAAAGTAATGTACTCACCATTTTCGTTCAAAAGTGCGGATATTTCCTCCCATATCGATTCCTTAACATTAATATTATAATAGTCTTTATGCCCTAGGTCGTACAATACGGCATACTGTTGCACTAATGCAATTTATTTTTCCTTCGAAAACATGTTGCGAATGCACCAAATAAAATTTTACATAGAATAAAAGCAAACAATTGAGCTGTTGCTCATTTGTTTTCGTTCCGGCATCCGCACAAAATCGATTTCTATCCGAAAAGTGCTGAAGCGGTCTGAGCGGAAGCACCGGACCTTAGCTGAGCGGATCAAGTGTGTGGGCCTACACCTGATTGCATAGCTTTCGATTTTTTCTGTGGGCCTGAGCGGATCAAGTGTGCGAAGTGCCTAAAGCGATAAATCTGTCATCAGCATACAGAAGACATTGAGACGCTACGACAGAGGGAAGGTCATTTATATAGAGTAAGAAAAGAAAAGGGCCTCTGAGGAACGCCGGAGGTTGGATGGTAGAGAGAAGAATGTGCTCCACATAGGCTAACACGGCAAGAACTAGAACTGATGTAGGACTCAAGCCAGGAGAGTAATGGACCATACAGGCCAATGTGAGCTAGCTTCTGCAATAGAACATTTAGGTTGACAGTATCAAATGCCTTACTGATGCCTTGCATTAACTTGAGTACGGCTGTCGAGAGCTTTTGCGACAGTTTTGGTAAGCTCAAGGAGATTCGTGACTGTCGAACGAATCAGGCGATCAGTGCAAGAAAATCTAATAATGTAAGTTAATATCATTTTATTTTAAGACACATCCCTGATAGATTAAACGCTAAGTAAGAGATCGATGCATGTAAACCTGATGAATTTTTGCTGAGCCTAATGAATCCATTATTTTAAGAACCTTTTTTAATGGTATGAATCAAAATTGTGCAATTGTCCGGCGCGGTGCCAAGAAACGAATTTACTGATAATTATGTTAACTATCGGTTACGAAAAAATAAAATGACTTATCGATACAGGATCGACAACTCTTTTAAATGAGCATTAACTCCCACGATATGATCGATGTACGCTTGAAATTCCAACATTCTTTTATACTCCAAGCTGAAACAGAATTACCAGTGGAATTTAAGGGAGATGTTCAATGAGTTGGAAACTCATCAACTTTATGAATAAAGGTTTCGATGGCTTAGTATGACAAATTTTTTTAAAATCGTTAGGAGCCATTGTGAACTGGGAAAAAGGAAACTTGGCAATAAATAGTAAAAAACATATTTCTTGAACTCATGCCTCTATAATTATAAGGACGCTAATGTTTTAGAAAATTTCTCCACAGATATTGAAATTCTTACAAAACTCTAAAAGAGGACATGAATCTTGAAGAAAGGGAAAATTTTGCTTCACTGATAAGGAAAAATAAAAAGCTGGCAACAGTCAACTCATACACATGAAAAGCAACACGAAATTATCTTAAATACGAAAACACCTTTATATTCCAATCATACGGGTATCCCACATCCATAAAGAAGAGATAAATAGACCAATGAATGATATGCTAGAGAAGGGTATTATTGTGGAGTTGTTAACTTTACAATTCACCATTGTGGATTGTTCCAAAAAATCTGACAACTCTGGTAATAAGAAGTGAAGAATCCTTATTGACGATAGAGCTTTAAATGAGGTTATAATCTACGACTAATTTCCCATATCTAATATAGAGAAAATATTGGGAAAATTAGGAAGATCACAATATTTCGCAACTCCAGATCTTGTCAAGCGGTTCCACTAAGTTCTAATAAAGGATGAAGATAAATAGAAAACTGCTTTCTCTGCACCTAAGGCTTTATTAAAAATGCCCCAGCGACTTATAAATTTCGTGCTCAAGGAACACACAAATAAATTTTTGTGGTGTATTTAGACATCTTAATATTCAGCACAAAAGTTACATCGAAAGTACTCAAATTTTTTTTGACAAGCTGAGGGAGCACAATATAGTTACAAATGGAAAAATGCTTGTTTTTTTGCTAGATCAGCAGAATATTTAGGGGACAAACATCAAGTTATTTTTGGGATGTAGGAAGTTTGTGAAAAACTATGCAAACATTGCTCATGGAATGACTAAATTTTTGAAGGAACATACAAAAATTAATACAAATGATCCACAATATGTTGTAACTTTCAATAAGTTAAAGCGAGTATTAGTCAACGTGCCAATTTTTAAGTATCCGGATTTCAGTAAGAAGTTCCAACTTGTGGCAGATGCAAATGATTTCGCTAAGGGAGCTGTCTGGCACAGGACAAACATCCTATAAGTATGCTAGTAGAACGTTAAACGAGCACGAAAGGAAGTACTCTACTACAGAAAAATAACTCCCTGCTATCGTTTGGGCCATTAATTATTTTCATCATTATATCTATGGCAGAACCTTTGTCTGATCATCAACCTTTTAAATCGCTACAGACTAAACATAAGGGCAAAGACATAAACTTAAGGTTACAACGATGGGAGGTAATTGAAATTAGGCGAATACGATATCAATATAATATAATATAAAAGGAAAAAATAACAAGGCGGCACTTTTTGAGTAGAATCAACACAGAAGTGGAGAAATCAATAAACTGGATGACAAATCGCATGAGGATGACAACTTAATTACAAATGCTACCATACAATCGCAAAAGGAAGAATAAAACGACCACTTCCCGATATAAGAAATAGTGGTTAATCGTTTTTCACTCAGATCGTACTGACAATAACAAAACAAGGGAAATAGAATTAGTTTCGGAGCTATCCGAACACGAATATAATCTTGCTCAGCAGAAGCTGATAGAAATATTTAGTGCAAGTTTGTCTTTTGATGAGGAAACGAAGAATGAAGACAAAACACTCAGAAATATAGCAAAATATCACAAAAAGGAAACGAGGTATAGAGGCATAAATAAAAAGTAAACAGGCCTTAAGAAATTTATTTATTTTAAAATTCTAAAACAGGTCATTCAGAAATACATCAATAATTACGATACCTGCAAGCGAGCAAAATATGACCAAAAGCTTTTGAAGCCCAAATTTTATATCACCGAGACTTCAAATAACACTAACCAGTTCAGTTAGACATATACACTAAGAAAAAACATAATTTCATTATCATTATCGACAAAGTCTCCAAATTCGCTGAAGCTTTTTACTTAGAGGATAGGAATGGTATCACTTTTGTAGAAAAGATAAGACAATATTCTCAATCAAATGTAAATCTAAGAGCTTAGCAATGAAAATTAATACAATTCAATTGCGATTAAAGAGAGACAAGAACAGGTGGAAACTCATTTTACGAAACTAAATAGCCACACCGCTGACATTGATTTAGAACAGGGCAATGTGGGCAGAAGTTAAATACAAGATCTTTTAAAAAACTTAAAGGAGAGAAAAATAAACAAGTCTAATTAAAATCGGGAACACAAACAGGATGAGGCTTATGTGAAAAATTACAAAGCTTTAAAACATGAAAATGAGCCTAGATATAGGAAATGAAAAAATATTCATTTAATTGATATTAAAAGACAAAACAAACTCTCTGGTGAATTGAATTTTAATGAGTTTCATGATACTACCGACAACATTAACGGGAGCCCTAACAGTGCAAAAAATACAATGATAACGGATAACGGAGGCTGTCTCTAGGGAAGTCATCCCAAATCGGATTAGGTTGGCTCCATTTGAGTCTTAAGGCGAGGTGATAAGCTACGGATCCTCGGCTGGCACCTTGCGAGTATTCCTCAAGGATCGTCCTGGAAAAGCGATACGGCAACCAAGTAAAGAGAGTGGGAGTGAGGTGACTGGAGAAGCATGAGTAGACCCGACCGTGGACCTCTCCGAATCATAACTGTGCTTCTTCGCCTGTGGACATAAATAATCTCTTTGCCACCTACTTTTCATCTACGTTTTCTCCACATAAGCCAAACATCTTCACTCCTGACAGAAATGTTCAAAATCCTGCTATTTCGTCTATAATTGTTGATCCCCACCTTATTAAATCCGTTATTGATTCGTTAGACCCTAATGTTGGTCCAGGTCTTGATGGTATTCCTAATTTGTTTATCAAATCCTTATCCTCATCTCTGAGTATTCCTCTATCCTTTATTTTTAATTTGAGCCTCTCTTCAGGAGTTTTTCCACGGTGCTGGAGAGTGGCCAACATATTACCCATCCTCAAGTCTGGTGATCTTTCAAGTGTTACGAACTATCGTCCCATATCACTCTTGTCCGCTTTCTCTAAAATTCTTGAGCGTATTGTCCACTCAAATCTTTACATGGCCTTAGGACATGTTATTGTCCCGGAGCAGCACGGCTTTCTTCCTAATCGTTCCACTACCTCAAATCTGCTTGTCCTTTCGAACACTGTTGCTACTTCTCTTGATAATCATCTGCAAGTTGATAGCATTTATACCGATTTTTCAAAAGCTTTCGACACTGTTGATCACTTCATCCTGTGTCGCAAGCTTGGGCGCTTTGGAGTTTCAGACTCCCTACTTATGTGGGTATATTCCTATCTCTCGTCAAGGTCTTGCCGCGTTTCTGTCTTAGGCACGCACTCTGTTCCCTTTCATCCCGAATCTGGTGTCCCGCAAGGGTCCATACTAGGCCCTCTTCTATTCACTCTGTACATAAATGACCTTCCTTCAATACTCAAATCTCCCTGTCTCCTTTATGCTGATGACCTCAAGATATTTCGGGTGATTCGGTCTCTTGAAGACTGCGAAGTTCTTCTTCTTTTTAGCGTTTTACTTTGTTTTGTTTTATTATTTTTTGGCGAAACAATGAAGTTTGTTTAGCAAAAATAAAAATTCACTACACAAGTTTCATACAATAATTTCTAATAAATCAGACATGATTAATGAAATACTATCTAAAGATCAATCCTTCTTGATTTCTTCGCACATTACGATGGCAACAACAAAATTTGTAATGTGTAGTTAGTGTGATCCATACAATAGATTATTTTGACGTC
This sequence comes from Oxycera nigricornis, assembly GCA_963942545.1. Lineage (NCBI taxonomy): Eukaryota > Metazoa > Arthropoda > Insecta > Diptera > Stratiomyidae > Oxycera > Oxycera nigricornis. The sequence goes on along the minus strand of OZ012661.1, from coordinate 61,705,070 downwards.
ATCGAAATATGGACCGGTTTTAGTAGACAATAAAATCAACATTTTATGTGTAGTAAGAAATTTAAGCCTCTTGTAATTTTGCAAACTTACCGATGTATGAGTATTTTGACGCTGACAATCCACCATCTGGTCCTTGGGCTCGTCGCAGGCCAAATTCAAGTAATTTAATATCTTTTCCAGCGACCATTCGGTAACGTGCAGCATTGGTCGCTACTAAACTGCAAAATATCGAAGGTTACATATATATATTATTTACATTGACCGATGTGATATTTTTATGAAAAAGAAATTTTTTGCTAAACAGGTGTTCGTTATTTATTAGAAATAGCAGTCTCTGTTTGTTGAACTACGGTATTCATATACTTTCTAGGTTAGATTGTTTCTAGGTTGGAAGGTTTTGGTAGCATGTAGTGTGTTTATTTGCTAAAAAAAATTATAAAATTTTTTTCCTGTGGTCAATGCCATGATTCATGTTTTTGTGGTTTAAAATATTCCTGCTTTTAATGCTTTGTTAAATTAAGGTCCTTTAGTGAAAGAATGTTTTCAATTTATCGATTTTAGTAAAATTACGATTATTATTTTTGAGTTTGCAATGAGACAATCAGCATTTATGTTAAATTGGATTCGTTTGTGGAGGAATTTTGAGATTTTAACTGTCAGTGTATGCCTGTTTTGACGGTCTCCAACTTATTTGTTATGGTACTATCAATGGCAGAACGCCTGACTGTTTGAGTTGTTAAGGTATTATCTCTGTTGTTGTATACTGCAAAGTTTGATTTTTTAAAATTTCGTTCAGAATACTTTCGTTTCTTATCATTTTTTTTGATTTCTTCGAAGGTGAGCTTTGAAGCCACCTTCTTTTATAATTGAGGCATTCAACTTTTTGGAAGAACTTCGTAAATTGCATTTTGAAGATGTGAGTGTTTGGCGAGAAATTATTAGCAACAACGGAAAGTTGGAATTATTAAACTTTGATCTGGTGGTAAAGTCGTGACCGTTAGCATTGTCGAAGCCTGGATGGAACCTTCTGTACGAATTTCTTGTTACGACTACGAATTTGAGCGATGAGTCACGGCTATTTAGTTTACTATAGTCTGGAACACGTGAAATTTTTAAATTTGGTGAAATAAGAAAGTTGGTAACTATAGAAAAATCAAAATGTTTTGTGAATGCAAGTGTTTTTAAATATCTCGTAGTTTTTGTTGGTGTTCTTGCATACATAGAGCCGGTACATTGTGGAGGAGCAAAGACAGTCTCTCAGAACGGAGATGTAGCTGTGATCGACAGATACTTTTTTCAAGCAATACTTTGTGCGCGTTTGTAGCTTCCAATGCTTCCAATAAATTTTAGTTATCTTCTTTTTGCTTCCTGTTGTTTTCCAATTTATTAATTTTTGTGGAATTATTTGCCTTTGTTTTTTTCTTCTCTTTTTATTATTCTCTTTTCCATCAGTTTGTTAATTTTTATTATAATTATTATCATAATTCGTTATTATTTGTATTACTATTAAATCACTTATGAGAGGAACATGATTTTTGTCTTTGATTTCAACCAAGATACCACAATTTGAAATAGTAAGATCGATCGAAATTCCATTATCATTCATGCAAACCATTATCAAAATGAAATCCGCGAACTAACAATGGTTAATGGTTTCATACGTCAACCAGAAGACAATGTCATGGTCTACTCCTCTAAAAAATTGACCATAATATCTTTTCAAAACACAGTTATGACCTACAAATAACAGTATCTCTTTTTGGAATTGTTCAGCCCAATAATCATCATACAAATCCTATTCATATGCAAAATACGTTTCTATTTGACTTCGGCATAATGATGCATAATGAATGTACTCTTGAAGAAAAATTATCAGTCGTAATAAAAGTGGGTCGAATTCCTGCTGATACGCGGAGTATCTGCCTTTCCACTTTGCACTATGGACACGATGGATGAGTTTGTCTTTTCTTTGTCACATTCAGATCCATTTTGCGGACAGAATGTTTGTTAAGTGCATTTGGAACGTTAAAAATCGCATTTACCTGAGACACACAGCACATGGGTTAGGTGTACTGTACTATATGCGCGATGACGCCGCTAGATACCCATAACAATGATATCCATGACGAAACTGAATCGCAAACAGGTTTCTAAAGATACTATTTTCTGACGCGAGTGTTCGTCGAGAAATCGTAACTATTGTCAACAGTTTTTCTAGTCTTTTACTATGCAAGAGTCCATGACATCACGATCTTATGGTCTAGATAAAATATTTATTTTAGCGTCGTGAAACACTCAATGTAATGCTTTTTAATGCGTTGGTGGATAATCGTGTCTATTATTTTAATTGCTGCAGTTGTGAATGCTTGACAAGGCCAAGTATCAGTTGGCGCCCAACGTGGGCAGATATGCACAAGCTTGATTCACTACGGTACATTTTCTGTAATTTATTCCATAAGAATAATTTTTTAAAAATTTTATTTTAATTGATTTACATTTTTAATTTCTCAGTTTTTGTAGTGGGCCGATTTCGTGAATCCACAATTTAGGCATATCTCCACGTTTTAAGGTTTCTAAAATTCAAATCCATCGTTTTTAGAGAGAAGAATGTTTTCTGGACAACTCTCTCGTCTTAACGACTACTTTTGATGCTTTGGGCTGGTAGCTGTGGTATTCTGTCACCTGAGTACGCAAGAGTGACATCTTGCGGAAATGGCTTTCAAGCTAATGCCACTGCTGCCTCCGTTCCGGTAAAACCCGTGCAGGCCTCGCGGTACGTTCGAAACTCGTCGCCACTAGTCTGGCCGCGTAGGTTCGGTTGAGTTCAGACTCCTGATTAGTTCCTGGCCCGGCTCTGAGCACATATCCTCATAAGGGAATGTGCCTCCCTGTTTCGGCATAGATAACCATGGGGTCTCAGCGGGACCTGCACAACGAGTGGAGATAGCGGCTGCGAAAGGGGACCCAATTGCAATGAGTATGAAAGATAGTAAAAAGGATCCATTCGGCTCGGAAGGGAAGTGGAAGAAGACCGCGATGTTCAGCCAACCTCCCACTTCTTCGAGGGATGCATGCACCAAGGCAGCTATGCAAGGGGCAAGTACCCCCTCAGTCAAGCCTATTGGCGTTTGCGGCAACACTAAAGCAACGGCGAACAAGCCGGCCCGAACTGTTGCTGGCGCGCCCTCCAACACCGCCTCTTCTTCAGGTGTTAAAAAGCAGCAGAAACCCTCTGTTATGGCTTACAGGGCCAGAAGATCTGCATTCAAAGTCCTGAAAGAAAGAAAGATTTACCCCATGAGGGGCTTTCCCAGAAGAATAAAATCTCTCTTGAATGGGGAACCACTACAGTAGAGGCTCACAAAGCCTCTTTTCAAAGCAGGGGGCAACTCATAAAAGATGCAGATCTAATGAGGCAGCCCCGAATCCAACCGAGTAACCAATTGCCGGTCACCAAAAGACCAAGATTGGTCGCGCCCAATCCTGTTTAAAACAGGTGTTTCAGAGAAGTGGCCAAGGGCAGCTTAGTATGTCATCGGATTGTCATTCCCCCCTGGGCTGTCATCGACAGGAGCAGTAGCGATGAAACCATCTCACCGTTAAACGGGAAGATGGTGGAAATCGCTCTTCTTCGAGTGTACAGACCCATACTGGAGGCAAACCCAAGCCCTCCACCTAATTGCCGTGATGCTGGTTGGTACCAGGGTCACGTTAAGCTGATAGCCTGCACGGATCAACGCTCAGCGGATCTATATAAGCAGGCTATTTGCAGACTGGGAGAAGTCTGGCCCGGAGCAAAGCTAGAAGCTGTCTCCAGGGAAGACATCTCGAATAGGCCTCGATCCAGGACATGGATACCGGTGGAGCCATCCACAGCGGAAGAAATTGTTGAGCTTATCAAGCTCAGCAATGCTGATCTTCCGGTGGACAACTGGAAGGTAGCCAAGGTAAGCGAGCCCAGCAATGGACAGCGAGAGGTCCTCATTATCCTTAACGAGGAGGCACTAGCTCCGTTGGAGTCGAAGGGCGGGGTGATAAGCTACGGTTTCTCGGCTATCACCCTGCGAGTATATCGCAAGGACCGTACTGGGAAGGCAGTACGGGAACCGAGCAAGGAGAGTGGAAGCGAGGCAACTGTGGAAGCATCAGTAGACCCGACCGTGGACCTCTCTGAGTCAGATCTTCTCTCCAATGACGGAAGAATCACCACCTCCACTGCGGGGTTGGCTGGGGACCGTCTCAGATCCCTCGACTTGTTCGAGGAGGAGGAGATGTCCTTATCTGACGAAGAGGCGGATAAAACATTGTGTCGCGATGCTGAGGTTTCTACAGATTAACCTCCAGCACTCTAAGGCGGCATCCACCGCGCTGCTCCTCCACCTGGCTCAAAAAGGAGAGAAGCTAATACTAGCCCAGCAACCTTGGGTTGTTAGAAACCGGGTTTGCGGGCTCAACATGAAGGGATACAACACAGTATCCTTCAACACAGCAGGTAAACCGAGAGCTTGCATAATCGTAAAGGAAGGCTTGAGGTTTTTAACCTTGTATAAATCCAGTGACCAGGACACCGTTGCGATAGCAGTGGAAAGACAGTCCAAACCCCTTTGGGCTGTCTCCTGCTATATGGCGCATGATGTTCTGCCACCTCCAACTAGCCTGCAGAGGATCACAAGGGAAGCCACTGCAAGAGGCATCCCTTTAATAGTCGGAGCGGACGCCAATGCCCACCATCGCATCTGGGCTAGCACCGACACGAATAAACGGGGTGAGTCACTATTTGAATTCATCTTATTACATGACTTAGCCCTAGCTAACGAAGGTGAGGATCCTACCTTCATTACGGCAAGCCGTAGGGAAGTTTTGGATATCACTCTAACGAACGAGCACTTGTATCACGCTATCAAAGGATGGCATGTATCACAAGAGTGCTCGTTCTCCGATCATTTATATATAATGTTCGATGTGGCTTTTGACCCTCCGAAAAATCCAACCTTCATCAACAAAAGGAGGATGGATTGGGTCAAATACAAATCAGTATTCGAGTCTACACTAGAAGGTGGACCTCCAAAGATTGAAGACATAGGTGGTCTGGAGGAAGCCGTTGGGACCCTTACATCGGCGTTCAATGAAGCAGCAAGATCTGCATGTAGTCGAACGAAGCCTAGAAGGAAGTATAAGCCTCCATGGTGGAATAGTGACATTGCGGAGCTGCGGAAGGAATGTAGGAAGTCCTTTAATCGGGCCAAAGAATCCAATGACTGGTCTTCCTATAAACTCAAACTGAAGGAGTTTAAATGCTCCATCAGAAAAGCCAAACGCACCTCGTGGAGAAGTTTCTGTACAGAAATAGAACACTCCAAGGATGTCAGTCGTCTGCGAAAGGTTATGACGACCTCCCCCTTATTTTTGGGGTCTGTCAAAGATGCGAATGGAGTCTGGACACAATCCAGCCTCAAGACGTTGGCCGTTCTCGCGGATACACACTTCCCGGGTAGTGAGGATGTGGCTGACAAAACAGATTCACAAACGCTTCCGGACTGTCTGTCAGCCGCTGTGCCTGTAGATGAAAGGCTCCTACGCTGGGCAATCAGCTCATTTCAACCTTTTAAATCCCCTGGAATGGACAACATCTCACCCGTTGAAATCTAGCAGGGATCCAATATAGCGCTTCCATGGCTAAGAGCCATCTTTAAAGCATGTCTACAGATGGCTTACATTCCACAGCGGTGGAAAGCAGCTAAAATAGTCTTCATACCCAAAGCGGGTAAGACATCCCACTCCTCATCTAAGGACTATAGACCTATCAGCCTCACCTCTTTTCTGCTGAAAACTCTGGAAACGCTGATAGAGATTCATTTGAGAGCTACTCTGAAACCACTCTCTAATGCGCAGCACGCATATACAAAAGGGAGATCGGTTGAAACAGCTCTTCACTCGCTCACCAGCTACATTGCTAAGCGTCAAAGTATACACGCAGGCGGTTTTTATAGACATCGAAGGGGCTTTCAACAATATCAGCCACAAGGCTATTGAGAAGGCACTCGAAAATAACAATGTGGATGATAACCTGATTAGGTTTATCGTACAACTGCTAAGCAGCAGGAGCATTAACTCCACACTAGGAGACAGTATCCTTAGAAGGAAGACGTGCAGAGGCACCCCGCAAGGTAGGGTGCTATCACCCCTTCTATGGAACTTAGTGCCGGACAAACTCCTGTCAACAATAGAAGCGACTGGCTGCAAAGTCGTAGCCTATGCAGACGATATTGCAATAGCAATATCGGGCAAATTCGTAAACACCCTATCTGAAAGACTTAACTTTGCCCTGAGTATTCTTAACAAGTGGGGCAAAGAGTGCGGTTTGAAGATTAATCCGCAGAAAACGGAATTTGTGCTGTTCACAAAAAGGTACAAAATTCCACGATTTCTCCCACCCAAACTCGATGAGATAAACCTCATACCGTCTCATCAAGTTAAGTATTTTGGTCTAATTCTGGACTCCAAGCTCGCGTGGAAAGCGAACATAGAAGAGCGCGCAAAGCGGCATGCGCAATCTACTGCTGCAAAAGAGCTATTGGGAAAAAGTGGGGATTGAAACCAAAAATCGTATCATGGCTCTATACGACGATAGTGGAACCAATCCTTCTGTACGGCGCAGTTGTTTGGTGGCCAGCTATTGCAAAAACATTAAATGCAAACCTGCTAAACAGGGTCAGAAGGATTACAGCTATTGCAATCACCGGGGCCTTACGCACTACCCCGACAAAGGCACTGTTTATGCTATTGAATTGGCTCCCGACGGAGCTCGTTACGAAACAGCAGGCCAAGTGCTCTGCGATTCGATTAAAAGCACTAAATCTCTGGCAAGAGGGAAATATTGGCCACTCCACGATACTTCGGAGGGATGGACCAACGCCAGGGGAAGTAGACCTTGCGCCCCCGATTCCCTGCTTTCATCATAGTTTCAGGTCAGTCATCCTAAGCAGGGATGACTGGGCAATAGAAAGAGGTGGGATGCAGGAATCGGTCGTGTTAATATATGTGGAGTACATTCTTCTCTCTTCCATCCTACTTTCGGCGTTTCTCAGAGATATATTCTTAGCCCTATTCATTTCATACTCTACATAAATTACCTTCTCTCTGTCGTAGCGTCTGTGTCTTCTGTATGCTGATGACTTAAAAATTTACAGTTATCCGCTTGGAAGAGGATTTATGTGCTCCCCAATTGAAATTGACACGATTGATTCTTGGAGTCAAACTTTTTTTTCGGCACGGCACAAGATGTAAATTCGTGACAATATCTAACGGGTTAAAGACATTACTAAGTAAGCAATTGAGTGATTTTACTTGCAACGAAATTTGGACAACGAATACGAAAATGGCTAGTTTTGACATACAAACGGCAATGAAAAATATTTCACTTTTTGAAGGCAAAACGAAGGAACTCTTTTTTCAAGATCATATAGTATTTAGACTAAACACTCAGCTCCATGGGTAAGATACAACTTATCGACTTCGTATACAATGTGAAGCTAACGGATAACGTCCCGCACAGAATTGAGCAGCGGCATTCCCAACACACTAACATACCTCAAGACTAAATTCTTAGCCAGATATGAATCAACTTATACAGTAGCAGGTATTCACCATTCGCTCATTATGCTAACGCAAAAACGCGTGTCTATAAGAAATTATTAAGATCGTATTCGGACACTGATACGCGAATTAGAACAGCTACAAATCAATGAATTCGATGAAAACGTTACACCATTCCAAAAACAAACAAGATCAAGACCGTATGCACTCAAAAATTTTAAAAACGGTCTAAACGACCAATATAAAAACACATTATTTGCATACATACCATTATGATTATGATGCAATTAAATTAGTGCGTAGTCAACTGTCAACTTCCAAATTATCTCGTCCCACTAACATCACTGCGCTCAAGCACTTTCAATTTTTGCTTCTAACTTTACTTGGTTAGTCGCGTTCGGGTGCCGAAAACTGGCGGTTACGGCAAACTTGTTTTATTAAACTGACCCCACGTTGGGCGCTAAAATGTTACCGTACCTCCCGGGAAAGGACCTATATCGTTCTTTTGTGATCGACTGAGGCTTTCGGGTGCCGGTCAGCCCGTCGAAGACGTGTCGTGGGCTCCTTTTGTCCACCCCAATGGGCCTCTTTGAGCCGTCGGACGAGAATTCGGCTCACCGATACTACGTGGAAGAAATTCTACTGAATTGCAGCACTACTTTTGGATTCCTCACGGCTTTTATTATATTCACCAACAAAAGAAAAAAATATAAAAAAGTAATGATAATAAATAAAAATAAAATAAAATAATATAAATAAAATAAAAGATTTGAATTCACGCGTCCCTCACCACCACTCACTTTTTTACAACATAAACCTATTTAATGATTAAATTGTACAAATATTTTAATGAAATTTTTCTGTTTTCTTTTTCTTAAGTAATAACCTAACTTCTCTGCTCCTTAGCTGATTTGCCCACACCATAGTTCGGCTTCCTTTCAAAGACGCGCGATGTGGCTCGGCCAACTCTTCCGCGGGGCGTTGCTTCTTCTTCAGCCGCCTGCCATCTTGGCGATGCATCGCTTCTTGACCGCCGGACTTTCCTTGCGTCGTACTCCACTCGTTCGGTTGTGCTGTGTCGTACTCTCCGTCTCACATATTTTGGCGGTGCGTCGCTTCTTCTCCGTCGAATCTACCTTGCGTTGCACTCCACTCGTTCGGTTTTGTTGCGTCGTACTCTACTTCACACTGATTCTTATCACCACGTCGTTCAACTGATCCACACTTCATGGATTGCAAAGAAAAAGCGGGGCGCACAGGGCACGGGCTGTATTTATAGCTGACCACCAAAACCGCTTTACCAGTTCCCGTCAACTACAGCGAAACCGGACTCTTTGTCCCCGATCGTTAGCTTCGGAACAAGTTCGCAGGTACTCGAACCCGTGTTGCCGATGTCGATCGTCGCCCGCGAGCTTTCGCCTTGGTTGAACGGTAGCTTTTCGTGGGTAGTGCACCAGTTCGAGGCGTGTCTTCAGATGCTGGCAGAGCTTCGCCGACTGCTCGTATCCTGTCTCGACAACCTTCAGAGTAAATAACACAAAGCGGTTACATCGAGGCTCTAACAATACTTTTTTATTTCTTATTTTAAAATAAACTTTATTATTTTTAAATAAACTTTATTTCTTATTTTAAAATAAACTAAGAGTGGTAGCTCCTAACCTGAGTCAGTGGTGTGGTGCGCAAGTCGAACCGTGACAGTTAGTCGCAGCAACATTACATAGTTCCTTCGCCAAGCTTGACCCCCAATGCGAAAGGAAAGGTTACGTGGCTGGATATAATAGCAACCTTCATTTTTCTCCGTCCCCGTGTCATCCGTCACAAAATGTCTTCTCGGAGGTGTGAGTTTATAGGTTCGGCATCCGAGTCGGGGCGCTCACCATTCTCCCGGAAGGTCACTATTTCTCGGCCAAAAATTACGAAGTACGGAGTAAGTCGAGTCCCTTCTTGTTGTAGGTGCACAGGGTACAACTTATCTTGGCCAAATCGCGATCCCACTCGCGATGATTTTCGGAAACATAGGCGCGAAGCATTCTCTTGATATCTAGGTTCCTTCGTTCCGCGGAGCAAATCGGGGATGTTAAAACGATGTAAACTTAATAATCGCTCCATACCCTTCCATAAGCTCTTGGAACTTCTTCCCTCGTAATTGGACCCCGTTATCGCATACTACCCATGGAGTTACGTTGAAGCACAGCGTCTTCAATTCATCCCACAATCACACTGATTTCCATGCTACTGATCTTAACTTAGATATTCGCTCGAAAAGATTCACTTTCGAGTCTCTTAGTTGTTAGTTTAATCTTCGTGGACACTGACGCAACATTACCACATGAATCACATGTTAAATACTTTTGCATTTTCTCTTCGTCAGGAGAATCACTAGCGCGATAACGGATATCACCACAGCGTAATCCATCTGCAGCTACTTTCACCTTTTGCTTTTCATTCGGTTTCCTACTTGTGCTTCTTAGCTGCACGTTTTATCTCACTTTCTCCTACGTGTGCAATTTGGACTTGAGTTTAGCTATAGTCGTATATTCTCCATTTCAGCGATACCCTGCTTCTCTCTCACTGAGCAAACACGTACCTGCTTGCCGTTCCTGTCAGCTGTGTATTGACTTTTGTTGTTCGTTCTAACCAACACCGACACATACTTCTCCAAACTTCGTCCGTCTTTCGAGCAAAACGTCTCCAGAAATCTGTCATATGAGAATTACACTCCGGTGCGTTCTTTGACCTGTTGGTATTTTTTTGGTGTTGGTCCACTTCCAGATGGTCCGTTATTTCGTCAACCATGTTTTCGTTAATTGAATTATGCCGCTTTAATGCTATGATTCGGGTAGCTAAGCTAGTTCTTCTTTCGAGCCAACTTAGCTTGTTTCGCGAATAAAACACTCTTTCAAACTACAATTGTTGGTATACACATCTATCCATTCCGCTGCCTATAGAAGTCTACGCGCCATTTTGTTTATGTAGGCTTTTATTCACAGCCGCGGCAACGGTTTCTCGCTTCAAAAATAATAATGCTGACGGAAATCGCGTTTTGCACTATTATCCATCACGAAATTACTGAACGCTGAGAAATTATTCTTTCTGAAAGAAAATAATACTTAATATTAAAATTGTAGAGCCAACTGTTCGATACAATGTTTCATGTTGTATAAACATCAGGATAATCTGAGTATTGTCGAGATATACCTGCTAATCCTAAAAAATGTTGAGTGAAAAATGTTAAATTTACTCCGACAGATATAATTAAGAATTGACTCTTTAATCATTTGGGATTTATTGTTAACAAATTTTCCTATAATAGCGAAGTTAATTGAGTTTCATGTAATGTAGCTAATCTTTTGAAAATTTTAATTTCAGTAGGGTTTCGATTATAAGACATTGATAACCGAATTATTCTCCCATTAAATTCTCAAATTCGAAAAGGGAAGATTCTCTTCACCCCATGGCAATATGATGTTTTCTAAAATGTCGACGTACTTATTCTTGGTTTATTGTTTTTCTATACGGTGTATGGGTCCAACCCCAAACAACGAGAAATATCCTCAAACATTAATGGAGCCAGCTCCGTGCTTAACAACAGTTGAAGCATAGCGAAGGTCGAAGTCCTTACTTCTTGATCGTCTTACATATCTCCTGCCATTAGGGCAAATGCGATTTATTTTTGTTTCGTCGCTCGTTTTTCCAAATTGAATGTTCCCGTGGGAAGTCCATTCTTTCTTCCGATTATTTGCCGTTACCAATTTTTAGAAGTGACAAGCATTACGCTCTCAGGTCTACAATCTTTTGTCTAATTAGAGTATCGCAACTCTTAGCCTTTCCTATCATTTTTGAAATGAGGGTGCCAAAATCAAACAAGTGTCAGGCAACTGTGTTGTATGTTGTAACGCCGATGGACCTGAAATCGAAAACCATGGCTCATTGGAAATATGCAAATTCTAGGCGCCTCAACAAAGTGAATCGAAATGATTTACCATTTGAATGCAATCATCGGAAGAATGCTTGAGTGAATTCCACTTCTTTCAGCATATGGCTTTTATATATATATATATATATATATATATATATATATATATATATATATATATATATATATGTGTGTGTGTGTATTATTTTTATATATATATATATATATATATATATATATATATATATATATATATATATTCTCATTAGTGAATTGGTTGAAAATCACCCAACTAGAAACATCCTTTTCTATCACTAATTAATATAACAACCCTTCTAATAATTGGTGACCCCGACGTGATCCATACGATGGTCGTTACCCGCGACGTCGCAAGGCGTACCGCAGTCGGTCAACTCGTTGCACACGGAACGAGAGAGACTGAAGACATAATTCACACGCCGCCCACCAATACACCGTATACAACCCTCAACGACGCATCCGACAGCTCCTAACCGGGGAGGAACTGTGAGATCGCAAACCATCGCAGTTCCTTCGGCACCTCCGCTCCTTATCCAGTGCCGTGCCTGACCAACTTCTGTACACATTTTGGTCGCAGCGTTTACCGTCCCATGTCCAAGCGATCATTCAGCCACATGCAGTCAACCCAGCCATGACTATAGACCGACTCGCCTCCATCGCCGACAACATTTTGGAAGTGTCGCCCACTTCGCTCCCGTCACATTATCAATCACCGTTGCTGCCGTCAGTGAACTAGTCACTCTCACTGCTACTTTCACACCGACCGTCGTTACTGCCGTCACTTCTGCCGATGCAACATCCCCACGCCTGAAAGATCTAGCCCACCAATTCACCCCCATACAATCTCTCTCGTCGCTTGCAACATCGCAGCACGACACCGCCTCCTCGCAGAAACTCGTCAACTGATCTACGAGATCCAGACTGCACCGCAAATTCCATTGCAAGGCCAAGAAATGCTCGGCTCCCTCCGTCAAACTTCAACGGCAACCGACGCTAGCAGTGGTCGGTTCCCAACCTACCGTTAATAGCCGCGTTTTCGCAACCGACAGAACTAGCAGAGAGCAGCTCCTTACAGACACAGACCACTCCCACAGTGAGACCTATGTCACCGAGTGCTTCACCGTAGACCTTGGTCTCGGCCGCAAACACGCGTGTATCTTCACCACCGTCTCAATCATCGGATCCCACTTCCTCGCACACTACAAGCTGCTGGTGGACTGCATCAACAAGGGCCTAATAGACTCCACGGTCGGCATCTCCATACGCTGCGCACACTGCACGTCCAGACAGATCAGCGTGAAATTTGTCAACCATGTCTTCCACTTTCGCCAACATCCTAGTCGAGTTTTCTAACCTCACTCGCCCCACGCTTCACTATATCAAGACTATCCCAAGACCAACAGTTACTAGTCGCTCTCGTCGCCTAGCTTCAGATCGCCTCCGGATCAGCAGAAAATATTTCGAGACCATGGTAAAAGAAGGCACAGGGCGCCGCTCTGACGGATCCTGGTCTTTCTCTCTCCACATGGCTCCCAAGAAACCCAACTCTTGTGACGGCTACCGTGCGCTTAACGCAAGGACTATCCCCGACATCTATGATTTCGGCCACCGTATTCGCGGCTCAAAGATGGTCTCCACCATTGACCTCGTATAGGCGTACACCCAGGCGGCTCAGCTCTACACCTGGAGTCAATCCGCGTCGCCAGCTTCGAAGTATGCCAATATTGTGACACCAGCACTGCCCGGCCACACCTCTACGTACCTGCCACTATGCTTCACCAAGTGTTCAACGCCTTACACAATCTAAGCTACCCCGGCACACGCACTACCACCAAGCTTGTGTCACAACGCTATGTCTGACCTCGACTACAACAAGACTGCCGTGCCTGGACACGAACATGCCTGGACTGCCAGCAAGGTATATAGACTACAAGGAATGATATTCCGTGTTTCCAAACTTGTTCGGGCTGCGCATATACGTAACTGATGCCGAAAAATTCCCAGTACAAATTTCCATCTTGCTTCGATGAAATTGAAATTCTATTCCACTAGGAAAGTTGATAGATATGTTATTTGCGTAGGTAAATTTTATATAAAAATTAACGAAATTGATGCATGATGAATAAAAAAATGCCGACAATGGCTTTGATATACTTATATGATACTTATATGCTTTGATATACTTATATGATATGATTAAGCATCTTCATAATAATAATGTGCGTATCAACAGGTACGTTAGGTTTCTCGGAAAATTATGGAATATGTTGAGAAAACCGCACGGCATATAGAAATAAATCATGTAGAAACAAACGAAATGAATACCAATAATTGAGAAAACTGAAATTTAGTTAACAGTTTTATTTTGTTTACGTTTTATTAATTTACCATTGTCTAATAATAAGAATCCTTATTTTAAAATACATCTTACACCTAAAAAAATAATTGTTTAATCAGTTAAACAGTTTCAGAACTGTTTAACGCAGGTAGCAAGATCTACAAGAGACCCAACTTGTAGCGCTCGTTGAAGTTTTATACCTTACCAGTCTTTTGTCGTCGTTGCTTTTACACCACATTCACCATTTTCATTTCTTTCACGGTTGCCTAATACATTCAAATTGTAAATTGCACGCGACGGTCCCACATAAACAATATTTGCTAATGCAATTACCATGTCGCACTTTTTTTATTTCTTTATTTGCACACTATGTACCAATGCGTAAATTTCTTGTTTTATTCCCATAACTAGCAGCGGCAGCCCTAATTTTCATGAAATTTGTGTGACGATTCGGCATCAGTTTCGTCATTTTTAGAACGAGATAGGACGAGAGGATGCGCATGATCATACCAGTAGTCTATATACCTTGGACTGCCAACGTTCACGTCTACTCCCCAACCGGCACCTTTGTCACACCTTTACGCTTCCAACATATCCCAATCGACCTAATCGGCCCACTTACAATACAAAGGGTTGCTGATATTGTCTCACTGTTGTTGACAGGTTCATCAGGTAGCCTGAAGTCTGGACATTACTTAGAACGCCGAGTAAGTCGCCGTTGTGCTCGTCCGCTACTGAATCCCTCATTTCGGGGTTTTCATCTGCATCACACCCAACCAAGGTAAATAATTATAGTCGCAGCTCTTCCGAACCGGAGCTTTTACGCCTGCCGGCGAAATTCATTGCCCCGACTTCCGGCCCAAGGAACCACGAAGACGCCTGCATCTTCGTCAACAACATATGACGCAACTCCGCCCGGTGCCAGTGTTGTGACCGGAAGACACCGTGCTTTGCCGTGTATTGGCGGAAGAGTGTCTCGGTATTGTCAAAAAATATTCAAACACTGATGGATTAGTAAAATGCTTTATTACTCTTGGCTGTTTCCCTCCGACTGACGTTCGCCTCTCAACCTAGCCGTTTTCTTCGGTACACTTTTCCAACTTATCGCACACGCAAGTACTTTTTTCTTTGATCGATGTATCGATCAGCAATTTCCCTCAATAACCTTTGGCTATCATGAGGTATGCATTTCTCGTAGTGCATGGCGGTTCAATGTCCGTAAACATGTAATGTGCATGTTTATTTGTGCGTTGAAGTGCTTTTTGCACTTCATAGAAATTGGGTACAGCGCGTGTAGTTGCGGGGTCACAACAACACGTCACAACACTCAAACACCCTTCGTATATTTCTTCGCGCGGACAAAATACGGCGTTTCTTGCAATCGCTCTACATCGGCTCACATCCCCTCATCTGCCGAGTCAGAACGACGCGTCAGTAAAGCCCGCCTACATTGCCACGCTCCAGCTCTCTTCCAACAGCATGATCAGCAAAGGCCATACCAGTACACTACCGAACATTTCGGACGTTTTTATCGAGTTCATCCCATAAGAGCTCAATTGGATTGAGATCAGGAGACTGCGGTGGCATTACCTTAAGCAGTCCTGCTGAAAAATGCGCAGTTCAGATGGCAACATTTCAGTTTCAAGTAACTCTCGACAGTGCTCCTTCCTCATTACGCCTTGAATTCGGCAAATATTACCAATCATACCTTCACCAAAATAACCCCATACCATAACAGAGTCACTCGCATGTTTGATGGTAGGCACCAAACATTGGTTTAAAGGCCGTTCTTTTGCTGACCTCCGCACAAAGGCTCCAAACCAAAAATTTCGATTCGTCACTCCACAACATCTTTGTCCAGTCTTCAGGTGTCCAATTTTTGTGTTTTTTCGCCCATTCCAACCTCTGCTTCTTATTTCTGGCATGTAGTAATGGTTTTTTAACCGTAACACGGCCATGAAGGTCTGCTTCCTGAAGCCTTCGTTTGACGATTGACACACTAAGATGCTCAGATTGCCCTAAATTCCTTTAAGCGGCTATTTCTGGAGCAATAAGACTTCTGCTACGTTTGCTGGCAATCACTATCATCCTATCTTCAGATGCAGTCGTGGTTCTGGGTCTTCCACACCGTTGCTTATTTCTGACACTTCCAGAGGTCTTAAATTTGCTCACATTATAGTCTACTGTTCTCTTCGAGATTTTCAGTTCCCGAGAAATTTGACGATTGCTTTGCCATATTTATTATGCGCAAATATTTGTATACTTAAATATTTCACTCGAAAGTTCTTTTGTCTTTGGCATATTAAACAATCATTCAATAGACGTTTGAAAAAACACAAGTCCGCCGGCAGCATAAATTCTCAATTATATTTTCTTCGCAGTCGAAAAGGTAAGCTTAAAATTTGACGCATTCTTAAATACATCCTAGTACCTTTATCCGATAATAAAAGAGAAACCTGAAAAATTCGGATACCTGTTGGGATAAATCACCTCCGACGCGTTGGTCGATCTAATTCGTTTTATCTACAGATCATTTATCAGTTAGTTTGGTATTGTCACAGACCATTGTTGCAATAAAGTCAATATTCTACGTGATAAGTGAGTTATTCTTTGCAAGATTTAAAAGTAACGAGAATCTAAGAATAATGCCAGGGAATAAATATGGAAAAGAACTAAAATTTAGGATTTTAAGTGATTACAAAAATGGATTATCACAAAAAGACATTTGCAAAAAGTACAATTTATTAAAGTGCACAGTTTGTAGAATAGTTAAAAGTGGAAAGGTAGAGACAAATCACAAAGGAGGGCGACCTAGAAAAACTACCAAGAGAGATGATTTAAATATTAAAATAAAAATAAAAAGGGATCCTGGAATATCATCGAAACAGTTAAAGGTCGAATTTAAATGTAACCACTAGAACCATTCGAAACAGAGCTGTTGAATTGGGGCTCAAGAGCTACCGACCAGCGAAGAAGCTGTTGATTTCTAAGAAAAATTTGAAGGCCAGACTAGAATTTGCCAGAAATCATATAGATTGGAATTTACAAAAATGGAGGACCGTAGTTTTTCCGGACGAATCTAAATTTAACTTAAGAGGTACTGATGGGTTACGCCATGTAAGAAGACCTAAACGCGAAAGACTGAATCCTCGGTACACAAATTAAACAGTGAAATTTGGTGGAGGCAATCTAATGTTCTAGGGGTGTTTTTCTGGCCATGGGCTTGGACCTCTTTTCAAAATTGATGGTATAATGGATTCCACTAAATATAAAGAAACTTTAGAGGAAACGATGCTGTCATATTATCACAATCCCGACCACGCGCACAAACCCGAGGATCCGAGATCGAGTGCTCCACCATTTTGGACGCTCCTCGACCCCGGATGCCTCGTGTGCACCCGCGCCGCCGGGACTGTTTCCAAGTCGACCGCTTAGTGGCGGTCCCGATTTAACATTATTTTATTTACCCCGACTAGCTCACCGAGTCGTGGGTTTAGGACAAAAGAAAGAATCACCACGAACCACATTCGCACACGCGCCACCCATGCGCAAGAAAACACTCACATCACTTTTTAGGTTATATTATTCCATTTTTTTTTATATATATACATATTTCAGTAATATATATACTTACTGACTAACAACTGTGCTTCTATATCATACAACAAACAAAGATCGGGTTATCACACATTGTGGCGATATTCACTTTGCAAATCTTCACTTATTAAATGTCCTTACGAAATTAACAAAAAAATATCTATATATATTTAATTATCACTTGCATTTTGCATTGATTTGCTGAACGCTGTGCATAGCTGACTGAAACTCGGACGTTCTTTCGGGCGTTCACTCCATCAAGACATCAAAATGTCCTTTAGATCATTCGGCGTACTGTCGGCGCGACTCCATTCAATTTGTCCGGCCTGGAATCGTTGGATGTATTCCTCCTTGCTCATCTCCTGTTAAGGATCTTAGTTAACTTCGCATTGTGGTCGGCTAGATCGTATCCGTATATCACTATGTCATCAACATATACAAAACATTCAAGCCCCTGTAAACCCATTAGAACATTGTCATCAGACGTTGAAACGTTGCGGGTGCATTTTTTAAACCAAATGGCATTCGACTATATTCGTAATGTCCGAATGGTGTGCTAAAGGCGGTTTTTTCCTTATCTATTTCCTCTACTTGAATCTGGTGAAATCCTTTAGCTAGATCAAGTGTACTAAAATATTTAGCTTTGCCCAATTGGTCTAATATATCTGTAATATTAGGCAATGGGTATACATCTCCGACTGTAATTTCATTCAGTTTCCGAAAATCTACGACTACTCTCCATTTTTTGTCACCGGTTGGATCCGTTTTCTTTGGAACCAGTAGAAGGGGAGAATCCCAAGGACTGAAACTAGGACGTATTATTTTATATTCAAGCATTTCGTTCACTTGCTTATGGATTTCCTTCTTTTGGCTCTCCGGTAGTCGGTATGGCTTCACAAATATTGGCTGTTTGTACTGTTCTGTTATTATTCTATGCTCTATAGCATTGGTTGATGTAAGACGATCTCCTTCTAAATAGAAGACATCATTGTACTCTCTGCAAATTTGCCGTATACTTTCATTTTCTTCGCGATTGCAATGACTTAAGTTGAGTTTAGACTCCAATTTTGCTAGTCTACGTTTTATATGGCTAGTGAATTGTCCAGGTTGAATTATGTCGAATTTGTTAAGTTCGCTCCACTCAAGGTTTATGTCCTCGAGATTTACTTCCTTTGGTTCTTCCAGAGTGTTCATTACCAACACGTTAATTTCTTCATTTTTTCGACGTGCTAATGATTCAGCTAGATAAATGCCTGGGCTAATTTGTTTTTTATGTACTACCACGTCTTTGGAATTTGTAAAAGGGATCGCAATCAATTGCTTGCTGCGAGGTTTCAAAGTGACGGTACTTTGTTCGTGAGCAGGGGTTCCAGGAACCTTTAATACCTTATTTGGGATATACTGATCACGATTTTATTACCATCTGTTCCTTTCATCAGACCCTTGTAATCTCTTCGAGTATCAACTTCAGTTTTCTGGCAAAGTTTATCTTCGCTCTGACCATCTCCATTTATTGTCCGTTTGGGACTTTTACGTAAACGTTCGACCTTGTTTGATTGTAATGCACCCTTTTCGAAGTTTACTAGCTTTAATTCTAATTGCGAGTCGCAATAATTTATGCTGCACCTATATTTTGTTAGAAAGTCATTCCCGATAATGCCGTCGTAGGTTAAGTTTACATTTCCCGAAAGTATGTGAAACGGATGTCTCAACGTGATTAATTGATCTGGAGATTGAAATTCTAATGTTCCTTCAATTTTACCTGATGTGCGCACGGAACCTCCTGCTATTGTGGAGATTGTGCAACGTGTAGATTCTTCACTACATGTAACGTGGTTAGTTAAACTTATATTTTCTATAATTTTGCTTTTCAGAAGACTAATATCCGCACCTGTATCGATCAGCAAGGTGAGGTAGTGTTTTTTCGAAGGGTGAAGTTTTATTCGTATTGCCGGTTCTTTGAACTCCGAACAAAATGATATGTATAATTTAAGGTTCAGTTTTTGTAATTGTGAACATCGGCTGTTACTAATGTTCGAGACGGTTTGCCGACTTCAACCTCTCGAACATGTTCGTTTCCCGTACCCATTTCGTAGGGGTTAACAAAATTTTGGATAGGGTCACACTGTCCTACTGTCGAGTGTCGTATTTCATGGGTTGGATCTCGAGAAGAAGACCCGAGGTCACGTCCTCCTTTAAAGGGATTGCGAACTCCCGCTCGATTGGGATCCCGCTCAAACTGAAATTTCACTTGTGGGCGAGGTAAAACGCGTTTTTTTTTAATATCTGCATTCATCTTGTGAATGGTTGGGCTTTTTACAATACCCGCAAGTTAAGAGTCGTACCTCTTGTTTTATCTGTTTTGGCACAAAATTTGGAAAACCGGTGTTACGATAGCACGTTTCACTGTTATGTCCTGTCTTACCACATGTTTGGCAGATAGGTTTCGAATTGTGGAGGGTTTTGTGAGAAGCTCTAGGTGCTAATAATTGTGAGGTGCGCTCGAGGCGAGCCGCGTGATTTTCTGCATAAGCCACTGCTCTTTTTAGGTCAGTTTCGGCATGTGCTTTGATTATCAGCTTAAGATTTTCGTTCCTCACACCGTCTTCGAATACTTGGATTCCAAGTTTATTGTTTTCTTCAGCAAGAAAATTCCACACTGTTTCATCGCTGGTACTGGCAAAAGTAGCTGAGTTAAGGGAGCACAATAAATGGCTAACACGATCACCAAATTCTTTTACTGACTCGTTGGGTCGTTGCTTTGCAGCTAACAATTCGTTTTGAGTAGAGGAACGCGATTTTTCCTCCTTGAAGGCTTTCTCTAATTCCCGTACAAGATCATTCCACTTGGTAAAGGATCTGAACTGAATTAGTTCGAATGCAGGCCCTTGTAGTCTGGTTTTGACTAGCTCCAGGAACACCTTTTGTTCCGCTTCTGTTTTCGCGGATAAAAACAGGATTTTTCCGCAAGCAATGAATTTGTTCAGGTCTTCGGGGTTGCCACTGAACACCGGCACGATATTGAAAACATCGTTAATGTTCACTTTGAATTCAATCGGACGGCGTTGTAATGGACCGCGCTCGTTCTGGAATGGTAGAACCTCAAAGAGCTCTACAATCGACCGATACTTTCGCGTGAGAATGTTGGTCTCGTAAGTTTTCCCGCACTAAATTGAACACAACGATAAAACCATAACTTACACGAGAGGGATAATTAATAAAACGAAATGACACGAATGGGGAATGAATTACACTTTTTTTCTTAGATTAAAAATAAGGTGCTTAATTATAATAAAAATACTTCTTCGCTTACGCTTGGTCCCGTTTGTTCGCTGTTGTCGTACTTCTTTTCCGCGTATTCGACTTTCCTGCTGCTAATTCCGTTTTCGCTTCGTTTGTGTGCGAAGATTTTCCCGTCTTGCTGAGGGCGTTGCGAGGGACGAAATCCTGAAAAACGGCTGCTTTTGTGTACCGAGGAAAACGGTTGCTTTTTCCCCTTTTTTTGCTGCTCCCAATTAGTTCAATACCAGCTTCCGCTGCTTTGCTGCTTTGCCCGGCGAGCTTCACGCCCTAAAGTTGAGGAATCCGGGTCTTTTATTTACACTGCCCACTGTTTGCCAAATACCTACGCTCTAAAGCTGGCAAGGTCTTACAGTCGTGGGGCTTCTAACACTTCTGTTCTAAACTTTTGTTTGTTTCAACTTTTTTTTAGGGAATGATCCCACCGCTGCCACCAAAATTGTTGTGACCGGAAGACACCGTGCTTTGCCGTGTATTGGCGGAAGAGTGTCTCGGTATTGTCAAAAAATATTCAAACACTGATGGATTAGTAAAATGCTTTATTACTCTTGGCTGTTTCTCTCCGACTGACGTTCGCCTCTCAACCTAGCCGTTTTCTTCGGTACACTTTTCCAACTTATCGCACACGCAAGTACTTTTTTCTTTGATCGATGTATCGATCAGCAATTTCCCTCAATAACCTTTGGCTATCATGAGGTATGCATTTCTCGTAGTGCATGGCGGTTCAATGTCCGTAAACATGTAATGTGCATGTTTATTTGTGCGTTGAAGTGCTTTTTGCACTTCATAGAAATTGGGTACAGCGCGTGTAGTTGCGGGGTCACAACAACACGTCACAACACTCAAACACCCTTCGTGTATTTCTTCGCGCGGACAAAATACGGCGTTTCTTGCAATCGCTCTACATCGGCTCACATCCCCTCATCTGCCGAGTCAGAACGACGCGTCAGTAAAGCCCGCCTACATTGCCACGCTCCAGCTCTCTTCCAACAGCATGATCAGCAAAGGCCATACCAGTACACTACCGAACATTTCGGACGTTTTTATCGAGTTCATCCCATAAGAGCTCAATTGGATTGAGATCAGGAGACTGCGGTGGCATTACCTTAAGCAGTCCTGCTGAAAAATGCGCAGTTCAGATGGCAACATTTCAGTTTCAAGTAACTCTCGACAGTGCTCCTTCCTCATTACGCCTTGAATTCGGCAAATATTACCAATCATACCTTCACCAAAATAACCCCATACCATAACAGAGTCACTCGCATGTTTGATGGTAGGCACCAAACATTGGTTTAAAGGCCGTTCTTTTGCTGACCTCCGCACAAAGGCTCCAAACCAAAAATTTCGATTCGTCACTCCACAACATCTTTGTCCAGTCTTCAGGTGTCCAATTTTTGTGTTTTTTCGCCCATTCCAACCTCTGCTTCTTATTTCTGGCATGTAGTAATGGTTTTTTAACCGTAACACGGCCATGAAGGTCTGCTTCCTGAAGCCTTCGTTTGACGATTGACACACTAAGATGCTCAGATTGCCCTAAATTCCTTTAAGCGGCTATTTCTGGAGCAATAAGACTTCTGCTACGTTTGCTGGCAATCACTATCATCCTATCTTCAGATGCAGTCGTGGTTCTGGGTCTTCCACACCGTTGCTTATTTCTGACACTTCCAGAGGTCTTAAATTTGCTCACATTATAGTCTACTGTTCTCTTCGAGATTTTCAGTTCCCGAGAAATTTGACGATTGCTTTGCCATATTTATTATGCGCAAATATTTGTATACTTAAATATTTCACTCGAAAGTTCTTTTGTCTTTGGCATATTAAACAATCATTCAATAGACGTTTGAAAAAACACAAGTCCGCCGGCAGCATAAATTCTCAATTATATTTTCTTCGCAGTCGAAAAGGTAAGCTTAAAATTTGACGCATTCTTAAATACATCCTAGTACCTTTATCCGATAATAAAAGAGAAACCTGAAAAATTCGGATACCTGTTGGGATAAATCACCTCCGAAATCAGTTAATGTCATTTTCAAAAACATTTGGTAGCTTTTATAACTACACTTACAATTAACGCATTAACGAAAGATATAATTAAATCGTTTCAAATCAACAGTGCTGGAAAAAACAACGGTTTTTTAACAGAATAATTTCCAGTAATATAGTAAACCAAAATATTATAACAAATAGTAATTTTCAGCTGTCAGAAAAATAAAAATAAAATGTCGAGTGAGTCAAACTTTTAGTTGGAAAAAACATTTGCAACCTCTGACTATAACGGCGTACCAGATTAACAACTAAGTGTCCCTTTCGTATTTTATTCATTTTGTTGTGTGTTTAGCTATAAGCACGAACGTCAGACGCGTTGGTCGATCTAATTCGTTTTATCTACAGATCATTTATCAGTTAGTTTGGTATTGTCACAGACCATTGTTGCAATAAAGTCAATACTCTACGTGATAAGTGAGTTATTCTTTGCAAGATTTAAAAGTAACGAGAATCTAAGAATAATGCCAGGGAATAAATATGGAAAAGAACTAAAATTTAGGATTTTAAGTGATTACAAAAATGGATTATCACAAAAAGACATTTGCAAAAAGTACAATTTATTAAAGTGCACAGTTTGTAGAATAGTTAAAAGTGGAAAGGTAGAGACAAATCACAAAGGAGGGCGACCTAGAAAAACTACCAAGAGAGATGATTTAAATATTAAAATAAAAATAAAAAGGGATCCTGGAATATCATCGAAACAGTTAAAGGTCGAATTTAAATGTAACCACTAGAACCATTCGAAACAGAGCTGTTGAATTGGGGCTCAAGAGCTACCGACCAGCGAAGAAGCTGTTGATTTCTAAGAAAAATTTGAAGGCCAGACTAGAATTTGCCAGAAATCATATAGATTGGAATTTACAAAAATGGAGGACCGTACTTTTTCCGGACGAATCTAAATTTAACTTAAGAGGTACTGATGGGTTACGCCATGTAAGAAGACCTAAACGCGAAAGACTGAATCCTCGGTACACAAATTAAACAGTGAAATTTGGTGGAGGCAATCTAATGTTCTAGGGGTGTTTTTCTGGCCATGGGCTTGGACCTCTTTTCAAAATTGATGGTATAATGGATTCCACTAAATATAAAGAAACTTTAGAGGAAACGATGCTGTCATATTGTCACAATCCCGACCACGCGCACAAACCCGAGGATCCGAGATCGAGTGCTCCACCATTTTGGACGCTCCTCGACCCCGGATGCCTCGTGTGCACCCGCGCCGCCGGGACTGTTTCCAAGTCGACCGCTTAGTGGCGGTCCCGATTTAACATTATTTTATTTACCCCGACTAGCTCACCGAGTCGTGGGTTTAGGACAAAAGAAAGAATCACCACGAACCACATTCGCACACGCGCCACCCATGCGCAAGAAAACACTCACATCACTTTTTAGGTTATATTATTCCATTTTTTTTATATATATACATATTTCAGTAATATATATACTTACTGACTAACAACTGTGCTTCTATATCATACAACAAACAAAGATCGGGTTATCACACATTGTGGCGATATTCACTTTGCAAATCTTCACTTATTAAATGTCCTTACGAAATTAACAAAAAAATATCTATATATATTTAATTATCACTTGCATTTTGCATTGATTTGCTGAACGCTGTGCATAGCTGACTGAAACTCGGACGTTCTTTCGGGCGTTCACTCCATCAAGACATCAAAATGTCCTTTAGATCATTCGGCGTACTGTCGGCGCGACTCCATTCAATTTGTCCGGCCTGGAATCGTTGGATGTATTCCTCCTTGCTCATCTCCTCGAAGGGTAGTTTTCTTTTGCTTGTGTAAATAGCTCACATACAACTACAGCAAATGCATAAATATCACTTTTTTCGTGTACTCGTCCTCCTGCAGACATTCGGGTGCAAGCCATCGAATTGGAAGTAATGTATTTAGATGCTTGAAGTATTCACCACTGTACTTATCCTTGGTTAGGGCTGGATATGAGACTTTGATGGCGAAATCACTTGAAAAAAAACGCACTCCATCCGTCTGGTTCGCCAGACTCCTCGCAACTCAACTCTCACGCTCTATTTCCGGCATGTCCAACATCCAAAAGCTAGCGTGGCGTGCACAGTATATACAATATACAGTGAGAAAACTCTAGATGGAGAAATGAAATACAATGAGCTTTAAAACTAAATTTAAGAGAGCATTACGAGAAATTTAAGAGAGATCCCAGCGAAACAACTATAGGAAATACAGGTGTAAAGCAGAGCAGAGCATATGCTCGTGCTTGAAGCTTTTGGTAGTTCCTTGGAGCTACTCGGCGTTTAAAATTGATAGTCCACTTTTTACTCTAAGTTTAACGACTAGTGTATACATAGACTATGGTGGCGTGATTGATCCTCGTATTCGCGAAAGCTTGAGCACGATCCGAGGGTTGGAGCGAGATGACGCGTTTGAATAGCTTTGTTGGAACTTGGTGATCTTTACACTGTCAAATAGTCATTGCCAGGTAGGTAGTTATATGATTTAGTTATTTCGGGCAGAAAAGGCGCGAAGATAACTTGAATTTACTTTATGGTACGTAACAATATGCTGATGAGCACATGCCTTTATTGTGGTCGTTCCAACATGACAACGATCCTAAACACACTTCGAAATTGGTGAAGAGTTGGATTAGGAATAATGGAATCAGGGTTTTGGATTGGCCAGTACAATCCCCAGATCTCAATCCAATTGAGAATCTTTCTTTAGATTGTAAAATTTAATCTACGTAAGCAAAATTTCACGAAGAAATTGGACCTTTACATAGCCGTTAAGGAAGAGTGGGAAAAAATTACAATATGCATCATCGATAACTTGATTTCATCAATGCCCAGAAGATGTGCACAAGTCATCAAAAATCATGGCCATTCAAGTAAATATTAAAAAAATAAAACGTTTAAAATAAAAGTTGCAAATGTTTTTTCCAACTAAAAATGTGACTCACTCGACATTTTATTTTTA